>VZSF01003934.1:1321248-1370103 GCA_013398295.1 Chionis minor | reverse complement strand
CCGTCGGGCGGGACGGCCCCCGGCCGGCCCATGGCACCCCCCTGGCACCCCCCTGCCGGGCTCGGAGGGCGATGCTGGGGGCTGGCGAGCGGGAGGCGGGCGGTGGGAGCCCGCCCGGGGAGGGTTCGGGGCGGTTTGGCGGCGCTCGGGGCGGCGTGTCCGTGATCGCGGCCGGGCTGGGCTGTGGCTCGTGGCGCCGGTGCGAGCGCGCGGGGCTGCGGCGTGGGAACTCGGCGTGCGAGGCGCACGGAGCGCTTTGTCCGGGGCCGGCGCTTGACGTTTCGGTGTCCTTTGTTTATTGGGTGTAATGAAGCCGTTTGGTAGGTGTGAAAGGCGTTTTAGAGCAATTCCCCCGCCTCTTTTCTGCCTTTAAAGGTTATTTTTACTCGCCGTGCCGGTATTTATTTTGACGAGCGTTCTGTATTCCCGCGAGGAGGCACAAGGTGCGCTGGAGGGAATGGATTCCTGCCTGTCAGGGCGGCATGGGCCGGCGGGGCTGGCTGCGGGCTGGCACAGCCTCTGTGCGCTCCGGCCACCAGCCTGTTCCCTCTTGCAGGGGCTCAGCTACTTGGAAAAACTTTCACTGGGGGACTCTGGTAACTAGTAATTGCAAGTTGCCATCCTTCTAGGTGAGAAAGATGGATCGTCCTGCTTAAAAAAAAAAAAAACCACCAGAAAAGCCCTTTTCCTTTGCTTTTAATAACAAAACAACCCAAAGCTTTGTTCCTTTTTACATACACGCTTGCAGATGTTGAGCAGTAATTTGATATCAGCAGATCAACATGATACGTGTTGAAATCTTAAAACATTAAAAAGAGACAACAGAAGAGAAACATACTATTGTTAATAAAATTGCACTTGAGGCTTAGGGGTTGTAATATGGTTGTTACCTCTCCTGAAGATTAGTACAGCAAATACTTCAATAAACTTCAGTCAAATTAGAGGTGTCCTTTGTGGCACTCAGTGAATAGCTTGTTCTCCTCCAAAATTAATACTAAACTAAATGGTTTTATACGATTTCTTAATAGTAAGCTGCCCTTTACTAGAATTAATATTATTTCTTAATTAACTTTTTTAAATGACCTTTTGGTATCCAATAGAAGTGAGACGCTTCCAGTGTTTAAGGATGACTCTCTGAGATCATTGCAAACTGATACATTTTTAAGACCACATTATTTAAAAAAAAACCCAACACTTTTTCTTTTAAAACTTGAAGTAACAGCCCATCAGACAGGTTTATAGAAAGCATCCCTTCAGGTTGCTACTGTTTATGCTTGAAAGTATATTGTGTGGAACTGCTAGAGCTTAAAAGTCATTAAGAGCCTGTGGGATCACTTGTGTTACGTTTTAGGAGGGAGGTGTTGTTTGTATACGCAAGGGATGGGGAAGGTGAAAGGTGGCTGCGTTTTCCTGTAGGTAAGACAGACAAATGGTGAGCAGCGTCTGCCGCTGAGAGTGCTTAGGAATGAAAAACCTTCACCGGAGAGGAACTTCTTGACTGTTTTGGGAAGTTCGTGTCCTACGGTGTTAACCATCAGCTGCACAAACAAAACATCTAGGAAAACTCTTACTTGCTCTTCAGAATGAGATTAATAACTTAATTTTTTTTCTGTATACATAGGATAGAAGTTCCCAGTTGTCAGAAGATGCCCATTAGCATTTTCAGAATTGGTATGTGTCACTTACAGCGGTATATTACAACAGCATTTTAATTGAGCTTTAATAGTATGAAGTATCATTTGTTAGGTACTTACCAAACTGAACTGTACAATTACTGAATTCACCGTTAAATTCTAGATGAATGCACCTACAAATTTTCTGGGGAAGGTAAGTTGTGCTTCTGACACACTGCAGAGTGAATAATAGATGATTATTCCCAACCCAGCTTTACTGCTCCATAATAATAGTAAATATTGAAAGTAAATATTAAAATTTAAAGTAGCGTTCCTGAATTACATAACCATATCAGAATCTTATCAGTAGTCAAAAGTCACGTAGTCCAAATGTGTATTTTATAACTTCTTATTAAGATGGCAGCTGCTTTGATTGATACAAAGGAAGAAATTGGAACAAATGATTTTGTGGGAGCAAAGACGTGAGTTAATGTATTTATTTTGAGATGGCTGCAATTAAGATATAGCAGCTTGATAGGGAGATTATTGGGCTGGGGTTTTTTGTTTTGTTTTTCTTTTCTTCAGGAAGGAGAAGTCATCTTTGCTCCATTGCTTGAAGTTGGTTTAAGAGAGACAACATTTTATGTTGGGGCTGAACAAAACAGTGTCAGATATGATGAGGATCATAGTCTGTAGGACACGGGTGCCAGGGGGGAGGCAGTGGGTAGGTATAGGCCTGTGATCAATCAGCTGATTAGTGTGGTCCACAGGTGTTGTTTGATCTGCTTTGTCTGCCTGGGCAAAGATGGGCTATTTTTTAAATTATTCAGCTGAGTTTGTGTATTAATAATGCTATGTTTGCTGTGATTTTTTTTTTTAAGATGCATGTAACATGCTTGTTCAAAAAATATAACAGCTGCCTATGTTGGCCTACATCTAAACCAGCATTATAATATTTTTTAAAATTAAGATCTGCTCTATGCTTAGATTTTTTAATATGTGTTGGGTATGTTTTTATTAACATAATTAGAACAGTATAGTTGTTAATGTGGAGGTAGTCATGTTCATATAAATAAATATGTTGATAAAAGTATATGTTTCCTAATAATGGTATAAGCTATAGAGATGAGAATAAAAGGTACTGGTCTAAGGATGATGTAATGTAAATGTCTGTGTATGCATTGGAAGAAAAAGAACTACTGATGATGTCAGTTTAGTTAAAAAAAATCCTACACCTTCTGTATATGTAGAAGGTTAGTTTTGACTCCCCTGATATATTTTGGGAAGAATACCCTCACTCTCCTAGCCAGGATGGCCAAACTGACTTGTTCATTTTAAGCTTTCAGGAAGTACTTAGATCTGTTATAAAAACTGAATACATGTTCTAGATTTGAATAAACACGTTTTTAGAGAGGGTGTAACTTATTTATCTACCTGAGGGCCATATGCCTTAAGGAAAAATCTACATTGTTCAGAGCTTCGCTATAGCTAGCTGATACTGAAAGGCAAACACGAGGCTCAAATTTAGTGTCTCACTCTTATTTCACATTAGTGCTTTTGAATGGGTATGACGGTTGATGGTTTTGAATAAGAGTGGAATAAATACCATTTTTTCTGCAGTGAGTCACTTTCAGTTACCGCCATTTATGTCCTTTTTTTTTTTTTTAAGATGGCTTGGATGAAAACTGATACTGGCTGTTGGGTTCTAAACCTGTGTAGTTGACTCTGTGAACACATCACACCTGCAGGTTCTTAACTATCCAGAACATGTAGCAAAGTGTTTCATTTAAAATTTACTTTTCAAGCAGTATCTAAAACAATTTACAAGAAACAGAAATTAAGTAACTGTGTAACAGCCTGTCCACTGAAGTGTAATACTCTTCAGCTCATCCAGTCAATTAAATGTAGGAAGAGGGCATGCTCTCAAGCCTGGCTTCACTGTTTGATGTTTCTTCCCTACCACCAGCTCCTCCCTTTCAGGCCTCAGCCTTCAGGCACTCTTTCTTTCACCCCTTTTTACCTCTTTTGTGCGTGGATTTCTGACGTGACTCTGGATCTGATAGTTCTTTGCTTGTGCTGCAGCTCAGCCAGAGAAGTTGTGGCTGATGCAGATTCATAGCAGCAACAGTAAGGGGGCAAAACATCTCTTGAAATCTAAGTAGGCAAAATAACTGTCTTGAAATATGTTTTTTTTTCCCTAAAAAGTCAAACTTAATTTGTGATCTTGTTTGTTTTGTTTCCCCATTCCTGCTGCTGCTGCTATGAAGCCTTTTGAATATCGAAGGTTCCTGAGTCAGACCGAAGACAGCAGTAGCTGAGGTGGATTAATGCTGGAATGTAGTCAGGGATTGGAACACTTGGGAGCTATGCTTAGACAGAAAGGGAAAGAGGTAAGAAATGTGAAGTGGTAAGACTGATTTTAAGCTCTTGTTTACAGGCTTTACCCAATCATGTAATGCCAGCGTTTGTGCATAGCGTGTGTGAAGTGGTGGTAAGGCAAAGGAAAAACAATTAGCGTCAGCCTACTTCGCTGACTATTTTTATACTTTAAATACTCAGATGCTAGCCAGTTGGCGAGATCCCTTCAATATCTAAGCTATCTACTATCTGACAAAACGTGTATTGGCAGTGCTCTGGATGAGCTTGTATAAAAGTACTTTTACGCTCTCTTTTGTTTTGTTCATTTGTTCTGCCACTTATACCAGCACGCAAGCAATCCGTTTGACTGGTTAGGACACACTAAGGGATGCAGTTTCACTGTTGGTTTAAATATATCTGTGTCTGCGCTGCCCCTGGAAGGGGTGGTATGATGAGCCACGCTTCCTGCCACCTTACTTGTGCCAGTCCGAGCACTTCGGTTTGGGTGAGTGAAGGAACTGCCCTGCCTGAAAAACGCTCCTTTTCAGTTGGATCAGGGCTCTGCTCTGGCTGTTGACACAGTGGTGATGTCAGGAAGACATGGCACAGAGAAGACAGGACTGCCATTCTCACGTCATCTAATCCGATCGCGGTTTCACAGTCAGTGTAATCCAGTCATAAATTACGTATATATTGATTACATGCTTTGTTCTTGCACGTTTTACGGAGACTTCTGTGCTGCTTTGTTTAATTATCTAATTGAACATTGTGAGCTTCGGATTGAAATTTTCAAGATGATTCTTGATTTAAACAGTAACTGTTAATTAATGAAACATACATTTCCAAAATAATTTTTATTCTGGGATTGTTCACGCTTAGCTAAGATCTAGATGAGGATTATTTTGGAATTGTAGAGCATATTAATGCAGCCTTTTTCCCTGATCACTGAAGTGTGGATATCATGGTGTAAGCAAATAATATCCTTCGTGCTTCAATGATCACCAGTCTCGATTTCAAATTTCAGCAAGATGTGCAGGCTTTATTACATTTCAAACTGAAATCTTTAAGAAATAGCCCTAAACAAGTGAAGCTGTCCTATTGAGTTTGTATATTACATATTGATTTCACTACACATATGTGGATGCATATAAACATCTATCTTTTGAGAGCTTGGACAGTAAGGAAAGATATTATTTAAGATGGCAGTAGGTGTGTAAGCCTACTTCTTGAGCTGCTAGTGCCTCTAATTTAAAATGTCCTATACACTGAAGTCTAGCATGCCCTAGAGAATGAAAGCAATTTGAGCTGCTTTTCAGAATGCAGTAGAGATTGCCAGAATTGATGTGGGTTTTATCATGTGTGTTCAAAAGAACCTTCTTTAGAAAACATCCAAATGTAGCTAAGAGCGTTCTTTAACGTACTTCAGCCCATGTCATCAAAGTAAGAAAACCCAACGGAAATTCCCAGCAGAGTGGCAGGCAGCAGATTATTCATCAAGAATAGAAATAGGGAGTTGTGGTTCCAAGAGCAATTGGAATTTGGCCATTTGGTATTTTATATTGGGGCATAGAAATTACACACAGTGTACAGAACTTTTACTGCTAAACAAAAGTTGATAAGGAAATAGTTAATTCCCTTTCAGTTTTGCAGTTAGTGTACACACCCACCAGATGGAGCTTCTGGCACCAGTGGAAAATTCCAGAAATCGAGCAAGAATGAGAAGTGTGTGAATGACTTAGAAGATCCCTGTCTGCTGGACTGCAAAAGATATTTTTTTAACCTTTAAATAAGAAATGAATGGAGAGTAAGACATATCAGACTTTCTGATTGCTTTCACTAGAACTGTCTGCCATAGAAGTTTTTCCTCCAATGGCAAGTTGGAGTTCTTAGTGCAAGAGTCGCCAAGCTGAAGCTGGACAATAAGCTCCAAAAAAAAGAGATAAAACATAGTTTTCTAAGCCCTTTCTGAAAATTCCATAGAACCACTGAAACAGCATGCTAAGGTTTTTAGCCTAAGAATTTCCTCCAAAGGATTTTAAGTGGGTTTTTTTTTTTAGTACTACATTTTAGATGGACTTCTCTCCTGAAGGAATATTTACATAGGATGTCCAGAGAAGTGGTGTGAAACAGTCCTTTTTGGTTGACACACAACTTGACGTTTTTTTGAAGGTAGCTAATTTAATCTCTGAAGTGATTTTTAAATATTTTAAAATTTTTTTTGACAAAGAGACTTTTAAGAAATGGGCTATTTGACTGTGAGAGGGAGTTGGGGTGGTTTCATGTGCACAGTGCTGCAAAAGCTTTACAATGCTTTGACCACATAGCAAAATACGTTCGTTGATTTCCTTCAGTTCCAATAATCCTAGTTTTAAAACAGCATGTCAGGTTTTTCCAGAGGGTTTGATTTGGGTTTTCTGTTCACTTTATGTCTTTTCTAATGTACCTGGTCCTGTTTTGGATCTAGACACAAGCTGAAGGGCCTGGGGGCTTGTGCTCGCTGATGTGCCAGCTTAAGGTTGAATTTAAGTGCTGGGTCTAACGTGGCAGCTGTCCATGCAGGTACCTGCTTGGCGTTCAGAGGTGTTTAGACTATAGTTCGCTGAAGACCATGGTATTACATGGGCAGAAGCTTGGTGTTGCAGATGGTCGAGCTGATAAGGCTGAGGAGGTGCGCTCTGTTTAGAATGTTGCCATGAGAATAGAGCGCATGCTGTCACAAAACAGCCTCCGTCCGAGGATTATAGCAGACTTGCAAAATGAGCCCTTAGTTGTCTGGCGTTTCAGTTGTGCGTTAAACTGCAAATCTCATTACCTTCACAGGAGATGTGGGTGCGCAGCCCTCTGAAAACTAGGCCAGCAATGCTTAAATAAGGAGGAAAGAGAAGAGTCCAACAGAAGAAAGTGAAAATGCTTAATGTAAGCCAGTGATAGATGTGTTGGGAGTAGCCTCTTTATTCACTCAGTGCAAGGAGGGGAGATATTTAATTTGCAACACTTACCTTTTCAAGGAGGTTTTCAGTAGTTTTTGGTTCTTCCAACTTCTCTGTTCTCCCTGGTGGTTCTGCTCCTGGTGTTTTTGGTGTGCTCTTCCCTGAGATACCTTTCTGCTTCCTGACTATTGCTCGTCCTTGCTCAGCTGTCCTGGAATTGTCATGTCCCAGAGTCCCAGCCACCACCTTGCTGTAGGGACAGGCCATCATTGTCCTCGTGTGAACATAGACTATTACAGAGCATCATTTAACCTGCATACTCAAGGACGGTGCTTTTCTATTGCTGTGGGAACCATAGGTTAATTTTCCTGTGTTTTAAGAGATTTCACTCAATGTTTCACTAACAGCCTTCTTTGCAAATCTATTTCATGGCTGGCTTTTTAGAGCATGCTATTAAATGCAGTTTGCTGGGCAAATCGTTCAAAGTAGACCTTATTTTAAATGCAGTTGGGCTAGAGAGATAAAAAACACAGTATCAAGAAACTTCACAGCATTGTTTCATTTCCTCCAGGAACATACAGCTGCTGTCAGCTCTGATATATACTACTATGTTGTGCTGTTGTATGTAAACCGAGCACCTCTTCATCTTAAAATACTAGCAGAATATGGGCTAAAATCAAAGTATTTTGGATGGTATAAAGTCAGAAAAATGCCAGTTGCTTGGTGATTCTTGTCCGCAGCACAATAGAGGGAAATGATGCTCAGTCTTCAGGAGGCGCGGTATGGGATGAAGTACTGCCCTGTGCTCAGAATTCATATCTTCAGACAGATGGGCTAATTGTCACTGGTCTGCTCTCCGGGCTGATGGGTCCTCATCCAGAAGCGTGCTTTCTGCAGTGAGGATTCAGAGGGAGAGAGGCAATTCGGACTTGATGGAGTGGAGGGCACAAATTCTACTGTCTAGTTAGAAAATAATCCAGTATGAAACAAAACAACCCATCGTCCTAACCTGTTTGAAGATATGGCTAGTGGTCTTGTTAAAGCTTATGCAATATTTCATTTTGCCTCAGTGTAAAGTATTTTAAGAATTTTGTCTTCTTAAATCTCTTAAAAGATTTTAGTATCTTTTGTTGAAATCATACTTGCTGACTGAAGAAAAACAATCTGTACTTTAAGGATGTTCTGTCTGAATAATCAACAGAGATTAAAATCTAACAATTTTAAGCAGTAAATACCCTTATTACTTGGAAGAGTAATTATAAATGACTCAACAAATTTTTCTTTTATAAACTTTAGATTTAGTCGTTCCAGGCTTCATGATACTAATGTTACGTCTTGTGTTTCCAGTCTGCTCAAGACTGAGTTTCTGTCTGTGGGTGATGGGAGTTGAAGAGGTATCAGTCTTCCTACAGAAGCATAATCATTTAGGTGCCGTTACCCCAAACGGTTTACTTCACATCCTCCTACTCGCAGCATTGTAACTGGAAATTTTAATCTGAATACTTCCCAAATGAATGTATGTCCCTAGGGTTGTGGCTGACAGCCATGTCACCTGTGTGATCTCTCATGCATAGTCTTGTAATTCAAGGTGGGGACTGGGTTTGTATGGAAACCTTCTAGGAAAAATGACCTGTACAAGGAAGTGCTGTTGGTGTTTTCCTAAGTGTGCCTCATCTACACAGGGTGCAGCCATGCCGCTGGCACTAGTAGCTCAAATGAGGTGCAAACTGAGGTCCCAGCCACTTCAGTCAAAAGGTTATATGAAGTGTGAAGCATTCGTCTGCATCCTGCTGCATTTCTGAACTGGGTAACTTAACGGAAATCTGAGCACTGAAATATTCCTCTGGTAGCATCGCCCAGTGGAATCTGTTTAAGCCACAAATCTGCTAAAACTTCCTTGCGGCACTGTTAATTTGCTGGAGTGCGCTCTACAGTAGCTCCGTGTCAGTAAAGGTATCGTAAATGTGGTTTATAATTAGCTTTGGAGTCCTTTGCAGTGAATTGTACATTATAAATGTAAAATTGCCCTTATTACATTTCTTATCTCTTGTCTTTAACACTTTGTTTTGTACAGCAGGATATGATCCTTCTTCTATGTCCGGGCTTTGGCCTCACACAGTAGGTGTAATATAATCGCTGAGGTGGGCGTTCTGGAAGGAGAATTATTTTTGGAGGCTTTTGCATGAAACTTGTCCAATGAGTCTGAGACGCCCAAGCACCATTAATTTTGGAGGTAAATGCCTCATAATATGTACTGAATAGATTGGGTAGAGTTAAGATTTTCATTTAGCGAAGTATGGGAAAGAAATAGTTGAAAGGATAGTTCTGACTGTTTACTTCTGATGTTTGGACATTTTGAACTTAAAGGAACACCAACTTGAACTCTAGAAAAATTGGGGGGGGGGGCGGGGGGGAGGTGTTGAGCTTAATCAGACTGGCAGCTTGACTGCATATTAATTAGTTTCCTGGTTTAAATTTTTTCACCCTCTTTTGGTTTATTAAAACCAACAGAGGTGAAAGTTAAAGCTGATTATGACTACAGGAGAAATGACCAGACTGCCTGAAGTATTCTCTCATGCTGAAAAAAACTGGGGAAAAACCTCCGACTGGAGTTGCGGAAGTTCAAAGATACATAGTTTAAGTTGGATGTCCCTTTAAGTTATTGCTTGGAATCTGACATTTTTTATTTGAATCTCAATTGAAATGTTTAATTTTGGAAATGCAACTGAAATGTTTTTTATTAAGATATTTTCTATCATTTGTCTGTAAATTGGTCTGTCAAAGTGGGCTGGGATATGTATAAGGGGAGGGAACTGTAGTTAACAACAATGAAGAGATAAAGCCAAAGGGGAAAAAACAAACCCCAACAACAAACAAACGACCCACCAAAAACAAATGAAAGAAAATATAACAATTAGTCCCAAAAGAGATTTTTAAAAATGACAGATTTTAAATGTCGGTACTTGCCAGGGGAGGGAGGGGAGAATCATTTGCATGAAATATTATTTAATTTGAATTTTATTGCTGTTGTTATTGGAATAAAATCAGGTTACTGATAAAATTATAAAGATAACGTACGTTTTAAAAGTTAGTAAAGTTTGCTCTGGTAAACAACAGTAATGTAGTACTGACAGAGAGCTGATAGAGAAATTAAAACTGTTTTAAAGATTTACAGTGTCTGGGTTCCACTGATGATGTTGATCCTGGATTCTCATTGCTTTCTGATTTTAATGATAACTGTTATTGAGAAATATTTAATGCTTAAAAACAGGCTATCTAGTAGAGAGCTATCCTGCATTTTTTAATGAAGTAATTTTTAGCATAATCTGAATTTTATGCACCAAACTGCATGCATTTTTTTGATTATGCTGTTTCACTCTGCAGCCCTTCCCTTTTAGTATTATTATGGATATTAAGAAATTTGGAGTTGAATTATATGAATGAAAACCGTGGGATCATGATACAAACCGAACAAAGGCAATGGACTAGAGTAGTGGGTTTAAGTGTGCGGGGGGATATATTGCATAGGGAAAAGGAACAGCTTTTAGAATAAGGGTTTGAAACATTGCTTTTTCTGTAGGAAAAAGATGGAGTATTGCATGCTGGGAACAAGTGCTTTCCATAAGGTAGCTAAATTTTAAAAGTACCTTTGTTTCATTTTGTTTTAGGCTTTGCTTAAGTATTCTAATCTAGTAATTTTGTCCTTTCTGCAGTTTTCATTTTGATTAGACCTCTGCAAAACTCCCTTCCAAACAAAAATTCAAAACCAAAAAACCCCAAACCTGGGCCACAACTGCAGTTTGACGTTTCTGAAACTTTGCTCAATGTGTACAGAAGAGTATTTAAAGGCTTTTAGTGATAGTATAAATTCTTCCTGTGGTCTGTTTGGTTTTCCATGATTTAAAAATTGCAGGTATTAACACCAGTAAATTTAAATATGTGAATGTTTTGGGTGGCCACAGAGAAATGATCAAAAGTAAACCAATTTGTTAAAAGGTAGTCTTCATTGACACCTCTTTAAAAACGAAACAAAAAAGCCCAAAACAATAAAACCAAAAAGGCCCAGTCATCAGGAATGTTGTCGGCAGAAAGTCCAAGTAAATAGCCACATTCTTTTTTCCTTTGTTCTTGTGAATAGCAAGACATAACATACTCGGAGGAAGTTTGGGTAGATGAGTCAGGACTTATTTCATTAACTGCAGTTAAATATTTTGGCCAGGTTTCCCGAGGAAACAAAGCTCACACAATTTTTCATATTTGTGGCTTGTCTCCTAATCCACCCTCCCTCCTTCCAGCCAAGAAGAGAGTTGTCCGTTTTCAACCAAATTTGGTAGAGGTGGAGGTCTGAAAAGATAAATGAGCACTTTTAATTTTCATTAAATGTAGATCTCCAGTAAGAGACGAAACTAAGGTTCGAACATTCACAAGTTTCCTTCACAACTCTCCCGTCAGCCTGTTCCTTCAATTGGATGCAGCAAATGCCACGTGGCTGCTAAAAACCTATGGCAGGAGTTGTAAGAAGTCCTACTGCTCCGGCCCTGGATTTCAGGGGGTTGACTCTCCAGTGCTGGACGTGCACCAGCTGCAGAGGTGCCATTAGGGCTCGTGCCTGGAGCTGAGCGTAGCCACTTGCCTGTCATTATCTAATATGGAGCCAGCAGAGGGCTATGAAAGAAAGAGAAGAAGCAGTTAATTATCTTGGTTTAGTATTTGAAATATTCAGCTCCAAGTGAGCGTTGTTGGTGCCTGACGGAGTGCATGTATAGTATATTATTCCATGGATACGATATTATTACAGGTACAGCAGCAGCTCATGATGCCCCGTAAAGCTTTTCTTTCCCAGAAAGAAAAGCAGGCTCGTGCCAGGGAAAGGGATATGTTAAAAAAGAGGAGGAGGCGACAAGACTATCTGAAAAGAAGCGTGGAGCCGCAGAAAAATGCAGAAACAATAAAATGGCACAGGGATGATGAGAAGAGGAGAGAAAATGAGCAAGTTAAGGACAAAGATATCAAGAAGCGGTGGAGACAGGATGAGAGAGAACGACGAAAGAATGTGGACGCTATGAATTGGCGCAGGGAAGATGAGAAGAGGGAAAATGAGCGAGGTAAGGACCAAGAAGGCCAAGAACCAGCAAACAAAGGAGGAGAGGGGGAAAGAGCGACGAAAGGACGGACCTTTTGAAGCAGCAGGGGGATGATGGAGGGGGAGAGGGGAAAAGAGAGAGTAAGAACATTTCAATTTTATAAGCATGTGCGGAAATAACAAAATATGAGTATCGTTTGGTTTCAAATTTATAGGAAATGTGCTTTAATGAACTATATTTCTTACAGAGCTAAATATTTTAATAAGACAAGATTGATCTGGGTATAGATGTGTACAAACTCCAAGTCACAATGGGACAGAAAAGGCTGGGTTGACACATTGCTTATGAAATTGACTGTTTTGCACACATGCTCACACCTAATACTTTATTCAAGAGTACAGTTGATAATACTGTGTTTCAGATCACCAAAATGTTCAGGTTTTCTTAGTCTTCACAGTAAGAGTAAACGAGAGCATTAGGAAAGGAAGGGTCAACCAAAGTGGTCGTAAGAGAAGGTAAAACCGATGTTTTATTTTATTCTTTCTAATAATGTGCCCAAGAGATAGTTGTAATTGCATCCTCTGTTTTATTCCAAGGTAAATTATTTAACAAAAGTTGTATGGAAGTGTGAATTTCACAGAATGTTTTTAAGAAGCAAGCAGTTCGAGATGCCCGTTTCTGTGTCATCAGATCTAAGGTGTTGGTATCAAATCAGTTGGCATCACATTGGATTTGGTAAATTCAGCCAACACCTTGGCATCAAATCTGAAAAACTGACAAGCAGTAGATGTTTACATTACAGTAGGAAGACCCCTTCCTATAGCTGCAGTTTCATTAAATTTTATATGCTTATTATTTAAAGTATAATGAAAGTTATAAAATGTGTGTGTGTTTTTTGCAGTAGCCCTAAAACATTAAGTTGTAAGCTTACGAACTGGGAATAGATTTATACTGGGTGAGAGTCTGGTCCTTTGGAGGAAGTCCTTCTAGTCCGATCTGGAAATTTGAGCCCGTAGACCTCTGCAGGCATGATGGTAGTTTGCTCCCATCTCTACAGCTGGGGGTGTCGCAGCCCTTCTTGGAAGACTTATTTGCCTGCAGGGTGTTCACAGTAAGCATCAGGGGAAGGGGCTCTCCTCCGTCTTTGGGGAAATAGTGCCTTTTCTGAACAGCAGTAAAGAACTAGCTACCTGGAAATGGGGAACTGATTCAGTTGGCTGCCCATGTTGCGTTTTCTGTATTCAACATAGGGGTTTTTTTAGGATTAAAGATGTACCTTTTTTTTACTCCATAAGAGTGTTTTGGCCCCCCTGTTTTGACTGATCAGTTATGGTGAGGCAGCCTGGAAGGACATAGCCACAACACCAAAGAGAAGAGTTCTGTAATTAACAAGACTGCTAACTCCTATGTGGCTGTTTACTGAATGTGGCTGAGTAATTTTATTACTCATCAAAACCAAAATGGTGAATGTACTGAATATGCATAAAGCTCTTCTTTTTAGTGCTGATCCTTTCATCTGAGCCAAAAAATAAACTTACAGTGTTTAAGGGGTAGGGTGAGGGGAAAATGCTCTCAAGATGAGTTACCAGCTTTCTACCCCTATGTTTCTGTGAGGTTTTCATTGTAGGCCGGGGAATTATCAGCTGGTAAAATAAATTGTATGTCAAGAAAATTGATAAATGTGTAGAGAAAAAATTGCTTCCAGGAGTCTTGTTTTTATTTCTGTAACTTTTTTCTCTCTTTTTCATTCCTAATTTTCACTCAAGACGCACTAGGAAAGTTTAATTTTGTAGTTTTCCTTTTCTTGATTGACTGTTTCTTCTAACTGTTCTCAGCTCTGTGAACTCAGATGAACTCAGAACGATGTTCATTAAATTTCCAAAGGAAATAAATGGAACAGCCAGATAGTAACTTTCCAATTATTCCCCTAGTATCATTAACAATGTTGACATCACACTTCTCTTGTATGTTAGAAAAAAGAGAGAAAAAAAATTTTAAATCGTGTATTCCACTGGCTTGGTTCCACCAGCGCACAGGTACTTCAGAAGAATCGGTGGCCATTGTAAAGAGCATTGAGATACCCAGCCTACTTACACAGGAAGGCGTCTTCCTCGATGATATAGTTAGGGCCACCTGAAATTCTGTGCTTGCTGGTCATGGAAGACTTTCCTAATGGTACAAACTGACAGTGTGGTGTAATTTGCAGTTAAGCATAAAGAGATGAAAACTTAAGAGTAGGTTTTCTAGAAAACCTAGACCAATGCTGTCTTGGTTCCTTTACACAGCAAGATTTTCCTCCCGAATATTTCTTTAGGTCTTTAAACTATTTGTGGATGAAAGCCACCATTTTGCTAACAAGACCATGACATTAGAAATATATTATACTTGCTGTTTGTTAGAACTGTAACAAAGCTCAAACATGAAACAGCCATAGTAAGCACTTTGAATAATGTTTTCCAAAAATGAAAATAACATGATGAGGCAGATTTGGAATATTTGTTGAAGATTTTAGTTGAGAGAAAAAGGCTGTCTTGTTCTGAAACTCAGGCATCTTTCCTAGAATCACAATAGCGTTGTCACCTTGTGGGTGCTTTGCAGCTGTGTACTAGAAGATCCTCTTATCTCATTGCTCTAGATAAAGTTGGCAGAGCTGAAACAGTCTAACATCTGTTACTGATCGTATCAAAGGTAGCAGGCTGCAAGGCAGCAAGTCTGGTGAGGTCCAAAATACAAAACACCCAGTGGAGAATTAAGATTTTAGTTGTGCTAAAATAGAAACAGCTTTTGGGATCTAAATACAGGTGGAAGCTTTCTCTCTTTTATCGCCTCTGATAATTTGACTGATAAAGTTTTTTTGCTGTTTTTCCCCTCTTGTGTTCCTTATCCTCTGTCTCCTGGGTCCACACCTTCCTGTAAGGTCATAGTTCTCAAGTTGTGAATACAGTGTATTGTGTGTGAGCTCAGTTTTTCCCTCGTAAAGGAGGATTGTTTGCACTGAGAAAAATATGCAGCGTAAGAAAATGCTGACTGTCACAATACAGAACTCCAAACCGGGCATGCAATATTGTATTTTACATGAATTAATTTCCCAAATAATTGCACCGTAATCTTTTTTTAACTGATCTGTTGACTTGGTTTTCTCGGTGGTTCCAGTCCCTTGGTAACTGATGCGTTAAAGGGCTGAACTGCATGGCCATGTTAACTTGAAGTGCTTGAAGCCGGTACAGTGAGGATAGTTTATTTCTTATTAAATGCTAAAAGTGGTTTAAAAATCACTTAGAGTAATATAACAAGAGGATGTGTCAGACTTCACATTCTGGGTGTTTTTAGAATAGTGACTGCAATTGTTTCCATCTGGAATTTGAAGTGCTCCTAAGAGCAGCGAGTTGGTGAAGAGGCAATTTGGCGTTGAAAGTCACTGCAAGTCTATCTAAATGCTAAAATCTGTTTAAAAAAAACCAAAAAATGTGTTGAAGAATTTGGGTTTCTTGAAACTTCCCTGGGACTATGCAGTGGTTAATATTGGGGCCAGGCTTTGTTTCCTTTCTGCTTTTTTGTCATGCCATAAAAATTGGAAGTCTTGATTTCCTATGTCTTATGATCTTTGCACTGTAGAGTTCCTAAAACTAAGCGGAAATTTTGTCTAGTAATGGGTTTGTCCCTCTTGTTCACTCAAATTATGGGGTTTTTTTCCTGAACATTGTTCACACTAGTGCTCCTGAGAGCATTTCAAGGTGGTACACAATTTTTTCCACTACTGGTATTTTCTTTTGCCAACTATGGCCAACAAGGTTAGAGAATTGAGTAGAGAGAAAAAGGCCTTGGCTGTGAAGCAATACTAACCTTGAAGTGAGCTCCCCTTTTTATTACAGGAGTGAACCCGAGTTCTTTGAAAACACCGAAGAAGCCTTTGATTTTAAACAAATGAGGCACAATGTTGTTGCTTCTTTTGGCCTGCAGTTTTAATTGCTTCCTAAAACTCGGACATCATTACTAATTTAAATCAAGCAGGCTACGTTATGTCCTGGCCCATTCTTGTTTCAGGATGTGATTCTATTGAGTGAACTGAACTGCTGGTTTCTATAGACTTCTCAAGTCTCTGCAGTTATTTTATCCCCTAATTTTGAGGTTATAAGATGCAAATATCAGAAACTTAAAATTAAATTCTTCCTTCCTGGAACTCCTAGAGCCTGTTAAAAGCCAAAGACAGTGCTTCAGTTCTCCCAAGCACAATACCATGTACACACTTTGAGTTCTGTGAAGTCTCTTTCTTGTTTCTCTGCTTACCTTGCAAATCCTCCTTGCCTTTTCACAAAACCTTCCCTCCCGCTCCCCCTTCGGAATTTCAGTTGAAGATCTCAGAGGATTCATTCAGGCCTTTTTTGTTAACACGTGTGCACTAGCTAGGAAACCTGGCTTAGCTTTTTGTTCGTGCTTTGCATAGTGGCTGTCACCCGTAGCAGTGTAGTAGTACTGCATGAAGTTTGTCTAAAATAGGTCTTTGCATCTCCAAAATGGGATTGTGAAGTGAAAACTGAAGTACAGTGTTTCTAATGTAGTAATGATATTTTGCTCTTTCATAGCTTGTCTTTTCTACTTACATTTGGCTACTGAAGTATTCTAGGAATCAGTACCTGGCTGTGGGCTAGACCTTTGTGCTAGGTTCTACATAAATACAGAGCAGAAGAATGTTCCAAATATTTCTTACACAGTTAATCTGCTTATTTTGCCATTATTTTGTGACTGGTAGTCAGACATTTTATGTACAAGCACACTAACAATGAGTGAGATCTTCTTATTAAATCAGCCTAATTTTTTCAGAATTTCTTACAACTAGGTTAGTAATTCATTTTCTTAGGCACCTAAAGATACTACCTGGATATTTCTACTAAGGACACTGTTGGTCTTGTTTTTAAGTAATCATTTATTCTCTCCACCCAGCACTTCAGTGTAACTTGATGCATAATTCAGCTTACCAACAAGGGCTTCCCAGTATATTTGTAGGTGGGACACAAGTCTAGAAGCAGGAAACAGAAGGGCAGACGCAAACTTAATTCTTACTGTGTTTGTTGAATCATGAACTTGAAAATAACTGGTTGACTTAGAGACAGGTGTCATTATTCCTGTTGCTTAATGAGGATAAAAAAATGCTCAGGTTTCCCTGTAGAATTATTTTTGCTGAACGTGTCTCTGATCATCTTGAATTATTTTCCTGTGAATGTGTGTACAGATGCACATTCCCTTACAAAGAAAAGTTCTATAATATATTAAATATCTAGAACTTGTGCAGGAATGAAGAGGATAGAGTAGAACCATACAGGAAAATAATAAACATTAGTTACACCTTGGCTACTGTAAAACACAATACATGGATACATAGAATGTCCCCCTAACTAGAACCCTGGGCTGGAATTGTCATTGATTGAGTGGTATCATCTCAGGGTAAATGAATTCCTCCTTCATTTAAAAAACACTGATGAACTTCTTTTAAAGCTACTTTGAGGTCTGAGAGAGGAGTTCTGTACTGAGCCTATACTATCGGTAAGTAGCGCTGCTTTAACCATCAGGAATTGGTAACTGACGGATGTGTAAAGCTTGAGCTGCTTGTGTATGAGAAGCCTAGTGAAAAGGCTTGTGCCTCTTAGTCGTCTTCACTGAAGTGCAGAATATTTAAGACTGTTCACTTCTGGCATTTCAGTAGAAAAATAGGAGAAACAGCATTAAAGTGAACTATTCTACAGAAGGATCAGTTGATCTGTGACCCTTTATTATAGGCATCCTTTGCTGTGGGGGATGCTGGATGTAGTGATAGCTTCAGTGCCAGATTAAAGCACTAGTGGGTTTTGTCGGTACGGGATGCTGCGTTCCGTAGTATTGTGTTCTGTTAAAATAATTACTTGGATCCGAGCTTCAGAGCAGTAAGAAGCAGCTCTGACAGTGAAGAAGAAATGTTTCAGGTGTCCTCTGTTACACATCAGCTTTTGGTTAGAGAAAGGTTACCTCATTTCAAGAACAGCACCAATGTCTAAATGATGATTTGAGACGCTTCTTAATCCCAACTGTTTTAGTGTCCACATTCGAGGATGTGCCAGCAGCGTGTTGTCTATATTGCAATTACAGTTTGAGTTACTTGCTGTAAATAGAAATTAATGGAGATGCTGAAAGCTCTTTCTGTAATCACAAACCGTAATATCAGACTGTATCTGGCTCTCCTCTGATTATGATTAAATAGTCAAGAAACTTCCTAAATAAAATGAACTGTATTTGATTAAGGATGAGGGTTTTGTTAAGATTAGGTGAGTTGGATTCAGCTATCAAGCAGAGTTTGCAAAGTAAGGTTGATCTTCGGCTTTCAGATGTGAAGATCTAATTATATCCTCTACTATGATGTGTTGTGATAGGAAGATCTTGGTAATTTCTTGTTTTTAAGAGTCGACTGTGAGGCAGACAGAAGAGTAGAGGCAAGAAGATGGTGCAGATAGAATAGAGATCTTGTTTTCAGGCAGTCCTAAATAATTTGCTTGCTTTATCACTTGGTCTTATATATATCATGGAATATTTGTCATGTCTAGGTATATTAGACAGTAATTAAGAGAAAACATTTGATTCTTTTGGTGAAGAAGTCAGTGGCATTTTGTACTAAAATAAGGTATTTTATAATAAGCGTTATTTTGAGACGTGGCTGACAAGTTTACAAGTGATCATTGCTTAAAGACAAACTGTACTGACTCGCTTTGTCATGAGAAAAAAATGGTTTCTTTACAAGCAAAATGAGTGTCTACGTGGGGACTTTGGCTTTGAATAAAACAGTGCAGCTTGCTAGAAGCTTTAAAACGGAATGTTTTCATGCACTGATGTTTCTATAGTTGATATGAAGAACTTGGGTTATTCCTAGGGCACTGCTTCCTTGGATTTGAAGTTAACTTGAAAATTATTCATTCAAATCCCGAACATACTTGACTATGCGGCTTCATACAATTTTTGATGGAAAAAATGGAGCATACAGGTAGCTATGAAGAAGCGTTACTAAACCAATGCAATACAGTGAGAGCGACTCTTACTCAGTTGCCTTTACAGGAAAGGAATTAGTGGAGCCACAATTAATTTCTTGGCTACATTAATATTTCTCACTCTTGCTCTATGAACTGCAGCAGCAAGAACTTTTAAGAGGTTTGTGTTTTTTTAAAAAAAAAAGAGAGATGCTGTGCTTTGAAAGCAAACTTGTGTTACTTTATTGTAGCTTAGTGTTCAGAGCCATACTTACCAGTTCTGTTCAGGAAAGAGGGAGTAGAATGTTAAAGGAGCATATTTTATTTCCAATTTGTGATCCATGTTTAAGGATATAAATCCACTCTGTGCACTTCGTGGTATTTTTTGTTCTGTTAATGCAGTTCTGGTATCACACAAGTCAGATCTGCTTTAAGTCATGAAAAAAAAGTGACAGTGGGCTCAGCACTGAAAGCTATTTCATAGTGACTGGCCTATGGGAATAAACTGCAGGTTGGAGTTGTTTTTTCCATGTAGAAATGTTAAGCTTCACTTACTATTTCAACTACAGATCAAAAATAGGGAAAATGCTACTACTTGGAAATTGCAAAGAGGACACAACCTTACTAAATCATTTATATTAATTGATAGGCTAGTTAGGAGTTGAAATTTTTAGGCAACAGCATTTTGTCCCCCTTAGTCTTTACCATGTTTTAAATGAATTTATTACTAATACTTGGCAAAATTGGCACTGCTGATCCTCGGCCCTGTTAAATATTTTCAATTACTATTCATGTCTTTAAAATGGGCCTGGCTTGACTTTAAGCTATATTAGGCATTTTTATAACTGAAGGAAAATTGCAACCTTCAGATAATATTTTTAGTCAAGGAGATTTTAGTTCTGTTTGTTGAAGTAACTAAACTAATTGTAATATTGCCCTGAAATATGTACATGTACTTTGTGATCTCAATTTTTTTTAATACAGCAATTTCTCAATACAAATTCCTGTTTGCAAGGTAAATATACATTACTATTTTCAAAGCTTTTCCACCATTTATGTACTCATACTTTGTCATAAATGGTATTATTTTTATTTTGCTTCATCCAAAAGCATGTTAAGTAGTCGCACAAATAACAGTATACATAGCCTCTACCCAGAGCTGCCTCCACAGTAAAACTGATACAACAGTATGGGCAAGGATGGGTAGAAAAGTAAGGTGGAACCTGGCACATTCTGTAGTTAACTTAATCAAAGCCTAATAAACAGTACAGAGTTACAAGCTCTTATGTCTGTTGAAGATGTTTTTGTTAAACTTCTCTTGTGTGCCTTTAGAAACAGCTCTTTCGTAATTGAAGGAGAAAAGGGACATGTGGATAAATTCAGGATTTGATCAGAAAAACCTGATAATGGAACTGTAAGCTCGAATACAGATTTTGATAAAATAACTGACTTGCCCAAGTCAGTTTTCAAAGTAGCAGGAAGTTAGGAACTCCGATTCAAACCTTATTTCCTAGTCCTTTATGAGGATTAAAAATAATTCACTGGGCAGGAGTGCGTAGCATTCTGAAAGGATGACATGAATCACGCTATTTATTTGAACAATCGCATTGAGCCTTGCATAGAGAGGGAGAATGTCTTAGACCTGGATATTGTTTATAATTGTAGATGAAATACTTGATTGCAAAAGAGTACAGATGACAATGGACACAGCATTAAAAAATAGCAGTTCATGATTTCCCATACAAAGTCATTAGAGGCTTCAGAGGGAGTAACAGGGAAGAGAGAGTAGTTTACTGCCAGGATGTGTTTGATCCTTGCCTTCTCTGAGATGGCAAAGAACGCCTGCAGAAGTGCTCTTCATAGCTTGATTAGGGCTCGTGTTATAAGTGAACCTACCTGTAAGGTATTTCACTAGAATTCTAATTATTCATATTACTAAAGTGGGTTTGAGTGTCTCTGAAATGAAAGGTGCCAGATAAACTACTTTTCATATGAACTGAATTCTAATTTTTTTCGAATTGTAATCCTTTTCACTGAGACTAGAGTTAGCTGAAACACCTCTGCAATCACAAAAATTAATATACTTGCATTTAGAGTCTTGTATGTGAAGAAATCAAGATGGTTTTCAATATACTAAATTCTTTTAACAAGTGGAGGAAATGAATACAGAACATTGAAATACCTTCTTTCTGGCCTATGTTTGAAAATTCCTATCGTTAGTCACTTTGCATGATGTGTCTTAAGTAACATCATTACTGTAAATACTATAACTGAGTAATTTGGAATCCCTGAGATTAACAGACTAAGACTAAACTTTTTTTTTTTCTTTGGCTTCCCAGTTTTCATACAAGGGTGACAAAATTACACTGTATTTGCTTCTGGTAATCTGTGACAGCAGCCAGCCTGATACAAGTACCAAAATGCTTAACGATCGCAGTTGCTTTGGTACTTCTGACAATTTTCCTGTAGATCTTTATATAAACTCAGGCTTGTTTCCATTGAATTTCTAATTTATAGTTGTAATATGAATCCTAAATGTGGTGATAGCTTTCTGCTCTTGCTCAGGTGTTGCTTCTAGAGAGACTAGAGCCTAACGACACGTGCTTGCAGCACTGCTTGTAGGTTGTGAAACCGATTGAAGTGGTTTGTATTAGCACTGTCACACACAGAACTTTTCAGTTTTATTTCTGAAACTGAACAGCATTGTTGAGGGGAATCACGGAATAGGAAGTTGTTAGTGACTGCCTTAAAGCATTGCCTAGTAAAAGTTGGTAGGAGTGTGAAAATAAGAAGGCTAGTGTGTCAACAGACAAGTAGTACTTTAACAAATATGCATGATAGTGCATATAGAAGGGTTGGTTTTGAGGTTTTTTTTTTGAGAAAATTTCTTAGTAAGCCCTTTGTAGTTTAGCAATTGCCCTTGATCTCATGATAAAATTTTTGTCTAACTCAGATACCTAATGGCTGCAAACTTTTGTTGACTCCGCATTCTAGGCTTCTGCTTGAAAACGTTAAAAAATACTTTCAAGCTTCTAACAAAAAAAAAAGTATTTTTAGTTGATGTAGGTAGTCTTTGGCCTTATAGTGAATTAATTTGTTGATATGAATCAAACCTTCCATTGTTCAAACAAAGCAAGATTTCTGAATTGGCTCATGGAAATATTAATGATCAAAAATGCAGCTTTTATCTTCGGAGGTGATACTCTAATGGCTACTGCATAAAAGCCTAGGGAACAAGATAACAGCTCTGATGTCTTCTTGCTATAGAAGAAGCTTCCTCCCCTTTCCCCTGAGAAAAGCCTACCTCTATTGCTGGCTCCACCCCCTCTCACTTCCAAAATAACTGTATGTTGACAGGGACTTTCCTGTTTCTGCCATTTTGCACCTTCTTAAAGCGCAGGTGACTTGATGATGGATCTGTAGCTGAGCAAGCGCTTACTGTAACACTAGCAGCATGCGGACTGAGAACTCCTGCATGCACAGAACAAAAATAGTCATTAGTGTTTGGTAAGAAATCTTAGTGGTAATGGCTGAATCTCAACATTTTAGACTTTGTTTTAGCGGGATAGCCCTGGTCATTAACAGCCGGTTTAATTGGAATAGGCTATCTCTGGGAGGGGAACTGAAAGGGAGGGTTGTCTCGTAAGCTGAAAATACCCAGCTACACTTCGAGGTGTTAAGCCATCTCTTGTACTTTTTCCAGTGATTTAGATCTCTGAAGGGCTCTAACCAAGCTTTCAAGTTGTATCTTAATAAAAGGATGTATGCTAAACAGCTTGTCAGCCATTTAAAGCTACAAATACAGTAAATGGAGAAGCAGTAATTATTTCTTATCCTACCTACAGTTGAACACAAGAAGCATCTTTCTCACCAAAAAAAAATCTGTTACGAGACTGACACAAACCTTGAAGCTCAACTTACCAATTTTCAAATCAGTTAGGATATGTATGCACAAAAGATAAATTGAGTTTTTAAGTACTTCAGGATAGGGGGTAAATTTCATGGAAATGCATGCACTTTTTTTAAAAAAAAAAGTTATTTCCAGATGCAGCTGGAATACTCCTGCAATACTCCTGCAATAGTTGCTACATCAGTTTGTTGGGTTTTTAACTGCTCTCTTTAAGTTTGTCAATATGTAGCTTTATGGCCAGCCTCATTTAAGAACAAATCAGACAAAAAACATGGTAGTTTCTTAGTTAATGGTACAGCTCTAAGACTGGGTTATATGGGTAAAATGAGACAGGAAATTACTGATAATTAAAAGTGCAACATTGTCTTAGACAAAACACATTTGACTTAAACCTTTTCTCTTACTTTCTTTTTCAATAGAAACTATGTTCCAACTTCCTGTCAACAACCTTGGCAGTTTAAGAAAGGCCCGGAAAACTGTGAAAAAAATACTTAGTGACATTGGTTTGGAATACTGTAAAGAACATATAGAAGTAAGTATGATACCTCCCAAGTGTTGTAGTTAGAGGTAAAATGCTCCAAAGCTAGTGGGATTGTGAGGTCTTTGCTGTATGACGTTGGTGTGGGGTTTTTTTAGACCTGTTTCACAAAATGTTAAATTTTTACCGTGAATTTGAAGGAATTCCCTGTGCCCCGTTCCCACATCACATTCCTCTGTTCTCATCAGCTTCTGGAAATGATTCAGAGATTCTGTTAGGGCCTTGTTGTTCAGGTGTCGGTACCCCTGCGTTGCTTTTTGAGTTCTACACAAAGTAGGACTTTCAGTAACTTGAGCTAAAATGTACCTGTAAACACTTGTCAAAGTTTAGTGGAGACAAGATACTTCAGGCTATGTGTGACTGACTTGATCCATATTGAAGGTAGGTTGTCTTTTGTTTATGTTGGATTCTTTAAAAAAGCATTTGCTAACCAAACATTTAGGAATGAGGCAAGAACTAGGTGCAGTATAGGATGTTCTTGGGGGACAGAAGATGGTTCTGAGGTTTTCAAGAAGCATTTGCCAGTGCTGCCGGTGAAGGTCATCATTAAAGCACCACTTCTGTACCTGTGTCAGTTGCGAGAAGGGAAGGGTATTTGTGCTACTCTTCTGGACAAACTTCATAACTGTACTCTCAAAAATGCAACTTTCTCTCCCAAACTTCTCTACTGTCAGTTCACATACTTTAACTCTTTAGAGTACTCGGCAAATTATGACCTGTTCGCTTTGGCTTTTCTGTTAGTGTCTCTATAAAGAGCATTTAAGTGAGATGCATAAGAAAGAAATGCCAGTCCTTCCTGCTTGGGAAATTTGTGGAGCAAGTATCATTTTAAAGGGTAAAATGCTGAACTGGGACAAGTATTCATTTTGGTGGAAATACTATTTTTGGGTCTTTATGTGCTGCTGAATTATAAGCCAAAGATGAAATGCCAAAGTACTTCATAGGATTATTTTTTAATAGTAATTGGGCTTCTTGGACATCATACATGTAGTCAAACTTTTAAAACTTTTATCTGAAATCCTGTGTGAAATTATGGTAATAAAAAAACCCCGAAACCCATCAAACAGCAACACCCCTACTCCCTCCAAAAAAACCCCAAACCAAACAAACATCAGAGTTACGGTAAAGCATCTGTATGATCTTAAATGTTCAGGACTGGCCCTGGAATGCTTTTCTCCATGACTGCTTTTGAAAATGGGGCAGGTATGTAATTACAGTCTTGGGTTAATTAGGAGGCTGAGCACTGAAAATAGTTCTTCAGGTGTTTTGTGATATCGAGACTATTCACAACTCTTCACCTCCAAAGAGGTGCATCTTAAATACCCTCACTTCCTTGAATTAACAGTATCTACTGTTTGCCAGCAGCACTTGAGAGGAGGGCGTGGATGCTTACAAGAGTTGCTCAAGGGAGCAGTTGAGCTTTGGTTTTGATTCTCTGTACTTTCTTCCCATCTTCTCCAGGATTTTAAGCAGTTTGAACCTAACGACTTTTATTTGAAAAACACTACATGGGAAGATGTAGGATTGTGGGACCCATCACTTACAAAAAATCAGGTTGGTAATAGTCTGTGTTGATACATCTGATTCTGAAGATGGTTCATACTAAAGGGCACTTCACAAATATGCCAAGAGCTTTTCCTGCAGTTTTACCCATTGATCTTTAATTGTTGTCAGTTTAAGGGACAGCAAAAAGCTGCACTGCTTTTATTTTATTTTATTTTTTAAAGTAATAGTCCTGGTCTGTATCTCAGTAGTATGGATAGCCAAGTACTGGAGAACTGATTGGTCAAGAAATCGTACCCTTTGACAGCTGCATATGAAAAGCCCATCTGTTTCCAAGCTTACACAATTTTACCATCCTCCCAGTCAAAAGATAACAATTTTATACACTTCACAATAAGTTTTTTTACCTTTCCTTAAATGTCGCGTTATCTGTTTTCATCATTTCAGAAAAAGTTTAAATGAACTCATCTAACTGCTGCTCTCTCCTGTATTGGTCTCTCCTGTATCACTCTGTTAGCTCTCTCCCACATCTGAAGATTCTCCTAATCTGTGTCTGAGATTTGGTTTCAGGCATATATAGTTCTATATGGCAGAATGAAGTGACACTGGAAGTCTTAATTTTTAGATGTTTCTGAGCCAGTAATAAAGGAAATTTGAATTGAGCTAGAAGCAGAGGGAGGAAATAATACTTGATTCTTATTAAACACATTTAAGGCAAGTCGTGTGCACTGCAGTAGCCTCTACTGCTGGTATAATATAGAATAATACTAGCACTGACAGAACAGTGAGAAATCTCTCTACAAAATAAGCCCTCCTTCAGCATCTGAAAGATTAGTGTTGCTCTTACAGGAAATTGGAACCTGTATTATGATGCATTCCTAGTGTAGGGTTAATCTAAAAGTACCCCTTTACTACTGTGTTCCATAAAATACACTGTTGTTGTCCTTTTTTCAGGTTAATTCCAGAATAAAAATTGTAAGATAAAAGGAGACAGCTTTTGTTTAGTTTGGTTTGTTGTATATCTTGTCTCCAGCCTACCAGATGTCTGAGGCTTCAGAGGTGGACAGAAGCATATATTCCTACTTACTGCTTTCTGCAGAGGGAGAGTACAACTCTCCAGCTATTCCAATAATCTATGTGTAGCTTGATGCACGAGACTTGTTTTGACACTCGTGATGAGTATTCGTAACTATTTGAATTTCATGTCTTACCTCATCTGAAATGCCAGATTGCTTGTGGCGATCTCTGAGGCCAGTGTAACTTTAGTTTCTGTTACAACAGTTGACAAGAACTGCCTCGGCAACATGTTAAATAGAACAAAGATAAAGGGTGCAGGAAAACTGCAGATGTGGGATTTTCAAATACCTTTTCTTTTTTCCAAGATTGTCTTAAAAATCAGGTTTGTGCTTTGATCAGAAAGAGAAGGCTTGGTGGTTTCAAGGGCTTGGGCAGCCTTAGTATATGACTTGGTAAGCTTAAATCCATTTGTTCACCAAAAATAAGTTCTGAAGAACATCTTTTATAGAAAAGTTTGTAATGGATTAAGCACTGAAATAGCTGAAGTCATATATCTGTGTTACATCTATAAATGTTGGGCAGATCTTTGTCTTCTGGATGCAGTCTCATTCTACTCAGTCATGCTTGCCTTTTTCCCCTGGAAATGAGCTTATGGTGAACTTTTCTGCGCAGCTCAGCTGCAGGGAATAAGGCTTTTTTTTTGACTGGTGGAGAAAGATGCTTATGATTTTGCCTTGCATGCTCAGTTTATGGTCAGTCTCTTGAGGGATCTCTAAATTGGCACTCACCACATCATATGTATGTTCAGATGATAAACCTTTTAGGGCCTGACCTGCAGGCCAAAAACTGGGGAGAAGTTAATCTAAAGGCTTGAGACTGTTGCAGGGGTCTTGACTGTTACTTAGAAATGTTGTTTAGATAAGATCATGGATGTTGCCTTTCTAAAAACTGCTTTTCAATATTTAGTTTCTGCTTTGTTCTTTGTTTTAAGGACTATCGGACAAAGCCCTTTTGCTGCAGTGCATGTCCATTCTCCTCGAAGTTCTTTTCAGCGTACAAAAGCCACTTCCGGAATGTTCATAGTGAAGACTTTGAAAATAGGATTCTCCTTAATTGTCCTTACTGTACTTTCAATGCGGACAAAAAGACTTTGGAAACGCACATTAAAATATTTCATGCTCCAAATGCCAATACACCGAGTGGAGGCATCAGCACTTTTAAAGATAAAAACAAACATGATAGCCTTAAACCTAAGCAGGCTGACAGTGTAGAACAAGCTGTTTATTACTGTAAGAAGTGCACTTACCGAGATCCTCTGTATGAAATAGTTAGAAAGCACATTTACAGGGAACATTTTCAGCATGTTGCTGCTCCTTACGTAGCGAAGGGAGGTGAAAAGTCACTCAATGGTGCAGTTCCGTTAAGTTCCAGTACCCGAGAGGAGGGTAGTATTCACTGCAAAAGATGCCTTTTTATGCCGAAATCATACGAAGCTTTAGTACAGCATGTTATCGAAGACCACGAACGTATAGGATATCAGGTAACGGCAATGATAGGTCACACTAATGTAGTGGTTCCAAGATCTAAACCTTTGATGCTGATAGCTCCAAAACCACAGGATAAAAAGCCCATGGGACTCCCTCAGAGGATGGGGCCCCTTTCCCCTGGCAGCGTTCGATCTCTTTCATCACAACAGATGATGAACAGACTCACTATACCAAAGCCTACACTAAATTCCGCAGGAGTGAATATGATGTCAAACGTTCACCTACAACAAAACAATTACGGAGTCAAATCGGTACCACCGAGTTACGTTGGTCAGCCAGGGGGAAGGCTAAGCTTAAGTGGTAATGCACCGGTTTCTATTCCACAGCAGTCACAAACAATGAAACAGTTTTCAGCGAGTGGAAATGGAAGGCCTTATACTCTCGGGGAACAGAGATCACAGGCCTCGGCAAGATACTCTCTTCAGTCTGCCAATTCATCTTCTCTTTCATCAGCTCAGTTGAAACAGGCGTCACTGTCTCAGTCGCAGGCAGCGTCAAGAGTATTAGGTCAGTCCGGCTCGAAATCTCCTGTAGCTGCGACAGGTCCTTCCGCTGTCAATACGTCATCCACGCAGAAGTGGAAAATCTGTACAATCTGTAACGAGCTGTTTCCCGAAAATGTGTATAGTGTCCACTTTGAAAAGGAGCACAAGGCTGAAAAGGTGCCCGCAGTAGCTAACTATATAATGAAAATACACAATTTCACTAGCAAATGTCTATACTGTAATCGCTATTTACCCACTGATACATTGCTTAATCATATGTTAATACATGGTCTGTCTTGTCCGTATTGCCGTTCAACCTTCAATGACGTTGAAAAGATGGCCGCTCACATGCGAATGGTTCATGTTGATGAAGAAATGGGACCTAAAACTGATTCTACTCTAACCTTTGATTTGACATTGCAGCAGGGTAGTCACACGAATATACATCTTCTTGTGACCACCTACAACCTGAGAGATGCTCCTGCTGAATCTGTAGCGTACCACGCTCAGAACACTCCCCCAGTTCCTCCAAAACCACAGCCAAAAATCCAGGAGAAGTCTGATGTACCTGTAAAAAGTTCTCCGCAAGCAGCAGTCCCCTACAAGAAAGATGTGGGGAAAACTCTCTGTCCTCTGTGCTTTTCAATCCTTAAAGGACCCATCTCCGACGCACTTGCACATCATCTACGGGAGAGGCATCAAGTAATTCAGACGGTTCACCCGGTCGAGAAGAAGCTAACCTACAAATGCATTCATTGCCTTGGTGTATATACTAGTAACATGACTGCCTCAACCATAACGCTGCACCTTGTTCACTGCAGAGGTGTTGGGAAGACTCAGAATGGCCAGGACAAAGGGACTTCGTCATCTCGGCTAAGTCAGTCTCCAGCCGTAGCCCCTGTGAAACGTACTTACGAACACATGGAGTTCTCGCTAATGAAGAAAAGGAAGCTGGATGATGACGACTCCCCCTCTGCCTTTGAGGAGAAGCCTGAAGAACCCGTAGTTCTAGCATTGGACCCCAAGGGTCATGAAGACGATTCCTATGAAGCCAGGAAAACGTTTCTTACAAAATACTTTAATAAGCAACCATATCCCACTAGGAGAGAGATTGAAAAACTGGCTGCCAGTTTGTGGCTATGGAAATCTGATATTGCGTCTCATTTTAGCAACAAAAGGAAGAAATGCGTTAGAGATTGTGAAAAATACAAACCTGGTGTGCTGCTTGGTTTCAATATGAAAGAGTTAAACAAGGTTAAACATGAAATGGATTTTGATGCTGAATGGCTCTTTGAAAACCACGATGAAAAGAATTCCAGAGTCAATGTTAGTAAGACTGTTGATAAAAAAATAAACTTGGAAAAAGACAATGAAAGTTCCTCAGACAGCTATGAAAACATAGAAGAGGAATACAATGAAAGCGGTAGTCCGTTTGGTCAGCGTATTTCTGACATTGGTGGGAAAACCTCTTCTGATAGCATAGTGGAAAACCCAGAGGATAGCATATCCAAGGAAATCATCGAAGAAAATACATTGCAGTCTCCAGAGAAGTCTGATCAAAAACAAGAGGAAAGCTCTAAATACGAAGAGATTATTTCTGCTGAAGAACCAGCAAAACTGGTAGGCGACATGTCAGATAGCGAAGGTGATCAGGATGATCAAGACGATGCTGTTGAATGGAAAGATGGAGCTTCGCAGTCTGAAAGTGGGCCTGGTTCTCAGCAGGTTTCTGATTTTGAAGATAATACATCGGAAGTAAAACCAGAAGTGTGGACAGATGAATCCTCCCAAAGTGAAGATGCTGGTAGCGGTAAACCGACTGTTGAGACAAAAGGGGGCGGATCCGAAAGCGACGAAGAACAGTCAAAGTGGAAGAATCGTTCCTATGGAAAAGTAGAAGAGTTTTGGTCTAAGGACCAGTCGCAATGGAAAAACGCACCAGAGATTGAGGAGAACTTGTCAAATCAGCAGATGGAGTGGCAGAATAGCACAATTGACAGTGAGGACGGAGATCAGTTTGACAGCGTGACTGATGGCGTAGCAGAACCAATGCACAGCAGCTTAACTGGTGTGGAGCTGAGCAGCCAGCAGGCGTAAGCTGCTCCGTTGGGAAGCGTCAGTAATGAGATCCAATCGACCACTGTCCCAATGCTTTCATTTCAGTATGACTGCTAAGCTTAAATTCTAACTGGTACTGCCTTTCGAGTGCTAGGTCATGGCGTGTGGTGGCTGCGGCCACTGGGATTCCAGTGGTTATTTAAGGATGCTGTTGGCTAATCTTGCTTGAGAATACCTGCTGGAATGAGCACAGTAACTTAATGTGAAAACGGATAAGCTGGTGGCTCCGGAATGCACAGAGAAAAGCAGAGGTTTATTTTATCTGCATTTTCAACATTTATTTCACTCTTGTACATGTTCAGTTGTATGTCTTTTTAAACATTACCCTTTTTCACATGGTAGTGTAGGGCCAACCATACAAGCTACCAGTTCAACGTGTATAGTAGACTATGGGGAAATTGATTTTTTTCATGTATCATTCTGAATAGTTGAAATGTATATTTGTACAGTCTTTTAGACCTATTCAAGTGAAGCTTATGAAATTGTTCTTGTGTACCCATCATAGATTTGTTTCTCTTTTTTAGTGTTGCCCTGCTGTGTAATAAATGCTGTATCTAGTTTACCTAGCAAAAGCTTGAAACTGCTATAGTATGAATTTTGACAAACTTAGTTTTTGCACATAACCTTGTACAATCTCAAAACAGAGGCCAGCGACATAAAAAAATATATCTGGACTCTATTGTATTATAGAATTTTCTTGTTCTGAATATCCTTGACATTACAACTGATGACAAACGTATTTCAGAGTCATTTTCTGAAATCTTTTAAGCTAAAAAAAGAAAAATCACATGCAAGAAACAAGTTTGCAGCTACTAATTTTGACACCTTTTAGATCTGTATAAAAGTGTATTGTGTTGAAGCAGCACACTGAAACAAAAGTGCTGTGTTTTGAATATTTAGTTTTATCTTTAGTTAACACCAACAAGGTGTTGTATTCATTTATACCATCTAATATATGACACACTGTTGTAGTATGTATAATTTTGTGATCTTTATTTCCCTTTGTATTCTTCATTTAAGCATCTAAATAAATTGCTGTATTGTGCTTAATGTAAATATTTGCTTTATTACATGCAAGTGCTGCATTCCTGTTTGGTAAATCTCACCTTGCTACATTCATTCCTTCCTCCCTCCCTCCCTCCCTCCCCAAAGTGCTCCGCAGCTCTGCTGGGGCATGTCTGTACAGCACTTTCTCACCGAACAGGCGAATCTCCTTCAAGGATATTGAAAATCCTACAGAACTGTCTCTTTACTATTTAGCATTCTAGAACACTAATTTATAAATAGGATTACAGTGATTTGCTTGTTCTGCATCCTGGAGAAACAAGGTCTATGAATTGCTTGCATTTTTCATCCCTTTGTACTTACATGAATGGAGATCACTTGCACATATTAAAGTTACCTAGAAGTACGTCTCTCTCTGAAGCACTATGTATTGAGGGTAAATGATAGCGAAGGTATTTGAGTACTTATTATTTAAACATGGAGCATGCCTTGTAAGCTACAGACTTGTTTTGGCTTTGGGGGAAAAAAAAAAGTAATGAGAGGGGGTTTGGTCAAGCCTGCCCTGCATTTGGGCAAGTGTGCAGCGCACCAGAGAGCTGCATAACCAAAACCTCAGTGAGATAATAATTTACTGAAGGGAATTTAATTGTGATGACAACAAAACTATTAATTACAGTGATGAGTTTGATTCAGGCAAATGTCTAACAAATATCAGAGTACCTGTTTTCTGATACTTTATAAGAACTACATTGACCTTTGAAATTTTGATTAGTGTTGTAAAGGAGGAAATTGTTCTATGCTCTTCAGCACTTTAAACAGCAAAACTATTTCACAGAGATCTTGAGGAAAACATTTAGGTATCTCTATAACAGTCTGGGGTAGGTGTAAACTGTACTTTCCACTAGTATAACAAACAAGCCACTACATAAGCCAAAGACGAGAATACGTGTATGCTCTCATGTTCTGCAAGTAACTTGTGCTGCTGACACCCTGGAATAAGCATTTCTGATTTTTTTGAACTAATTATCTGTGGGAAGCGATGACTGAAAACAGTTCCCTTTAGACGACGATGGTTTAAGTTTGTCTTGTTCTTCTTTCCCCCTTCGCAGAAGGGATACGTACTTTCATTCTGGGCTTCTTTAACTGAAAGGAGTGGAAGTTGGACTGGCTCCTAATTATGCACTCGAGTGGTAGAAGGTATGTTTTAAGAACAATACAGGAAAAAAACTTTTGACATTTACATCAGCAAAAGAGCTTGTGTTTCTCTGCCTTAAAACAAGCCTAAACTCATTTTGTTAGTAGGCTTTTTGAACTATCTCATTGAAAATAACTTTTCAGTAAATCAGCTGAGAGTTTGCTAACTGCTGCTTATAGAGGTCAAGGGGGTGGTAATCTTTTTCCCAACAAAATCAGGCACTCAAAGTCCTAGACAAGGTTATTTCTTGCTAAGAAAACTTGGTTCTGTTCCTTTCTCCCTCTGTAGGCTGCTCGATTTCACAGGAGGCTGTTGTATGAAAACTTAAGACATTTCAGAATTTGTTTTGTTTCATTTCAGCTAGGCTTTAAGGAATTTTTCAAATACTTAAAAAAAAAAACCAGGAGTTTAATGGTAGCACAAAAACCTTTATCTGTTAAGCAATGAAATAAAAAATTGGGTCTCATATTAGGAATCTGCATCACATTTGTCTCAATATCTGGCAAGGTTAATTTAATATTAGTGAACTCTATAGTAAGTCAAATTTCAAAATTCTGAGCTCCTGTTTGTAGTCTGAAATCTGAACTCTAGAAATGCTTCATTTGCCAGAAAATTCCATGATAAGAAATACCATTTTATACAGTGGTTAAGTTAAAGGTCTTGTACAAAAATAGTCTGTCTTACCAGGAACATCAAAGAAGGATTGGGGATGGTTGTTTTAAGTTTTGGCATAAACTTTCTAGTATTTCAAACAAGTTACTATTCAAATGCGGGTTTTAGCCTAGGCAAGAATTCCTTTCTCGATTTGAGGCTAACTACACATTTTTGAGGAAGTGAAAAACCAGAAGAGGTAAGTGGCCCAGTAAAAGTGGACGAACCTTAAGCCCAGTTTGTATAATCTTCACTTATTGCACCGTTACAATTGTATGAGATGGAAGTGATCCAAATTTTACGTACATTACTGAAGTTCTATAGCAGAATTCCAGAAATGTGCCAGCTGTGCTTACAGAGTCACCAGCTCAAGCTGACAAATTCCTCTGCTGTCTTCAGTGGGAGACCTTGAAAATGCACTCATCCATACAGGCTTCGGCCAGCACAACAGAGCAGAAAGACCATTAAGTTTTATCTAAAGAATTTCTTTCATCCAGTTCACCTGAATTGCAGCAAGGTGAAATGTGTTTTCCATCTTAAATACGCTATCTGAAATCTGAAGGCTGTACCAGTTGAGGATGAAGTAGGAGTTATTAGCATCCGTGTTGTTTCTAGACACAAGACAGCTGTGCACAACAAGCTCTTCCGGAGCTGGTGTCACCTGTAATTCGACTTGAGGAATCCCTGAGCCTGGCAAGGACAGCAAGATTGTTAAGAGTGGTTGCGCTTTATATGGCACTTTATTTCTATGTGTGTTCAGAGGGGACTGTAGTAACTGTTGTTTTGAGGCGGCATTCATTGTGCAGAGCTGCACCTGCAGCTGAGATGTAGGGGTTCAACAAGTGCACTCTCCTCTTCCTTTCAGTACACTCCTCTACTTCCATCCCCTCACTCCTGGAAGCACAGGTATACCCCATGCGCTTTCGTCCAAACTAAACGGTTATTTTCCAGCAGGGACGGACAGACGGCTTTTGCTAAATCCTACTTTTTGATCCAGTGCATCAGACCCTAAAGTCACACTTGGTCTCAGCATTTTCTGTTGGGTACTGTCACTTAAGTGTTTATCTACACTAGGATTTCTACTCAATCAAAACCTTTTACATGATGTTGCAAAAATCGCTGCATTGAAGTTTTCGTTCACAAGCTCTTAATCTTACTGAATGCTCAAGAGACATTTAATGCTGCCATCCTCTGTTCAGCAGTAACATTTCTGTAGCAAGAACTTGCTAATTAATGTTTGACCCTTTGAGATGTATTTTCAAGACAGAAACCTAAACATTAACCCAGTGTTTTTATAGGAAAATTCTGTCATTCTCCCCACCAAGAAAACAGTAGGTTTCAAATATCCACTAATACAGTAAACAGTTTACCATTTTGTAGTACATGTATTTCATACACTGCTATAGTATTAAACCAAGTTTATTTAATTTTTATCAGAACCATAAGATTTCAGGAATATATGGTGTGTACTGTCTCTTTATTTCTGTTAATAAAGATGCTGATATTCGGATAAATAGGTTGGTATAACTAAGAGTATTTTGTTCCTTTCATAACTAATTAGCCTCTCTAATACCAGCTCATACGTAATAATCCATTACAATAACCTGCATTGCAGGGGCAGAGACGTTGACTAGGTCTGTCTTCTGTTGCTTTGTATTTTAATTCAACTTTATCTTTTATCATCAGTCCCACTAATAAATATGAAAAGGTTGAGTTCATTTATTTCTGCATCAGAAAAGCATTGGTCTCCATGGTTACTCAAAGCCATCTAGCTTTACTTGCACCATAGGCTTTTTTTTTTTCCCCCCTTTTACAGAATTTGCATTGAGTCCTCCATCTTGAGTTTTTCCACAGGTATTTTTAAAACGAGCATTTATTTCTGTTTCTCTGCATTGTACTGTAAAGCCAATAATCTGAAAAGCATAGAACCTTCTCTTCTTTATGAAGTGGTTTTTTGTTTCCCTAGACCTGTTTTGCAGTCAAAAAAAAAAAAAAAGCCAACAAAAAAGCTCGAGGTGCAGAGACAAACGTTAGGCTAGTCCTGGCTAAATACCATCTGCATTACAAAACTGCACATCCAGAGGTCCATAACAGAAAGTTTATTTATATCATTCAAATTATATTAATTACACAACAGCTTTCAAACCCCTATTCCTAGTTTGAGATAAAGTGCTGGAAGCTTCAGCCACGTGACGTTTATTGAATTTTAAAATTTTGACACTGACTTCATGTTCTCTTGTAAAATCTGAACGTTTGTGCATTTGTGAAGCTGGCAGTATTAGCACATTACTTGACAGTTTTAACATGCTATACTAAAGCACCCTTCAGCAGTCTGATCACTCTAAGTATAAAAATGTGAAGGTAAACAAAATGAGGTTTTGTACATTTTCTTTGTTGATTTAGGAAGCGTATCAAGTAAGTGCAACCTACTGTGATCAAATCTTAGAATAAATGTTCCAGCCCCCATACAAGTACAACATGATCAGAAATGTTAGGCTTCCCTTAGAGATGCTAGCCAAAGATCTGAAATGTAACAGTCGCTTCTTCCTAATGTCATAAAGTATGAACTATAAACTCAGCCTTTCCTAAAAAACCTTTTCGTCATCAAAAAATAATTATTTTGATACTTAGTACCTACATAGTTCATAGGAAAAAAAGTCTTCAGTTCGGTAGTTTTGGCAGGTCATAGGAGCGTGCTGCTGCTAGAGGATGTCTCTGAAAGAAGAACAGGACAGAAATTAATCCTATAGTTAAGCAACAGGAAATAATACTTTAAGGAGTTGAGCATGTAAAAGAGACGCAGGAGTGGGGAGAGGAATCAGCGTCTCAGAACTGAAGTTACTTTCCAATACAAGATAACATGTAGCAATGGTGAAAATGTGACGTTGTTTACTTTCACGCCTGATTTTACAGGCTTTGCAATCATCTTAGCTGAATTAATATTGAAAAGATAAAAACAGTGTAGAACACAGGGGAAATTACTTTCAAAGCACAGAAAAATGCAAATGAATTAGAAGCACTGGAAAATACTGACTACAGAAGAAAGGGTTTGCTTCTAAGGTTTTTAAGAATTCAAATAATTTTTTAGTCCTAAATAGAGGAAATAAAATAATGTTTCTGTAGTGCAACAATTCAAACCTCCAACTAGAATCACAGTCTCAATGGAAAGTGAGGAGCCTATCCCCCCCTCAAATCTAACAGTCTTTGGTCTCTAAACTTAGCGTATTTCCGGAGAACAGTTTGCTATTTAGATGTAGTTCTCACATTTATTTGTATTTAATTCTCATTCCTGTGTTTCAAGCTGTGCATCTGGTTACAAACATTTCTTGATAGCATCCACTGCTAATTCTTTGGAATAGATACTGCTCTCCATATACATCTAGGCACAATTTAGAGAAATAAATATTAAATTTTTGCTGTGACCTCGATAGTGGCTACCAAAGCTGCGTTGCTGTGCTGCCATTGTCCGAACAGGCAGGGTGAATGGGGATTCCGCTGACAAACTCTTGATTTCCACATCTCGGAGATCAATACCATATTCTCAGAGAAGGGCATGTGCTGCCTACTAGGATATACAAACTTGGCTACGGGGCAGAAACATACTTTCAGTGATAATCATCGACAGATGCATGTGGTTTTGAGGTTTCTATGTACACACCCAAACAAAAGGAGGTAGACTCCTTTTAATGGGCAGAATACCAGAATTCTTAACATAAAATGTAAGTTTTTTCATCTAAGATTGAAAATCAACACTCACAACCACTAAGTGAGAGAGACAAGATGAAGAATCCGAATTGATCGTGTACAAAGTACATGTGACGAGGTTCACCTCTGCAAAATAGGAAGGAGAAAAAAGCCCTAACCCAAAGACGCTCTCAGTGGCATACTAACAGTTTCTGTATTTTCCATAACTTAATAGGAGAGAGAAAGAAAAGTTAAAAATCACTCTAGTTTTCAAAGTAAAACAATCTGTCCTTCATCTGTAGAGCAGTATTGCCAGTGGGCACTCCAGGAGAAAACAAGGCAGGAATAGCGTTATGAATGTCATCAATGGGAACAGGCTGAGTGACGGTTTGCAGAAAGCCCCGATCAGAGCAAAGGGCACTAAGGACACCAGCCTCTCAAACTAACCCTAAAAGTAGACTCAGGATCTCCCAGAGCTCATGAAACCACTGTCCCACTCTGATTTGTAACCGGTTATTTCAGAATGGCTTATTCTTAGCCCTTACTATCTAGAATTCCTCCAAATAGATGATTGCAATGAGAATTCACTGCTTTGTTGTTTTGTGGTTTTTTGTGATCCCTGTAATACTAATCTGATGCTTTGATGAACAATACCTTATTACTTATACAGTACTACAGGTATTATGATTCATAAATATACTTAGTCCCTTCTGACATGCAGGTACTGTATGTTTTCTATACACCCTCTCGACAAAGGGAATTCTTTTGGGTGACTTGCTGTCACTGTGCCATAAATACCTACAAAAGTGACTCTTCCCGTTTTACATCTACCCACAGCAAACTTTCATCAAGGAACACTCTTGTTACCAGCTTATGTTAAAGGAACTACTTCAGTCTTCATTATCTTGAAGTCTTGCTGCTGAATCAATAGTAAAAGAGAGGTAAAGACACCCTTATGGCCTGACAGTATTTTACAAGGAAGGGGGCTGCGAAAAGCTTTCGCTCACAATGGTACAAATGCCATGCAGGGTTAAAAGACACAGGCATGAGGAATCTGCGCTGTGCACATCACACAGACTGAAGATGAAATAATTCCTTTGTGGTGAGGCTGCTGTGAAACTTAAAGGAAAAGCGATACGGTTGTCTGCCAAGGAGTCTGGGGTGGGGTGGGGGGGGAGGGGAAGAGGAAGAAAATGTCTTGAAATTCCAGAGCCTATTGAAGGCATCAAAAGAGAAAGGTTTAAGTAGTAGCAAATAGCTTGTCACCTCTAGAGCGCTTGATTCATGTCTGTCACAGCCTAAGGAAGGCTGGATGATGGCCCTTAGAGAGTAGGTGCTGTCACTAGGACAGCATCCATGCCACACCGTACCTCGACTTGTGACACTGACTACGGCAGCAGCTTGCTGAAGGCCAAGTGCCCATACGACCAAACTGTGTTTACGTCTAATCCAGGCCAGAAAGGCCCTGGGCAAGGTTCTGTCATTTCACCGGCGTCTGTAAGCACCTACTGCACCTATTCAGTGCAAATTCATAAATCCCTATTTCTGCTCTTCACTTGTCTCTTAGATCAGGCTTGAAACAGCAGAGCAGAGTGTAGCGAGCTGATGTTCTACCTGGCTGAAAACAGATCCCTGTTGAGATGCCCCATACCCCTATATTCTTTGTCCCAAACTTGGAAACTATTTATTGACTTAAAGATCCAACAATGAGTGAATAAACAGAGGAAATAAAGGCTAAAGGAATTACAGAGAAATTTAGCACTTGGAAGGAAGTGTAACAGGTTTAGGTGAAGCTAGATCAAACAGTAGAAACGAAAGGATTAAAACATTCAAGAGAGCTTTTGAAAAATTAAGTACGCACAACAATTCTGCACTTGCAGGGAATAAAATAAAAATATAAATAAAAGAAATGGCATGTAGAATCATGCCTGAAAGATTCCGGTGGCAGCTTTAGAGACTTCAGTCAGTTGCGTTTTAACAGGCAGCCAAATTATCCAGGGAACAAGTTGTGTGACATAATATCTAAGGCACTAAAAGCACCCCTTTGAGAAACACAGTTTTGAAGCCCCTGAAGGCCAGGTCCCCAGCTGATAAAGCTTAATTACACCAGAGCGGTTAAGAAAATGACCCATTTAAGAGCATAGTGGTTACTCTGACAATTGCAACCCAGCATCAGAACAGCAAAGCCGGGTCAAAAGGTGATCACTTACAGGTTGTATCACATCCAGGAAACAGCTTAATTCACAGACAGTTAGATTCGACCTTCCATTGAAGAAAAATAACTGCTGGGCTGAACGTATCTGCTTGGTCAGTTTCATTTTCATAGCCGGACCTAAGTCCACCTGCACAGCAGCCTTACATTTAAGGCACGTGCTCTAAGAATGGCTGATGTGGACACAGAAAATCATTTTGCTTCTATCCAAGTATCTACGAGATGGTCTAGAAATCCACTTTGGTACTGCTTTTGTAACACAGATGTAGGGCATCTGCCCCTCGGGGACCATGAGCCTGGCCCAGCCAGACAATTCATCCGTCTGTCCCAGGCTACTCTCTTTCCCAAGAGCCTCCCAAAGAGACGAGGGACAGGTAGCACTTCACCTGCCGACGTGTAGAACAAACACTCTGAGGGGAGCAGCTGGGCAAGCGCAGCAGCTACGGTCTCTCTGTGGCGCAGGGGCACTGGTACAGCCACCAAGTGCCCCAGAAAAATGGTTTGTCATCATTATACAGATTTCTGACCCTATTCCAAAGAGTACGTTTATCCAGGCTATTTGCAGCGAGCCTGACAATTACAGCGAAAACATTGAGCTGTTTTCACAGGCAGAGAAAATAGTAGATTACCTGGGAAAAGGAGGAGGGATGTTATTTCACACGGAAAAAATAAGTTTTAACCTTCCACGTGCTGTGTCTCTGGAAACTTAGCTGGTAACTTGAACCTTTGTTCTTACTCTGACAGGAATCATTCCAAATCCACCAAAAAAAAAAAAAAAAAAGCCTCCTTTAAGGTTACCAAATTTGAAGCCTTGGTGGTTCAACTTAGATGAATTTACAATAACTGTAAATTATTGATGACCGGAGTAGTCATCCCTCTGAACTGAGCTCCTCATCAATTCTGCTGCTTCAAAGCAGAGAAAGGAGCAATAGTAAAATGTCTCATCCACACTGCTGGACTGTGGTGCTGACTTTGCCTTAAGTATTATTCATGTTTCCAGAGCTCCTGAATCCATTTCTTCTCCATCTGCTGCCTACCACCTGAAGCAGCACTAATATACCTTCCCCTTGACACCAATAAACGTATTTGCTCCTGTTAGTTTACAGTGAAAGGCTGAGTGGATCAGCACCGCTGCGAATATCCAAAGAAAGAGCAACTCAAAGAGCACTTCTCCACAGAAACCTTCAACAGCAATTTGAACTCTGCTATGAAAGATAAAAGAGGCTTCTTGGCTATCTGGCAATAATTATTTTTCAGATTTGGCCATTCTTGCAGGTATTAAAATCAATACCCAGACTATAGAAATCAAAACAGGGCAAAACCTGAAAACTGTTTCTTTGGCAGCTCCAAAACCAAGAAAGCATTCTCACTTTTTTCCAGCAAAATTTCAAAAATGACAATTTGGATTCCTCTCGATCTTGATTTTTAATAGAATTTTATATGACAACAGTAAAATAATTTTAATTTCTACTAAAATAGATTTAAAGTTCATCATTAAAAACTCACTTCTTAAAAACCTATCAACTTTGACTTTTCCAACCACCTTCTTTTGAATGCTGCCAGCCCATCCAGCACCGTGCTGCCAGACTCTTGTGAGACACTTGTGGGAAAAGTATGAATTAAAGAAGAAAAATGTTCTTCACACATCAGCTCTGATGTTGAACACAACAAATCCTCACCCACAAGTTGTGTGTATGTTGTACCAAGAAATTAATGTAATAAGGATGTTTTTAAAAGAGAACAAGGGCTCTGCTGTCCACTACTGCACATCAGAGAGACCTCTCTTGCTTAGGCTGGCTTCCATGGTAATTCTTATCTCCGACTTGTGGGGCTACCAATCCTGCTGTGCCAGGACAAATGAAACTCCGCTCTTCTATAGCATGTGCTGAGTAAACATGCCCCTGAAGATCTCACATAGCACAGCATCTGCACAAATGGGAAGAAACAAGCAGTGTAAAACCAGCATTAAGGCTTATCCTTAGCTAACTAACATAGTTTCTTAAAGTTTCCCAAAGTTGTTTAACCAGCATCAAGGAATCACCTTTTAATTAGCAACTCTGAAATAGACTGAAGATTAATCCTAACAATAGCCTTACAAACTAGGGAAACACCACTGCAGCTTGGGAAACCAAGGCAGAAAGGTTGCGTGACGTGTCCCAACAGACAGCAAGTCATGGCAGAGCCCAGATTTAAATCCGGACTGACAGGGGAATTCTAGCAGAGCCTGCAGCACTGGTTTAAAACTTCCACTGCCTCCAGCTGTCCTCCCCATTCCTCCCCAGAGGTTATTTTTCTCTCATTCAGCAGAAGGAAGTGTGTCACCACATCAGAGCCACCCTAGTTCAGCCTGGCACACTACCTTCAATCACTGATGAAAGTAGGTTTGTACTAAGGTGCCAAAACTATTAATTGCAAAAGCCAGAGCATGGGTGTAAATTCTCATCTTCAGGACGGGAGTAGCTTCTGTCCTAAGGCAAACACAATAATGTCAAACCACTCCAATTTTCAGAACGCAGGCTTCAGAGCCCGATTTTTGCTTATCCCCCACGGTATATATATTTTACCCAGTATGACTTGCAAGAGCTGGATTCCATTCGTGACTTCACATGCATAGTATCGTTACTATCTCAGCAAGGTAAAGGAATAGATCTATCATTCTTTAAGCCCAGAATATGACTCGATGAGAAACCCAAGCTGCAGAATTTTCTTCCTGAGAAAATAAAAGTCTTTTCTGCTTCTGGTAGCTGAGCCTGCCATGAGCTTGAGTCAGGCAAGCTGGACATCTGACCTCACTCACAGCACTCACGACAATTTCCAGTTACAACCTCTGCAAATTCACTCTTTACAGAATTCTGTTTGAAAACCACCTTACTTTCTCCTTTTCCTTCAAGTCTGTGGGATTACTGTGAAGGCTTTCCAAATGATTATTGACTCTTGCGTGAATCGCTGATTGACTGACAGACGGGGGACAAAAAAACCAAAGTTCTTCCTATGGCGGTCTGTTACTAGTCTCCTAATTAGAGAACAATATAAACTTTGAGGCATACTGTTTCCAAACAAAAGGCAATCATATCACCTTCTAGTATTATTTATGGTCTCAAAAGCACAATAAATAGTTCACAGACTGACTGGGTGGGTTTCATTCTTAAACTGCTTACGAAGTAAATAACACACAACTGAAACAGGAAATTTACTAATTAAAATTAACTCCCTCACCTGCTTGCTTTTAAGTCAGAAGACCTAGACCATACCCTTCTTAGCTTGATCCTATTATCATATCAATCATAAATCATAACCTTTTTCTTCCTGTTGTTCTAAATGTTGTGTGTAAGCACTTCAGAGCAAGGCCAATTCCATGCAAGCTCCAGAAAACATCATACATATCCTTTTGTCTGAAATTAGTCATTAACGACAACCTTTCACTCATGACTTATGACTAGAATCTCTTCAAGGCAAGGATAAATCAGGCTTCCCTTTGTGAAGTACAGTACTATGAAAACATGTAAAAACAGTCAAAAAGCCATTTTTATTACATAAATAGTGATGAGATACATAGGGTCAAGAAAATGTAGAAAAAGCACAGGGGAAAAAAAACCAAACCACAACGTCCCCTTTTCTCCCCCCCTCAATCTCTTCAGCAAAGATCTATTCAACAGATGCAATAATGATCACTGCACAAATCAATAATCTTGCTGAGGCCATGGGAAAGTACAGTTTATTAGCTCTTCCGTAAGAAGACAGAAACACAAGGATGCAGCGGCCCTCCTCCTGCCAAAAGAGTGTAGGATGCAGAAGAGACGTGACAGCTTTGAAGAATCTCACTGCAAAATGTGTTCTCTCTAAGTGTATAGTGTAAGATTTTGTGCTTAGGCATGTTACCCACCAGGCTTTCTTCTCTCCAGTGACGGACCTAGTTTCTCACTAATATAATCTTATATATACTGGCAATATAGTGCAGCCAGAAGGAGCACGTCCTTTACAAAGGGAAGTCTGGGTTTGTTTTGTTGCTGCTTTTTGTGACTGGTCGACAGCCTGTGTCTATGAGGCTTCCTAAGGCAGACTACCTGGGCTGCAGCACTCGCAGTCTCTCAATTTATTTCTGAACAAGAAGCAGCAATACATTTGGGGCTGCTCCTCATGTGTTAATCTTCAGGAAAGCCAAAAGGGAGTAGGAGTGAAAGGAAGAATGAGACAAACTAAGATAAATAATAACAATAAACCTTGCATTTCTATCTGCAGGAGAACAAAGGACAGAAACTGGCCATTTGACCTTCACAACATCCTTCCAACACAAGTATTCTCATTTTACTAGTACGATAAGTCTTTGCATTCTTTGCCATGTATTTTACTGCAAAGTCTGCTCCCAGAATTCCCAGGTCCCTGTCTAGTGGCACAACCTAAGGAAGCGCATAAGACAGGGGCAGATTCAAATAGGGACTATTAGAGCAAACTGGTAAAAAATAACAAAACCAAAACCAAACAGAAAAAAAACCAGCAAAACCCATGGGACCAGAGCGATACATTTGAGGATGCTGGTTCATGTCACTGTGAGGCTGCTGTCAGTCATCTTGAAGGTCAGGGCAATCAGAGGAAGTTCTTGATGACTGGAAAAAAGCCAAATGTCACACTTATCTTCAAGAATGCCAAGGAGGAAGACATGGGGGTCCACAGGATGTTCAGCCTAACTTCAGTTCTAAAGAAAATATGAAGCAAATCCTTTCGGAATCCATTTCTGGCACTGCAAAGAAAAGGAGGTGACTGAAAAGAGTCGGCATAGGTCTAATAAGGGCAAACAATGGTTAGCCAACCTAATTAACAGCTGGCTAGAAAGCAGCTTTGCAGAAAAAGTACTATTGGTCCTCAGAGACAAGAAGCTGAACCTGAATCAGCAGAGAGCTCTGGCAGTGATGAAAGCTAACAGCATACTGGTATCAGGCTGAATACAACCAACAGACTGAGGGATGTGATGGCTTCCCTCTATTTTGGCATAAGACTGAATCGGGAGTACTGCGTCTGGTTTTGGGCTCCCCGGTTCATGAAGGATTTACTGGACTGACATACTTGGAGCAAGTCCAGCAGAGGACAATCACGGTGCTCGGGGGCTGAAGGACATACCCTGTGAGACAGACAGTTTCTTCAGCCTGAAGAAGTGCGATTTAGATGATGTCTGTAACTAATGAGCAAAGACAGAGACACTTATAAAGAAAACAGAGCTGGATTCTACTCAGAACCGTATAGCAAAAAAACTACAGGCAATGGAGATAAGTTGCAGAAAGAGAAATACCAATCAGACATAAGGAAAAAAATCTACATGATGACATCGCCGAAGATTGGACCAGGTGTCCAGAGAAGCTGTAAAATCTCCCTTCTTGGAGATGTTGAAAACTTGACCAGAGAAGACCCTGGGCAGCCTAATCTAACTTTGGTTGACCCTGCTTTCAGTAGGGAGTTGGACCTGATGAACTCCAAAAGTTCTAGCTTCTATTACGCGATTCTAACTGAGGCACAGAGGCAATAAATTACGTGAACTCTGCCTGTGGTCTTAATCATGTTAACCCTAAGCTTTAAACTCAGCATTTCTGGGCTATTTATTCCATTCTCTAACTGCTGGGGAATCCCCGTATGGTATAGGGTTAGGTAGGTTTTCTGCCTTCTTGCACAAGTTAAATTACAAATTTAAAAAAATGTAATGCTGCACTCACATTATCCAGTGGCACTCCAAGCAAAATGGGTAAAGTCCAAGTCTGCCGCTAGGTCTGTTACTCGTATCCAATGCTGAAAAGGAATTTATTCGTTACTCACTAACGTATCACTTGCTGCCAGTCTCAGTCCAGTACCCAGGGGACTGAGAGTTATATCCACAAATCTTCAAAGCAGGTATTAGGTAGTTTTTTCCACAAAGGTGCTACAGTGAATGGCTAGGGAGTCTCACCTAGGCCTCTTATCCTGGCTTTCAGTCTTTCTGACACAACAAGTTCAGGCACAAACAGCAGACTCCAAGGCTGTCAGTTTTAGACTTTTATGAGCACTTTTTTCTTTTTCTTTATTAATGCAGTATCCGAGTCAAGCACGTACAATACCAGAATAGTAATAGCCTCAAATTCTAGGCCCCTTTGCAAATCAATTCATACCAACACATTTTCTCATCTATTTAAACACTTGGAGCCTCTTGCACGTGGAACAGCAGCTGAGGTCCCCAAGGAACAACTCCAACTGCTTTCACTTTCTGGAATAACACCACAGACAAAAGTAAACAAAAATAATACCATCCATCTGAAGCATGAGGCAGCATTATATTGAGGAAAGAGTCTGTAATTTTATAATGGGAATCAGATAAGGCTAATAAAAAAATAGATTGACCAAACAGACATGACAAAGCACAAGGAATTCACGCTCCATTCCTTAACTTTGTAAATGATTCACTCTAAGCAAACAGTAGTAGCCAAGTTGATGAAAGAGCCTGCTTCCCAAGCTGGCTCACTGTTTCAATATTATCATAATATAAAACAACCTTCCACCTCCTTGTCTGAGATGATGAACAAGCAATCAGGCAGCATGGATGCGAGACACAACTGAGCTCAAGCTCATACTAGAAAGGTATTTGGATGTAGTCTGAGTGACACTTTCTGTACTTTGGCTCTATCACCTGTAAATGGCGGAAACAAAGCAGTATGAAACTTCACATATAAACTCACCAATTTTATAACACTAGGTCTTTATTACACTAGCAGTACTGAAGGAATGGATGTGGCTGCCAGAACATCCCATGGCAATTTATGACTGCTGTCTCCACTTCACCTGTTGTCCACTTCACTAAAGAACTCAGCTTCATCTTCTTGGAAACTTCTTAAGCACACTGGGAGTTGCTGTTATGTCCAGTAAATTTTCTCTTCTTCAGCCTGAAAAAGCTCAGCTGTCTCAGCCTCTGTTCACTGATCATGTTGTCCAGCCCAGGCATCTTGATGATCCTGCCCTGAGTTCAATCAAGTTTATCAACATCTTTCTTGTACTGTGGTAGATGTGGTATTCCAGATAAAGTCTAAGGAATGCCCAGTTAAAAAGAATAATCACTTCCCTCAATCTACTGGTCATGTTTCTGTTGATGCTGCCCAATCATCTGCTGGCTTTCATTGATGGCACACCGCTAACTCACCCTTAGTCTACCCTCTAAAAAGATCCCTGCGTCTTTTTCAGTAGAGCTGCTCTTCACTCAATCCCCAGCTTGTACCATAGCAAGGCATTAGTCCATCCCAGGTGCAGGATTTAGTGCTTCTCCTTGTTGAATTCAGTAAGATTCGCGTGAGCACACCCCTCTGGCCAGCTACGTCCTCGGAAAGGCAGCCCTGTTCTGGAGCACACCCCTTAGCTCACTGCTGTCCACCAACTTGAGGAGGGGGCGTTCTGTCTCTGCCTCCAGGGCACTGATAAATATATTAGGCAAACATCTGACAAACTACACCTGTAACTGGCCTCCCAGTAGAGTACAAACCATTAACAACTACTCCTCGAGCCTAATGATCTAATCAGCTTTTTCACCCACCTAGTAGTCCACCCATCTAGATCATTACATACCAGTTGGGATGCAAAGATGCTGTGGGTGTCTCTGTCAAAAGACTTTGTAAAGACAAAAAGTACAGGATATCAACTGCTCTCCCCTTACCCACAGTTACATCATAGTCATATCATCCCTGATGACTTCACAGTTAGAACAAACTCAATATTCCTAATAGAGAAACAGTGCTAGAACATGTATTCATAGAAAAAACATATCAAAACAGACAGTTCCTAGTCCTACTATGTTTCCATGTAAGGCAATGGGAATTGAAAGCACACAGCACCTTGGACAATCCAGCAGATATTAGAAATGTGGCGAAACTAGAACTGTTCAGTTTAGCCTGGCAAAATATACAATATTCTAATGCTCATTGGGAAGGCATTCAGACAGAGAGGCTGACCCACCCACAAGTCATAGGAGATGGAAAATTACACTTAGTTTCCAAGAATAATACAAGAGGAAACAAAGATCAATGAGGTTTGGCTTATATGTTAGCGGCTGTGATGCTGCTCTATGGTAGTACAAGAAGAAATCTGTCCACAAATACAAGAATAGCCAGCGTGCCTACACTGTCAAATCAAAGCTTAGCAACTTGTCTCCAGCTGAGACCAACAGCTGATGCTCAGAGTATAAAAACAGGCCAAGTATGCAGTGTTCCTGCCTTGAACACTCTCCTAACCTATAGGAATTTGCAGCATAGGGGTTCCTAGAAATACAAAAGTAACTTTGCTAAATTACTTTGATCAAATTTAGCATACATAGATCTTCTTTCATTTACAACTACAACAGTGAGTTCCAAACTTCATTGATATATTGCATGGAAAAAAAAAATCTCTTTTAGTTCATTTTTAATCTATTTCTTGATAATAATTTCTACTTACTGTCTCATGCAACTTTAGATTTCAAAGATCTCTAGTGCATTCTTCTTCAGTGTGGATAAGAGAAGACTAAAACCACAGTCTGCTTAGCTGTTTCCCGAAGTCGCGTGGTTCCAAACTCCTGTTCTAGATGCCTTTTCTAGTTCTGCTGCAATAGGACCAGAACTTCAGTCAGTATTAAAGATGAAGCCACAAATTTACAGAGTGGCACAGGAAGGTTTCTATCTTTTTTTTCATAAAATCATAGAATGGTTTAGGTTGGAAGGGACCTTAAAGATCATCTAGTTCTAACCCCTCTGCCATGGGCAGGGACACCTCCCGCTAGACCAGGTTGCTCCAAGCCCCATCCAACCTGGCCTTGAACACTTCCAGGGATGGGGCAGCCACAGTTTCCCTGGACAACTGTGCCAGTGCCTCACCACTGAGGTGAAATTTCTTCCTGATATCTGTTCTAAATCTCCCTTTTTCCAGTTTGAAGCCATTACCCCTCATCCTATCGCTACATGCCCTTGTAAAAAGTCCCTCTCCAAATTTCTTTCTTGCATTTTTGCTAATAATTCCTAATACTTAATTTTCTTTCTTGCCCGCTACTGACCTGTGTGCTGAAAGTTTTCACGAGGCCATCTGTGATTACTCCATGATCTCTTTCTTTAGCAAAAAATGCTAGTTCAGAGACCAATACCATACATGCAGGCTCATGTGCATCACCTTATATTCATTGACATCAGCACTGCACTTGTACCCTTTGCAGATCTGTTGTGGAACACCTGTGAATACCAATTTTTAGCAACCTGACATGAGCAGAGCCACAGTGCTAAAGTGGGAATAGAAACATCCCAAAATAAAAAGTAATAATAGTCCCAGCACTGAAACAAACCTCCATTTCTTTTTTCTATAAAAAGAAATACACTTCTGTCTTAGTAGCAATCGATACCAAAAAAAATTGTTATGGTCTGGAAATTATCATAATATTTGGGTTTTACAATCCCCTATGGTCCCGCTACAGGGGGCACTCTGGAAATGAAAGAGTTAAGCAGGAATGGTGGGGGGGTTGCATGGATTAACCAGACTTTGCTGGGAGAGACACAATCAGTGAAGCCTCCCCTTCAATAGGTAAAGTTGTGTCACTAAGGAGGGAATAGAAGAGGCTGCGTGTGACCGGGCAGAGGCAAGGCGCCGCGCGCGTGGGTGCTGCGCAAGGGCTGGAGAATGGCAGCGGGGAGCCCGGTCCAGCCAAAGCCCAGCCAGAACCCAGCCAAGCCTGGCTGGGAGGAGCAAGGACACACCACACACACACGTTTTCTGCAGACTGTCTTGCATCCTCGTTCTTGGCAAATCAGAGCAGCTCGGGAAATCTTTGCAGGTCTGGCTACTTAAGCAGGAGCAGCCTGGCAGGGAACACGCAACAATCGCCCGAGATCGGCTCACAGCATTAGCGCTGCTGGAGGAAGAAAACCGTTTCCATAATAACTGCTTTGCAGCGTACCAGCGACGCTCTCTATAGCGTTTTGCCACCCGGCTGAATTACAAAAAACAAGGGCAAACACGCTATTCTCATACCTTCCCACCCCCCCCCCCCCCCC
>VZSF01003934.1:1292002-1321243 GCA_013398295.1 Chionis minor | reverse complement strand
CCCCCCCCCCCCCCCCCAGCCATATTGACACATGGACTCTGCGACAAAATGAATGCTACTGAAGTCCCAAAAATATCTGCACTGAATATAAATATATTATGAAATAGCTTTTAAACTCTGCCCTAAAGCACTTTCTGATTGGCTGCCAATGATGTCACACATCCATAAAGCCCAATAAAACGCATGGGTTAACCAGTCTCATTCCTGTGCAGCAGGAGCACGGAGCGCTCCAGGATCCAGGACAGGCAGGGGGTTATCCCTGTATCCCTGCGTCTCCACCGCAGGTAGTTAAACTGCTGCGGCCTCAGGCCTCCCAGTCAAGCAAGCTGCACTGCTGCCTGTGCTCCGGGACTGACCCTGACACTCCTGAACTACCCACTGTTTACCTGGGAGAGAATTTAGGTGTTAAAGACACACTCATGCATATTCAGAGCAATTAATTTGGTCTTATCTGGCAGTTATGATTTCACATTTCAAGTCAAAGGTGAAGCGAGCAATGGTACCCTTTCCAAACAGGATCTTGACCTTCAGTCCTATTGAATAAACTGTTACTAAAGTAACATATTTTACAAAAGCTCTAACAAAACTAAAATCTACAATTTTAGAAACCTCGAAAACTAATGCCAGAAATATCAACGAGGTCTTTAAAACATACTGTTTTGGCACCAATTGCTCAAATAGTAAAATATGTTAACTCCTTCTGTGCACTCATGCTTAGAGGTTGCCGGACAAGGAATACTGGTTTGCAGGTTTAGGTAGTTTCGACAAACGGAGCATTCTCTGCAGAGAAATGTGCTGTGTAAAATACTAAGTGTGTATGATGCTCAATTACCAGCAACCAGTATTTGTTTCGTACTATGAATACAGTTATTGGAGCTGGCTTAGTTTCAAATGTTATTAGGTAGATAACACGTGGTGTTGTAGTAAGGAGTCTTACGCATAAACTGAAAATATACTGAATTTGATCACCCTACCCTAAGCAGTTTTGCTGCCAAATGTGGGCTAATTTATGTATATAGCAGACCATTTAATAGCTTGCATTCATACTTCCAAAGCAAGCCTGGAAGCAGACCACATAGAAATATGAAAACGTTTCACAAGTTGCAACATAGAACTTTGTTTTTCAAATCCTTGTCTAAGGTTTAGAAGCATTCAACAGAAATGAAACTGCAAATATAGAGCTGCTATAGGGTATCACTGCAGTGCTCAAAGCATTATCACAACGTAAGAGAAAAGGCTGTGTATTGCTATCCACTATTGTTCCTTCTGCTTCTCTTTTCAGTTTCATATTAACAGCAAAAACGCTAAAATCAGTCAAAGGAACAAAAAACCCACAAGCTTAGTGCCTAGAAACCTCATGCTTTCCTCGATTACTCCTAAAGGATCCCTTTACCGCTGAACCTCAGCACATACCATCAAATATTTCAAGTGGAACAAATTCATTAACTTGTAAACACTACTTAACTAACTGAAAGCCAGCAGCAGAAACCTAGAGCACTGTTAAATCAACTTCAAGCAAGCACTGCATTTCATGTGTTAATACTTGCCATCTGCTCATGTTGCATTTTTTACCACAAGAAAAAAATGTGACTGCTGAGTAAAGACACTTCAAAAAAAGAAACGGGAGAAACCTGGCCTCACTTAGCCATAAACTATGAGTTTATTTTTATTTTTTTTATATACACACACACACACTCACTCTCTGTCTCTCTACTAAAAACAGAAGAACGAATGTAAAATAGTCTTTTTAGCTATTGCTGCCTTATAATAGCTACACTAGGAAATCTTAAAGAAAAAAGAAAGTGCCCATGCATGTTTGGTACTCCAGACAGCAAGAAATTTGCCTCGGGGAGAAACACTTTGTAAAAGAGGTGGGGGAAGGGTAATATGCTGGTAGACAGAGTGCGTAAGGGATCCAGCGCACGAGCGTGTGCGCGTGTGCCTGCGTGTGCGCATTCATGTCGGAGCCTCTGGAAAAAAATGCTAGTCGCTACGGCTCCTAGAGGCTCCAGCACAGCAAAGCACCTTTCCTGCAACACAACCATTACATCACGCACAAAACTGCCTGCCAGCCACAGAAAATGGCCCAGCCAGGAAGGGATGGATACCAGCAGATGGAACGTTTCTCCGCTTTGTGCCACACGCCAATTTTTAAACTACTGTTTTCAAAAAATTAGCTTTAAAAAAAAAAAAAAGAAGTCCTAACTTCTTATCCCCTTCAAAACTAGAGGTGATCAAAACTTTGCCCCAAAACTTAAGCTCGTGATTTAGAGGATGCCAAGACATGATGGTAAGCTTTGTTTTAGTTTTCGACAAAATGGGATTTTATTTGATATTCAGTGTGCTTCTAGAAATAACACTAAAGAACACTCAAGCATTTCAGCAATGCAAGGGAAAAGGAATTTGCTATGCACCAGCATGGTAATGTCACACACCAAAGTGGTCCATCAGATGCTTTCTTTATAAGCACCCATTTAAAACAAGACACTTGGTAAAAGGCACAAATGCAGATCTGGAGGTTTTTTTCTTTTTTTTTTTTCTTGGCAATCGCTGAGCAGAACTTCATGGCACGTAACTTAAGAAATATTTATTCCTCGGTGACATTAGTATGACAGATACACTGAGCAGCAGGTCCTGAGGTAGACGGGCAAATTCCAAAGCAAGTTTCTTGACAGAAGCTGTCAGGGAGTGAAGCACACGTGGTGACGGCACATGAGGTGGAAACCCATCCCCTGGAAGCTGGGCAAAACCGTTTCACAGAAGTCACTGCACAGTAACTGTGCACAAACACTGGCTCCAATATATGCCCCGGTTGTAATGATAAAGTCAGTGCATGAAACTTGAAATGGTGACTGGCTAAAGCTCTCATCCATTTCCAATTACTCGTCCATAAAACTATTTTACCGTCATAAAACTACAGCATAGTATAATTTCCCCAGATGTCGCCTTTCTTTGGACGTACTCCCAATCTACCCACCATGATTTGATCTTGCTAAAACTTTATTAGCTGCTGGGGTCCTACACATAACAACTGGAAATCATAAAAAAAAAAAAATTAAAATACTGTGGTTGTAACCAAAGTAAACAAATGTCAGCCTATGTTGCACACAACTGAAAAAAGGACACTAACAGGATATATTCATGCCACAGATACTTGAACACAAGGCATTCTTTATAGTGAAAAAAACTTCAGCTGGTCCCAGATCCTTCATATTTAAAACTCGTGCCTTTTTACTTCCACCCCAGATCTTTCACCAGATCTTTCCTCTCCACAAAGGAGCCCAGGTGTTTCTTGAATTCACTTAGCATTTCCAACACTTCACTCATTCTCACATTAATGAAACCCATATGTTTAAGCATTACTGTCCTCAGTTCTTTCCTTACTGCCCTTTTCCTGAAATTTGAATTCATTTTGTGAGTAGCTTTCTCTATATTACAAAAAGTTGCACAGATTTTGTTAACATCTTTAATAATTCTGAAGACTACTGTGAAATTGCATATTTACTTGAGACAGTTTTGATGCTAGGAAACAAAGACGTGCACCTCTTCTGTTACAACGTTCACGTTCCTATTTTCAAAAGTACATTGGACCAAGATTACCTCTTTTACAGCTACCCATTTGAGAGCTACTTCAAGAATTAATGTAGCAGACTGCATACGTTAAACTGAAATCTCAGAAAGAACAGCTTGCATTAAGGCAGCTGCAGCGATTTCCAACCCCAGTTGGCTTCTCAGCCTCTTCCCTAGTCTCCTTGCCCGCTGCAGAAGCAGTGGATTAACTGCCCCAGTTAATGGCCCAGCACATGCAAGAAAATGAACCTTTGGTTTCACTTTACTTCAACATACCAACAAAAGATCCAGCCACTGTTATCTTCTTCACAAGGGCTTGGCACCTACTTCACCTATTTGACTTCTAGTTACTCCTTTTTTCTCATTATTGCCCCGTAATACAGGTATTTATTCTAAATACATTTAACAGTTACACATGCTTCTAGGTGACAGGCAACTCCTTAAAAAAAGGTCCCAAACAAAATGGAAGCAGAGGAAGTATGAACAACCACCAAGACAAGAGCAGTCACAGGGGAAACAAGTCAGAGAAAGCCAGTAGAATCCCCCAGGAGACTTCCATACGTAACAGTCTCACACAGAAGCGGCAGAGCCACTGGAAATGAGTTGATAAAGTACTTTTCAAAAGCGGTGAGTGTCCCAAGTAGGAACATCTACGTGGTAGCGCAAGGAGATGGAGGAAAGAACAGAGGAAGGGGGGAGTTAATTGGCCATCTGTGTGAAGCTGGGGGAGGGCAGACAGGAAGGCAGAAATAAACTCCATAAGCAGATGGTGCCACAGGGCTAGAATAAGACTCCGTCTTTGTCTGGACCAAGAAAGTAGAATCCACGTTTGTTGGAGTGTGGCTGTGTAAAAACCGTAACACTTTCTAACTGACCTTGCTTAGCCAGGGCACTCTGGAGAACAGGCAGTTTAGTAACAGCAACGCGGCCTTCGGCAGCACCCAGGTCATTTGTTGAAAGAGAGAGAATTAAAACTTTCTCCAGCATCTGACTCTTCACTTCACCTCTCCCCTCTTACACAGATTATCTCAAGTAGTTTAGTGAAAGCTAAGATTCAGACTAATTTCACAAACACCGCTATTTCTTGGATCACTTTACATACAAATTGATAGCTATACACATACTTCTGGTTAACTTTATTTTAAAGTATTTATACAGGGTCAAGATCTTTATTTCCCAGACAGCCTTCATATTTCATTCATCTTAATCTATAAATGTATTTCCAGAAAGAGTCAACTTGATTTACAATAAAAGCGATTTATATGAGAGTTGCTGCTGTTAAGAGTATCACTTTAGGATACTGTGAAAATCCACAAGCCACAACGTGTTCCTTATTATAAAAGCCAAATCAGAATAAAAATTCCTTTCCAAAATTCCCTCATGCCAACTTCATCCAAATTTTAACATAGAAATTACTCTGTGTGAGATACCTGGAGTGAGGATTTTTCTATTTAAACCTTCTACTACCTCATAGTATCTTCTCGGGTCTTGTACCACTTTATCCAGTTATAAAACAGATTCTTTGTTCACCTGTTCTTTTTTAATCCTTTAGAAAAGGAATTCAGGTGGAAACCTGAAACGTTACGGTAGCTCAGCAAACAAGTTTCATGCAGAGAGAGTTTTCTACTCGAGGTTCTGTGGACACTTCAACACAGTGCCAGGCCATATTGTAGATTTATGGTACAACTAAAATAAAGTCATTTTATTTCCGTATGCCTGCAGTTCCCGTAAGCAAGATGGTTCATGTGTTTCCTTTTGCCAGTTTCTCTGGTGTGTTTACCCAGAAAGCAGTTTGTGCCTGAAATTACTGTCAATCACACGCTTCAGGATTTACCACTCTGATCTCAGTTAAGCCATCTAGCCCCCACTACAAATTATGAAAAAAGAAAATTTAAGGAAAATGTTTGTAAACAGAAAATCATTTTAAAGGTCAACTTTTTTGTGCAGAATTAAAAATGGGAACAAAATAAACACAGACATTTTTGCTTTTGTCACACTGAGACCACAATTTCTACAGACGTGCCTCGGATGAGACACTATTACAAAAGTATATATTACATGGTTACAGTAATAAATGGAGGCACATACCATGCTGTGGAGACAATAATCCACAGAAATATAGTAGAACAAAGTTCCCAACAAGCTCACCACAACTATGGCTAGCAATAACATAATTTCTCAATGTATTACAATCCACTCGAAATGTTTAACCTTAACATCACCTAATCTGCAGTATGCTTCTGCATCTCAGCTAGAATTTAAAATACGGCTGGTAGAGGGTAAACTGAGAAAAATAGCGTAACCAAAGAAACTCTGGAACTGGGAAAACAGTCATCCTTTTTTAGTAGGAGAATTCTAACATTTTGGAAAATGTGGTTAACTTCTCTTAACACCAGGTGTATAAACAGAACACCTGTGACAAAGAAACTGGGATGTTGTGAGAAAAATCCAAGCAAGTAATTCTGCTAAGAAAGGGACCTAACAGCACCTTTCACAGCATGCTGCTCTGCTGGCCCTCGGGCATTCATGCTAGGGACGCAGCAGCCAGGTTTGAGCTTTTATTATTTTATTTCTTTGGATTTTTTTACAAATCAACAGCAGCACAGGTTTATGAACAGGAACCCTGAACCACTGGGATTGTGAGGCATAAGTATTTTACATGCGTTGTTTTGTAACGATGAGTGCACACAATCCCGTTTTACAATGGATATAAAGGCACAGAGCCTCACACAGAAGACAGAAATGCAAGTAGGAACAGAAAGTCTGATCCAACTGAAGACATCCTGTATTGCCCCAGAAGACAGGCCAGCACAGAGCTGCAGCATATAACATGCAAATGCTTAAATCAATAGTGCGAGCAGTAGCCACAGTTTGCTGCATTCCTAACAGGAACAGCCAAAAGCAACGTAAGGAAAGGAGAGGGTGAAGAGACATTTATCGCATATTTCACTGGCGCCAGCTAAAATCTTTTCTGTAACTAATTCACTTTAACTCTGCACAGAGCAATGTTATGTAAAACATTTCTGAAGGAAGATTTTTTCCTTGCCTTTCAAGAGCAAGCATCAGAGCCTAGTAAACCATGTACTGCAGAATATATTTAAAGCTCAACAATACTAACCAATAGAGTCACTGAAACTGAACTCTGGAGGAGGAGCTCTTTACATGCAGAGGCTGGGTTTCTATTTTCTGGCACAGATTATACCAGCTTACAGAAAGGCAGCATTTTACAAATCTTTACATATGTAGCCAGAAGCTTTTGTCAGTGAGATGCAATTATAGCTTAAAAACAACTTCTATGATAGAAAAGGGATGAGAGCACTAATGAAAGTGGCTTTCTGACAAATCGAGTTTTTCCTAACTGTTTTTATTCATTCATTTGATCTCACTACAGGAATTTTGTAACAGGAATTGGCTCGGCCTCTTTCAAAACATAAAGGGCCTAATCCCTTCCCATTAGAGAACAGGAAGTCAGAAGCCAGTCTTAGCACTGATTAAAAAAAAGAATCTAGATTGTTATTTTAACTTCTTTGTTGCACATAAACTAGAGATACTTTATTTTTCACATTACCATTTCAGCACGATGGCTCGATTAAAAGCTGATGTCTCCCCTACGTGGCATCTGTTTAGTACAAAAGACCCAACTGCTCTCTACAGAGCAGCCACTACACTATGGTTTCTCCCCATCACTATGTATGCAACTCACAACACATTCTGCACAAATCCTTATTTATGTGCCATTCTGCTGTCCTGCTTTGGACAGTCCAGCAACAGCATTTCTAGCGTAAAGACTTTTTACACCTGCTGTAGGTGCACTCAAACAGAATTGGTTCAAGTGGGAAAAGGCAGTGTTTTGTGTTTTGACTTCTGTTCATGAACACTTGAAAACTGCATACTGTTACCATCAACAGTGCTTCAGGTGTGCCTGCTGGATCCCACCAGCCCAAACTCCCACTTTTCCCCCAGCCTTCCCTAATGTTCCCAGCACTCGAGGTGTGCACGTGTATATTTCTGCTCCTGTGTGCAGTGTTCAAGCCCCAAGCGCTCTCACCTGCTCCTCCAAAGCAGTGTCACTGCTTGATGTCCAAGCAGAGGGTTGCAGCCTCTCTCAAGCTCTTCTGCTCTACACCAGACTTGGCAAACTAGCAAGAAACTCTTGCTTAACTTCAAGAATTGTGTAGGGTCCCCCAAAGAAGGAGGCGAATGAGGGCTAAACACATGGGTAGCTGAAATCCTGACTTCTGCGCCTACCGCATCCCCTTGCTTCAATCTTCCCATTTTTAAGTGTTACCTTTCTCAGCAGTGTGACCTCTCTGGGGCTCCCAAACCAGTTAATGAATCAGTCCAAATCAGAATGGAACTGGATGAACTTCCACCTTGGCTACAGGTAAAATAAGCTGAACACAACTCCAAAGTTCTTAACATTAACTATTAAGTATATGTCAGGGTTTTTTTATTTTCCCCAATATTAAAAAAAGGCTGGTAGTATTCAGCACTTGAAAATTAATGAGTTTTAAATATGAACACAGTACACCCCCAGTTTTTAAATACTCTGCTCTATTTTCTCTCTTTGCATCTTTCCCATCTGGTATGTTTTAGTAATAATTCAACAAATATTTTTCTTCAAGGCTGTCAGAAAAATCTCATAGCATTTTGGAAACACTAAACATTTATCTTGTGAGGTAAATTAGGACATAAAGAAGTAGCATGACATATATGTGATCACACATTGTCAGTGCAAAGACAGTAACAGAAATCCCAATATGTGCTATTTTGGAGTCTTCAAGAAAAGAAATTGGTAACATATAGCAAATAGCGAAGCTGAAACCAACATCAAGTTACATTTGAAGGATGATCTGCAAAAGTTAAAAAAATGCAAAGTCTCAATACAGGAAAGATTTCTTATTCCAATTATTTATTTTTGTTAAGATTTAATTATGAAAATTCAAACCCAGCTAGCTGTCTTCTACATTAAGCAAAACCTTAACTCTACATAGTTCCTTAGTCGTCCTGAGCTTTCTTCTCTCAGAGAACAAATCTACTATCCATCTACGGAGACTGCAGCCAGGAGTGTATTTCCGCTTCCACGCTTTACACTGGTAACCACAGAAAACTGCTAATTACAGGTCTCTTTCCTAGATACATTAGTCAGTATAACTCATCGATAATTTTTGCTCATTACTGAGCTCAGATGAACTAATAATGTAACACGCAGAATGCTTCATATCCCATTCTCAATTTCCCAGTTCAGTTTGTCAGAATCTACCCCAGGTGTCAGGAAAAACCATTAGCCAGCACCTTAGCCAGGCCAAGACGGCAAACCCCACCTCAGATAAGCAGCTGCTGTTCTAAGATTACAATATTAGTAGAAAGAAGAAGACAATAAAAAGCCTCCGAAAAAAATCTAACAAATGTACCCTCGGCATGAGATTTTTTGGCAGTTATAATTTTATAAGCCTTTCCCTGCAATTATACAAGCATTAAGAATTACTCTAAAAATAAATATTTGTCAAGATTCCCAACCAATGACATTGAAAGAAAATTTCTGGCTTTAAGAAAATGCCAGATATCACAAGATGCATGACAAAACAGCAAGAGTTGGTGACATTCGGTTTTCTTCCATTGGAAAAGATACTAGTGTTTTTTTAAATTCCACATGCTGAAGTTTTCTAAAATATATTTCCTGTCCTTTCTCTAAGATTGCTGAACCCCACTCAGCCAGGGCACAGATAACATCTTTGGATAAAAGATTTGAAATCACAGTTCAAGCTTTACAGAAAAAAAGCTTTTTTTCCACAGAGCCACAAACTTCACAAGAGAAAGTTATTTTCTCTGTTCTGTTCCCTCAGGAGGTGTTATATTCTTATAACCTGCCAGACTTACCCAGTCATATTTGTAATTTATATTTAGTATAAGGTCGTTTCTTTTCAGACCACCTCTGGATACTCCTAACACAAAAAGTGAATTCTGATTACTCATTTTTCTTCTACAGATTAGACACCTTTCCCAGTGTTACTGTGCACTGAAGTCTATACAAAACAACTTTCTGAATACCCAAAAAACACAGCCAAAAATAAAAAGGACAAACATTAACGGATCTTGCTGCATTTTGGAGCATAATTGCAAAAGAATGAGAATTCTCCTACATTTAAAATAGCATGCATGTTTAATCAGAAGAGGAAAAACCAGCTGAAATACATATACATAGACATACTATACTCAGAGAGAGGGGAACTCTCGAACTTTTTTACTGAGTCTGATCAAGACTATGGAGAGAAGATACACAAGTTGGATACTGTAATTTCAGAGCAAGTTAAACTCACCTACAAAAATGGTCAGGACAGCCCTAATTTTCAAACGGCAAAAGACGCTGAAAGGGCATCTCTGCAATGATATCCTATGTAACAGAGGAAAAGGGATGGACAACTAGAAAGAAACAGATTTGGAGAGAGACAGAAACTTGGATGGTTTGCATGGATCTTATTAGGTTTCAGGCAACAGTCAAACCAAAAGGAAAGTTGCTGCAGAAAATCAAACTCTATTTATGTCCTTAAACAACTCAATAATTTCTTGTGTGCTTCTACTAGAAGTGAATAATCCCTCACCAGGACAGAGCATTGTCATTCAGAGGCAGAATTTACAGTGAGAACCACAGTGTCAAAGTTATTAGCAAGTAGCTGTACTGCATCATTCAAAGATCCATGAAGTCAAATAATCCCTCTTAAGTGGTGACCAGTTGAAGGGGTTGCCTTCCCAGTCTTCAAGAATTTGTGGCTGAAGGATGGATATTTTGTCTAGTACCCACTGCTGGAATTTTTTTCCCCATAAATTTGTCTAACTGCTTTCAGGATATATAACATCCTGCAGACATAAGTTCTATGGCATATTAATATATCATGTAAAGTAAGTACCTCCGTTTTTGTACTGTGAACCTGCCTGCTAACAATTTCATTGGATGACCCTGATTCTTGAATTATGGAAGTGAATAATCATTCTCTATTCACCTGACCCACATACAGAATGACTTCATGAATCTCTGTCCTGTCCTGCCTCAGGCTGAGTCTGTGCCTGTTTAGAAATTCCTGTGAGAGAACTTTTCCTTATCTGTGCTCAGCCTTGTTACCTCTCTCACCGTGCTTTCTAGATGTACTGTTTTGAGGGGAAAGGATGGGAGGGGAGGATAAGACCAATAGAGTAGGAACCTACAGCATTCCCCATTTATTTTTCTCTTTTGTTCACTGGTATTATCATTCCAAGATGCCTACAAGCACAAATACACAGTTACGCAGTATTTCTAAATTCTTCTTTGTAATTATAAAGAAAAAACTCCTGGAAACACTATAATGTCTTCAAGCCCAACTCAAGCCAGCTTCTGAGTAAAATAGTCTGGCCTTTTCCACATTCTTATTGGCGTCCCAGTTATACAATACTATTTATATAGGCAGACCAACTTTGCAAAACTTCCAGCTTTGATATATTTTGCAGACTGGGTATCTGCTGCAGGTTTAACATGTTTGGAAAGTTCTATGGAACAAAATCAAGCCAATTCAGATAATGAAATTAAGGGAAAGAATGTGTTGTTTAGCTCTTTTGAAAAACTCCGGTGCCTTCATAAGCTACAGCAGAGATTTTAAATTGGCAGTAAACTGCCCTCATATCAGGGACATACTTTCCCATTCCTATGAAAATATTACCAAATCTAGCCAAGTTACAACACTTTACTGAGTCTATATAAACTGTGGTTTTCTAAGGATTCACTAGAGTTTGACAGCTGGATTAAATCAGTATGCACCATCTCCTGTCCACGCCTCTGTTAACCAGACTGAATATTCATTATTCTCTTTAAGCAGTTAAGGTTTGTCCTGGATCTGCGGAAACTGTACTGGGCTTTTCCTGCAACTGAAGCTTCCAGAGGTTGCTATGACACCAGACAAAAATTTGGAGCGGTTCAGCTGTACATACATTATCACCGATACCTGTGTGTGATTGCCTACCCGGTATTACACGCAGTGGCACTGAAGTCCCTTGGAAGAAAACGAGGAGGGAAGCACAATGGTGGGAATAGAGAAGAGACAAAAGAAATGAGGGAGGTAGTTGAGCCTAGAACAAGGATCCTGATAGAGGATCTATGCTTAGACTGAAACCGTGGTAGATTCACATCGAGATGAAGAGGGAGGAAGGGATGAGTTCAGAAGAGGATAACTAGAGATTGTGATGAATTGCTGGGGAAATGACAGATTTAGGGAATGACCTGGGAGCTTAGAGAAGGAAAACAGAGCGCAAAGGTAAGTGGTATGAAGACATTACTGGAAAAGAACAGAGACAGAAAGGATGAACAGTATGTAAATCTTCCTTGAGCGCACATCAGATCTCATTATCTCTGACTCTCAAGATTCTTCTATCAGCAAATATCAGTAAAACTCACTGAAAGAGTTCTCATCCCCCTCTAGTGCTCATTCATGGACCCTATAAAGGAATTTTGACGTAACTGACATAAAAATAAAGACTAAATAGAAAGAACAATCTATGCTCATGTCTCTCACTGCATGATGACGTACAGCAAGCTTCCTATGTGTATATACATATACAGAGAAAATCCTTTCATTCAGGAGCAAAATGTAGAAAATTGAAATGCAAAAATTACTGCTGAACTATTCAATGCCTATGTAGCAACTCTAAAAAAAAGAAAATTATTGAAAATTTTTTAAAATATAAAAAAAATTCCCTTTGCGGAACCAAACTGTATCTAGTTCTTTTACACCACTTAAAATTAATAATAAATTATGTTGTAAGGCTGCATTTGATACAGCAAGGGTATTTAACACCACTTTCCCATCTGCTGGAAGCAGCTTTAAAAATACTCACGTTTTTAAATGATGAAACAGTTACCCACTGAAATAATTTGCAAACAGTGTTAAGAAAGGTGCCACGGCTCTTCTCTTCTTCAAGCACTTGCTCTTCTAGGAAGGAAACGAGGTGTGCAACCATTTTGACAAATGCCTATGGAGAGAAGAAAAATGCCTAATGAAAATTAAAAGCACCTGTGCTGGGTTTCAACATTATCCTAGCTAGAGATCAGAAGTCAAAGAAAAAGCTTTAGCCAGATTTCAGAGTGCACTATTGCTAATGTAAATATCCAGGGGCACGTATTCAGAAGTAGACTACAGATGTTTACAGCCATGAGAAGAACCACTGGCCATGACCTATGGGTAATTTTTCTCCTTACCCAAGGGCAGACATTTGCTCCCTTTTCAGCATACAGACTATGTAAGCACTTGCTTAGTGTCTAAATGTCTGGTAACATTTCAGCAGCGAGGTGAAATGCTCTTCAGAACCTGCAAAGACACTGCTACTACTGGTGGAAGTGGGAAAGTGGCCAAAGTGGTAGGACAGAGGAGACAGCAGAAGAAAAGATAAGGACAGGTGATTTTAGCTAAAAAAAGTCAGGAATTATTGACCTAAAACATACATGTGTTCAGTTTTGGTTGAAATTTGAGCTGTAAGCGAAAGCCAGCTAGAAAGAACACAGTATTTATTTGTTAAAATACAGAACAGTTGTAAAGAGTTTTGATACTCTCTATTAATGATTAAACTTTTTTTTTTTTGAGAAGTTGAGCACTGTCTGTTTTAGGGGTGGGGAAGGTGAGGCTGAACAAGTAAATTAATTGCCCAAAGTGTGCCAGTGACAACATCAAAATTAAAACCCAGCAGATTCTCACCCTATATAACCATTACACAACAGTCCCTTCCTTTTCCCTTTCTCCCCTGAAAATCCCCATGGATGCTAAGCTTTAAATTTAAAAGTTCTAATTAAAACATTAACTACTGCTCAAATTGCCAATTTTAATCTTGTGCTCTCAGATTACTGCCATTACAGCTGGTAATGTTAGGGAGAAAAACTGATTCCTAGCCAATCAAGGTATTATCCTCCCTTGATAACCAAAAAAGCCTCTCAGCAACATCCTGCTGCATTATTCAGGGAAAACTGATGTTTTCTTCATATTCCAAATTACTATATCCTCACAGTTGTACTAAGAGAACAGTGTCAGGAAGGTGGGGCTTTCCACCCCCCACCCAGTATTACAGGGGAAAAAAGTAATAAGGAGCCCTGTTGCTTACCATACTTTTGGCACAAGTAATTGCTTAAAGTTTTATTTTCCTGTTCAAAGACAAAAAACACCCCCCTCACACTCCCCACAAAATCCCAACCACTTACAAGCACGGAATTTGCAAAAAGACGGGTGAGATGCTTCCAGAGACAGTTGGTTTGGAACCTGATTCACTTAGCCATTTCTCACAGTCCCAGCTTATGTACGCATTCAAGTATGGCCAAATTGCCAGGTACGCTGAGAACCCGCTAGCTGTTCCTTGGACTGGGGTACTCAGGTCTGAAAACTGGCCTGGTTCTAAATAAATTAACAGTTGACTCCCACTTTTGTTCTAAATTGACTTGCCTCAAGTTTCACGTCTGAAGCTTTCTCCTGGTGCTGTGTAAGTCCAGAAAATATGAAGTGGTTCGATAAATCTATTATCAAATGTAGGTGTAAAAATGCAAACTACAAAAAATTAATTGTATTTAAAGAAAACTTGCTGAAAGCCGAGACAGTTGTCCTGTCCCTCACAGAGTAATAAACCTTACCAGAGGATATCACTTTGTACAGGGGTAGAGCCTGAAGCTTAGGCACTGCCTATCTGGATTTAATGCCACAAACACTTGGTTTCTTTCATTTTGAGTCAATTAAACATTACACAATTTATCCTGTCATGTTTTCATTATATTTCTCCCAGAGGCAAACTTGCCCTCAGTTGACACAAATTTTACCATACTGCGTACTAAATATGGTGAGGGCACCACGTTAGTGAGTCATACTGGGCTTCCTCATTCAGGATACAATAAACACCAAACCAGACACAACAGAGATGGGAGCTCAGAGATCTCCCCGCTACTACATAAGACGATCATCAACAACTTGAACTGGGTATGTCCAGCTCTGAATGTGAGACTTCAGTCTTTGAAGTTACAAATGGTTTCACAAGACACTCCTTCAAGTCACAAAACAAATTAACATTATTAGCATTTTTATTAACATCAAAACCACAACTAATGCTTTTAATCTACCATTAGAAATTGTAGAATCCACAGCAATAAATTATTCAGTGGTGTTCCAAAACCATAAACACTTATATGTGCTGAACCATGGGTAAACATTTGATTTAAAAACAAACATACGACAATAGAGAGCCATAAACATCTGAGTACTCCATATAAACACCTGGACCGTTAACCTATGAAACACAGAAAGAAGGATGTAAATTTTCTAATGCAATGAACAAACCTCTAATTTATCGTCTTTGGCATAGATGTGGCTCATTTCCATCACCTTGTCTTTAATGAACGGAATGGTCTTGTCCAGGGTCTCTGATGTATCACTTCTAATCTGCATGAAAAAAAGTTTCTCACATGAGATTGAATCTTGAAGATAAACACTATACTTTTCCTCACTTCACCATTTTTTCACATGAATATTTCAAAAAACACCTATTCAGAAAAATTATCACAAGGACCCTTTTGCAGTATGTTATAAAGTAGAGATTGGTAAAATAACTTAGCCGTGAAACAACAAAAAACCCAGTGGTAGATGACAGGTCCCCCACATCAAAACTGTAACCAGATCCTTCTCTCTTCTCCCCAAATTTCCACACTACTCCTCCCACGAGATGATCTACTTTCTATTATGAAATACTGTAGACATGAGAGGTAATGACGGATTTAAAATGAAAACTGCCGCTATACCATCCCACCATGCTTTTATTTTATTGAAGAGCTAATTCATACCACTTATCAATCCGTTTTTGAAAAAAAATTTGAGTTAGCCTACGGCAAGTAGTGCTAATTCAGAGGCAATAGGAAGGTCACTCTCAGCTATGAAGAGGTGGTAAAAGACTGTTTACGCCTTACTACTACAATTCCGTTTGCAATACATGCTGGCTCTAATACAGAAAACAAGAAATGGCTGGCCGGGGTCACATCGTTGAGTACACCACTTCTACCATCTCGCCTTCAACAGGGCTCAGGACGAGAGTTCTCAGGAGAGCGAGAATCTTCACACAACATTACAGCGTAGGCACCTCAGAGAAAGCTTCTGCTCCCTAGTCCCTGGTCAAGTTCCATAAAAGTAACTGCCCTAATACAGGAAAGATTATATTGGGCTTTTGTTACCTAATACAAACAAGCTCCTGTCTGATATCTGTATGAGATATCAGCCGGAATCTTATCTGAAATCCTGCTAAGTGTTGCGTTAGCAAGAATTACCCAATTTCCTACACAAACAACTGCCAGTGCTGTGTTAGTCGGCAATAACACACACCTCCAAGCAGAGGACTAGAGCTAATGGAACGTGAGCCAAAAAACAATGGGTAAGACGAGAACTATGAAGAGCAAAACCAAGAAAACCTCCACTATAACACCAAAACAGGCATCTTAATTTGTAAAGCAGAGTGGCAACCCACTGACAAGAGAAACAGGAGAGGCAGTTAAGCCCACTTTTATGCAAGCTTTCTTTCTCAACCACAATGGAGTGTAGGAGGTCTAGGTTCACTTCTGGATTAAATTTGTCCTGCCTACAGTTTTAATAGACTTAAAGAATACAGAGGAATGACGATCCCTTCAAAAGAGATTTTTGTCCCAAGGACTGAGCTAGAAGATATTCTTCCTTTAAATGTCATAGGGAAGAGTAAGGATCTTTTGGCTAGAATGGTAAGAATCTGGAGTTGGGCTAACACTGGAGGGAATTTTCTGGGCATTTTGAGGTTTAATCCAGAATCTCAAATCAAGCATAAATGCCTGCTATAAAGTAATTTAATCCATAGACCATGCTTTATAAACACTAGTAGGTACTTAGATATTTTACTGATGATCATATGACTTATTTGTCTTTTTTTTTTTTTTAAAGAAGTTGTCTTTTTAAAAGCTGAGGATAGACAAAGCTATATACATATAAAATGACTCATAGTATGGTTTTATGATATTTTTATTACCAGAATTAGTACATGCAGATCAAGTGCTTTTATAGCACTATAAGTGTTCCATAATAGAAGATCAAACAGACGTATCAAAATAGCAGTAGCTTTCTATTGTAAACAAACAGTATGTCCTGTATTACTGGTCTCAGCACTACATCCACCAAATATATATATATAGACACCTCCCCCAGCAGTGACATAACTGCATACACAGACACGCTCTGTTATCTTTACAGTATGTACTTTATATCCAATAGAAAGGGAGTACAGACACTCAGGCAGGATCCCTGTGAATGGAGCCAGGCTTGTATTTCCTTATGTTAAATAAAAATATAGAATTGATACATAATGAAGGAGCCAAAGCAGATGAATTCCAGGTTTGTTCCATTGAATTCTTTTGGGTCAATGGTAGGCAAAAAAGCCCATTCCCTGTCATAAAGCACACGTGAAAAACAGATTGGTGGTCTGTCTGAGGTGAGATTCGTACTCAGGTAAAGTACCTCAGATTAAAATTTGAGCCTGGACTTCCAAAGATAAGGTAATAAACTTGTTTGCTATGTTGGTCTCAGAAAGGACTAGGGAAAAAGCCACTCTCACAGCTAAATGCTGGATAACTACCGTAAATATAAACACAGTTTGGGACACAGCCAAAAATATGGAGATGTTGTATAGACCCAGTGCAGAAACTACCAACACAACAAGGTCAGAGCAGACATGGAACAAATCTAAACCATCCTTCTTTAAGGGTAAAAGCAAACAACCAATACAAGACACAGGAGAGCTCATTTTCCAGCAAGCAGCCTGTGATGAAAGGAAATGGTATGCAAATATGATTCAAGAAGAGTCACTCTGCAGCAGTCTGCAGAACCACAGCGACAGAGGAGTTCAAGAGGAGTCAGCACATGACAAAGGGAAATGATTCTCTTGGTACAGCAACCTCTCATGAGCCAGAGAAAGCAGGACTGGTCTGAAACCCCACGTTATAAAACAAGATTAATTTCCCTTTGTGCAATGTATTTTATTTTACCTTACTGAAGATTTTAGAGAGTGCTCAGCGCAAGCACCAAAGCACAGCAGTCCATGGGAAAAAACTTGTATTCCTCTTACAAGGTTTTACTAAGCCAACTGGAGTGGCAAGGAAGGAAGGTTTGATTCAGCTTTGTCTTCTAACAATTCAAGTCAGCAAGACTAAGCTCAAGGAGGCAGCAAACCAACAGCACCAAAGTCAGTTAGGAGGCAGCACAACCAGCGTCCGAATGATGAATTAGAACACAAACCAGGAATGGCATACTGTATGCAGGGCAGCGAGACATGATCCTTGCATACTGCAGTTCAAGCTGGACCAGTTAAACAAGCACGGATTCTTGTTATTTCGTATTTTACAAAACCTGTTATTTTTTTCAGGAAAATTAAGGGAAAAAACCTGTAGCTGGAGCCACAAGTCAAAGGTAGTTGTGCAAAGATAGTGCAAATTCTAGTTGTCACAGGGACTTTTTTGAAAAGATCTTTCTATATTCTTTTTCGGTCTTCAATCCCATATGTTAACACAGAGTAATATAAAAAGATCATGAGTAAAACTAATCACTGTAGACCAACAGCTCAGTGGTGAGAAAAGAGAAAACGGAGGTTGGTACGTTCCTGAGAAGTCAGCAAACCCCAGCTGCAGCAAACCAAACAGAATAACCTCTTCCCCTCTGTTCCCCAGTGATGAAACCAGGTTTCACACCTAGGGCTCCAGGGAGGAGTTCCCAAATGGTAAGTCCGTAAGACAAAGATAAGCAGCTAGCAGTTGGTCTGTGGAACTGTAATAAAGCAAGATTTACAAACACATAATTTCCCTGGGGTGAGTTCTGCCAGGAAGTTCAGTGGCTTGAGAATCACTAACCTGTGGTTTTATAAACTGGCGGGTGTGCTGGAGGATCAACATACATATTTTAAAAAAAGAGAAGTATCGAGTAAGCAGAGATTTTGTATCTAGCCATACATCCTCTTCAAGGATCAGGAGCCAAAGAAATGGAAGTAGCAAATTTCCATGTGTACCTAAACCAGCTGTGACTCTCTGAATAGCTATCATTTTCAATCGTGCTTTCAGATACACAAGAAGCACAAAGAATCGTATCTAAAAGGTAAACAACAATCACCTATGGAAGCGATATGAAAGCAGCATATACAAGAGTCTGGTTATTACAATGAATTTTTTTTTGCTTTTGTGTCACTGGTTCAAATCATAGCTCAGTTAAAAATCACAATTTGATTTTTGATTTGATACTTGAGAGGCTCTGAAGGCGCTTAAAAGACATTATTTTACTTTGTTGAAGTCAGTGCCCTAAGGAAGGCATCACAAAAAGTAACTGGCACTAAAACTCTTCTAGCACAATCTTTTCATTGCAAGATGCTCCTCCCACAGCAAGTGTGAGGCATGCTTACCTGTATTTACATTGTCACTGTAATTTCCCTACTGTACAAGCGTCCACTTCAAGTGCTGTGCTGTGCCTAGCCAGGTACAACAGCACAACACTGGAAATTGCAATTTGTCTTCCTAGTACTGGGGATCCAGGTTTTTCCTCATTGCAATATTCAAATGTATGCATCAAGAGTACTCGTAAAAGCAGCAGCACACTCAAAGGAGAAAAGCCAAATCCCTCCATGTGAATGCTTTACTGAATGCCAGATTGAAAAAAGCAAGATTCCCCTTGCTTTTTGTTGGCGTAGACAAAAGACCAAATTATTGCTAGGCGTAGAAGCTGGAACCAGTTCGAATACTACATTATATTTATGAGATTCCCAGATTCCACTTGATGTGATGCTGAAAGGAACCTTAGATTGTAGGTACTGGATAGAAAGGTATGGCATCAGCACACTGACTGCAGTGCTTTGATGTTCCCAGATAAGGTCAATAGTCTGCATATTCGGGAATTATTCACAGCCTGCAGGTTGTGGAAAAATGTTTTCAGGGAGAATGCAAAGATAGTGTATTGAAACTAGGTTTGTGGGGTTTGTAGAAAAGGTTGGCAAGAGAAGAGGTCTCACAGGTTTACAAGGTCCCTGGATGCCTCTGAACAAGCTAACCATCTTCCCTGCACTGAAGCCAGAAATGTAAGCTGTGTGCCTGACTGATGGGGAAAAGCATAACGTACACACAAAATCTTAGCTAAGCTCCCAAATAGAAGAATTGAGTGAATGAACTTAATAGTAAATCAGACAGCATACAATCAGCAGTGAAGAGCCATTGATTCAAACCACTTGCTTTGAGCAGGTGATGTCGTATCACTGAAGCAATCATCACCTTTCAGGAATGAACTCAAAGGATTTTTTGGCCAAAGAAACCAATCTCTTGTATTCTACATTTTGCACAGACTAAATGTACCATACTAGAGAATCTAAAGCTGACAGATGTAAGCCAAGATGTATCAAAAAATAGACTGCATGCTCTGAGGTTCACATGCTCCTTTACAGCTATTTTTGTCAAAAGCTGAATGGAAGGAGAACGGCTTAAATAGCCACTAATGCTGAACCATTCTTACAAGGCAGCTATTTCTCCTTTTATGTCCCCTACTAACCACGTGAGACTTTGATGAACCAAGCTTTTGTTTCTTTCCACTCCATGCCACTTCCTTCTGGAAGCAATGATGTCTCCTTTCCATAAGCAAGACATGTCTATGACAAAACCAGAAACCTGATAGAAATCACAAGCCAATTTGCTTGGAACAAGGATGGCAGCCGTACTTCTCTTGAGCAGAATTCACATCCAAGGTGCGAGGAGGAACTGTTCCATAACCAGATAATAATAATCATTAGTTAGCCGATGATACTTTGCATAAAATGTGTCAAACATGTCAATTTGAGTTTTCAATGGGTTCTTGCAGACCACACCAGACTGCCTGGGGTCTGCCTACGACTTACGAGTTCTGTCCTTGAGAGCAAGCACAACATTTCTCCAAACAACACTGGGATACATGAAAAGAAATGTGAAAAGATGCTTGGGAGGCAATATTGGCATTTGTTCTGTGAACAGAGGACAACCTGGAGAAATGCCAGCCCACCAGCGTTTTTCATGTGCAATAAAGCTGGTAAGAATAAAGCCAGAAAATTGACTTCCAACTGCCTAAGAAAATTTTGCGGCCAGTGTTTCTTATCTGCTTCACTTCATCCTGTCCCACTCAATTTACCTATGCAAGTCCTAAGAATCATCCAACAAAATAGCTCATAGGCAACAAGTCCCTGAAGAGATGTTGGCTGGTCACTTCTTGCCATTAGAAGTGCATTCAATACAATTAGCAACTACTGCAGTTGTCAGTGACATGTGTATGATACAAGATGCTTGAAGACATAAGAAAAATGTTGTGGTAAGTGCTAACGGAAGGCGAGACGGTCTGCGCATCAGCGGTTGTAAGAGGAAGTCCCTCTAGGTAAACTTGGTCCACGCTATCTGAACCAGCGCTCTGTGGAACACTCATGAAGAGTTAAAACGCAGTAGCAGTTCCTCGACCTAATTTTACATTTTTTTAGCCTAAGGAAGGAAAGAAACGTTGGCTGCTAAAATGACATTCGTTATTTTTACATGAGCACCATAACCCACACAGCCTTCAGACAGCACCACTTGCACAGAAGGGCAGGGGTAAGCGACGCAGTGACACACACCTCTTGCTCTAAACAGTTTATCCCAAACAATTAGGCACTGACAATGGCCAAGATAATTGGCGCGCTACAACTGTTGCGGAGCACGTCAGTCGCAACCCCATCGTTAATTAGTACTCCCTTAGCAGTTATTTCACCCGTGTCAATTTCTCTCTTAGATTCTTCCGGTAGACACAAGTAGCTTGTTGCATCTGGCCAGCACCTGGCACAGGCGGCCTCCACCCGAGCCTTACCGTGAGGCCCAGAGCCCGTGCCCTGCCCGCACCGGCTAGCCCAGCGCCACCGCCTCCAGGCGACCCGGCCGCCGCGGCAGCGGCGCGGTCACGGGGAGGGTTTCACAAGGCAGCCAAGGCCCCGGGGAGCGCCGGGCCACCCGCGCTCCGCTTCACCGCCCGCGGGGGCCGCGCCGCATTCCCGCCTCCGCCGCCCGCGCGCGCCCTCGCGCCACCTGGTGGGCGCGGCGCCCCGCTGCGCGCGCAAGCCCTTCCCGCGGCGGCCGCTGGCAAGATGGCCGTCCCGGCACGCGCAGCCGGCCTTCCCGCCCTCAGGGCCGGCGGCGGCCCGGCCCGGCGCCGTTATCCCGCTGATATCCCGCCCCTCCAGCCGCCTCGACACCTCTCTCGCCGCCTCTGGCACCGGGGGGGGGAGAAAAGCCGTCACAGAGGCCAGGCCGGGGCCTCGGCGCGCCCCCCCCCAAGCCTTGCCTCTTCTGCCCTTCCGCTGGGGAACCCCAGCCGAGCTGAGGCAATTTTAGGCAACCACCGTTAGGCAACCACCGTATCACCAGCTCCAAAAGTTCAAACACCAGATGCACAGAATTCATTGTATTGAGGAATGTAAACTTTGGCGGCTCTGGGAGGCCCTTTTTGCCTCCTGCGGCAATGGAGGACGCCCCAACAGCTGCCTCCGCAGGGGATTCACCTTCCCCAGGGCACAGGCAGGTCTCTGCCCACCGCCCCTCCAGCAGCTCCTTGCCAAGCGCCTCGCTGGAGGTTTGACACGGAAAAGTTTATTCTAACACTTGCATTCGGATGTAACAACAAAGTGGGATTTACAGAAGCCGGTTTGAAGTTACAGCCCACGTTATTCACTGATAGAAAAATGGTTAACGCCCCCCAAACCTCAAGCCATTAGCAAATACCTAAAAGAAAAAAACCTACACCACCACAAACCCACTCAGACTATTCTGAAGCAGAGAGAACACTACGAAAAAAAACCCCAAGAGCTGCTCAGAAGGGCAGTTTTGCAGAGCCGCCAAGATGTTTTTCCCATTTTGGGAAGGAGCCCATATTCAGAACGCCGGGAAAACTCCACAGCTAGAGAAGTGCCTGGCTAGAGCCAAGCGCCCGGCCATGCCCACCTCCGCGAAAGACAAGACCTGGTACAATTAAACCCTGTTGTTCATGAAATCCCAGTAAAGAATTGCAACTGCAAGCAGAACAATCCTTCTATTCTGAGCATATTTTTAAAAACAAATGGAATCATCGGAGTTCAAATACAGGAAATGGAAATCAGCAAAATTAAAAGGGCACCCCAGATCCTGCATTTGCACTGTAATTTAAATATTTTTTTAAACCCTGAATCTATTCTCCTAATCACATCTTGTATTCTCCAAAATTAAAATAATGAACCTGATGAAAACTTTCGTTCTTTTAAACAAAGCCAAACAAAAGGAAGTTGTCCCATTTGTTGGGGCTACTTTGCTTAAATGGTCATCGTAAAAGCAGAACAAGAGCAAGGGTTGCCTTAGCAGACCTCTGTATCATTTTTCGTCTGAGCTGTAGGGAATGATCTCGTTCCTAAATAAAGTTTATTATCCTTTCACCTGGTAATAAAATTAAGGAAACGCGAGTCACATCTGAAATTCAAATTGTAGTGATGAATCCAACAGCTGGGCTAACTCCAGGGTTTTTCTTGCCATTCTTAAAAGTGCCCAAGCACCTCCCAGAACAGGTACAATGACTTTTGTCTGGAACAATACAGCAAAGGCAGTTGCTACCATGTAAAGGCATTAGACAGAAGAAAGGGTGCTGGAAGAGGAAGAGTAGGTAAGAAGGCAAATGCTCTTTGTCAGCAAGGAGTAGAATGGAAAACACTAGACCCTTGATTTAGACTGAAGCAAATGTTAGGAGCAGCCAAGTTGTAAGTTCACCCCAAAGGCTGTGCTTTGTACGGACTGAAGATGGTCACTGGCACACAACTCCTTCATTTTATAAAACCTATTCCGTATAAATGGAGCAAACGTCATTTTCTGCAGAACCTGAGTCAACTTTTCAGCTCTAATGAGGCAGTGTTATGCTTCTGGAGACCTACTTACAGCCAACTTCTGCACCAGAACAGATTTGAGGGAACGATTTCAGGTATGGAGGTATTCCTAGAGATAGCTTCTGTACCAACACTACAGATATAAACAGGGAAGCCAAAAGGCTTTTGCCAGAGAACCAGAGAGGAGGAGCAACAGAGAAACGCAAGTTACTAGCAGCAAAGTACACACATCGCTCTAGAAAGGGTGTTCTGAAAGAGGCTGCTACAGGTCGCCCAGGAGCAATAACATGAACCCAGAACACCAAACCCACCACGTCAACGGAGTGGGCTATTCGAGGTCTGCAAGCACGCAAGCTGGGGAAAGACTCAACTCCTAATCACTTCAAGGACAGCAGCTCAAAAACTAGAAATGACAAATTATGCTATCACAAAGAGGAACAAAGAAGTCTCATGAAAAAATAGGGGCTGTTTTCACAAGGGCAAACATGTATGTGCATATACAGGACATAACGTGGGCTGAGGATAAATACCTGTTCAGTAGACTGGCGATAGGAGCTCAGGCCATGTTCCAAGTAGCAGGAATGTGACCTAACCTGGCCCAAAAGCTCTGCAACTAGGTTAGAGCAACGTTGAGCTAAGATTGGTTATGTGTGGTCTCAGAGAAATTGTTAGCAGCTGGCACCTTCATCAGCTTAGTGACCACACCTGTCAGCCTGTTAAGGTTATCTCCTGAGATGTTTGTGTCTCACAAACTCTGAAGTCTTCATCATGGCATAAACTATCACATTATATTGACATTGTAATTTCATTTATATAAGATTGAAAACCTAGCTGCAAAAGTTTCACCACCTCTTTTTTGTGTACACATCTGGACAGAAGAAACCTCAAGACACATTATACAGCACAGGTTTATCGGGAAGGATCCATAGATGCTGTAAATCAAAGTATAGATATCAGTGGTGCTAACACGAGTTTACATCCCCTAACAATCTGTTCCGTGTCTATCTGAGATAAAGATTTCTGTGTGGAAAAGCTGTTTTTCTTCTGCTGCTCCTTTGCATGCTTAAGTAAAGGAACAGAATTTCCACACATAATTTCTCCTCAGAGAGAAAGAGCACTCCTCCTCCTCACTGCACACAGGCTGACTCTGGAAAGATCACTGCTAAGTGACCGAAAAACGCATTCTTTACAAATAAGAGTTCCCAGTGATTTCACGTTACTATAACACAATTAATTTGTGAAAAACTTGTAAGCATTGAGTCTGATTTCTTGAAGTCTTCATAAGGCAGAGAAACAGAATTGCTAGCATTTTTGTTAAGTGTATTTTACACCAGCGCAATCGCAGCGGGCGGTGCAAGCATCAGACGGCCAGCAGAACAATTCTATCAAACTCCCGACGTTTCTTGGTGAGTCTGTGCACAGTCAGCTTCAGGGGCCTGAAGCCACTAAGGCAGCCACATGTTCAGGACTAGGACAGCTGGCTTAAAGATAGTCCAAAACTGATACCAACTTACAGCTTTGGAAGGGCTGTTTAATGGTAGCAATCATTAAATGCTTGACTACAAAACAGGTGTAAACTCCACTGATTTGACAGATGATGCACTAAAGAAACATCCATTTAAAGAAGTTGCATCAGCTGTCCAGGTTACTGTCCTGCTCTGACTAAACTTGCAGACATGCTTCAGGCAGGTATTAGCAGCCCTTCTAATATCTACCATGAGCGTCTTGCATTCATGATGTTCATAAAGATTCAAACACTGGAGTAGCATGTGTTAGAGGACAGAAGCAAAGTTTATTGACACTGCTGAGAATAAGTTAATTCAAAACAGATTCACAGTTAATCTTTGCTCTAAGGAATGTTACATAGCCTGAAACGTAACAGAAGGCAACAATAGTAAGAAACAATAGAAAATAGATGCAAACAAACCACTTAACACTATTTCTTCAAGGCACGCTACTATAAAAGCACACTAGGCATAAAAAAGCCAGAATACTACATTTGAGGACTCAACTGCAAAGACTTAGCAGATCCATGTGAGCCACAAAGGAGAAAAACAACATTGTAAAGGCCCATTGTAATTAAGAAATGGTTAAGAGGCGTCTGTTGCAAATTGCAGTATCAACAAGATATTTACCATCATCTGTAATTACTTACTAAACAGACCACACAAGCTCCTTCCAGGTGATTGTAGAACTCACTGTGTATTTATCATTAAGATCTGAAATAAAACCCAAGGAACACATTTCAAAGTAAAGATGAAAATATGGGGCGACAAGTGTTTCTTAGTTAAGACTAATTTGGCAGTCACTTTACAATTACTTAAGCCGGCATTGGCAATAAAAGGAGTCTACCGTTCTCCATCACTCACTTATGCCCCTAAAGCTAATCTTTTGCATGTGAGAGGACAGACGTTCACAGTGGAATGAATCAGGAAAATGTTCTGGGTTGAAAACTAAACCATTAGTTTCTTTTATCATCATTGACTTTAGTCAATTTAGTCATCATTTTATCTCAGATCAGTTCTTCAACTCAAGCTATTACACAGCCACGTTAAGGCTGGCACTGACAAAGAAAACGGGTAGTGAGGGGAAAAGACACCTTCGATCTTTCAATATCAGTGTTAACTCAGCGTGAAACCTTAGCCAAAGGCACAACAGCACCATTCCAGATGGCATTTTAATGTTCCCATATATCCACTGTTGATTCTCCTGTTTATTTATGGAAAGAAAACAAAACAAAATTAAAACCATGACTTCATTTTGTAACTTAGGGAAAAAAAATGCAGTGTAGCTTTGAGGTTAGCTTCTCGTTCAGACTTTCTTTTGTGCAGTATATACTGTACCCATAGCAATAGCCCTTTCTCACTACTTCCCCTTAAGTGCCTTTGTTTCTCAACAGCAATCTCCTCCCTCTTTACTCCAAGCCCAAGAGAAGAGAAGCTTTTGTAGCTCCCCCATCTTTCATTTTGCCTCAGCATTATGCTCCCGTTCAACCTTATAAGAATTTACTTGCTTTTCCCAATATTTTTTATTTTATTTTATTTTTTAATACCAAATTCACTCCTTGATAAGAAGTTTTGGGCTAGGTATTTTATATCAACTCTTCCGGCACACAAGATATAAATATAGTGTTCCAATTTGTCACACTTCATTAAGGAACACAAAAGAAGAAAATTCATCACTAAATCTCTTCTACAAAGTTTCCCAAAAAGCCTTCCACTTTCACTCAGAAAGTTAAGCTGCCTTCGTTGGAACTTGAAGAGCTCTCCTAGCATGTCATTAAGATGAAAAGGTAGGCATAAAAAACTTTAAAAATAGCCAAACCAGAAAACCACACAGCTTTTTATAGCATTAGAGACTCCATCAGGAACATTACAATATTGCTGAAAATTAACAGGTTCTTCAGTACGATGTCCTCCTATGCCAGCTTCAGAATACTGAAAAAAACCCTACAAAGGGAAAACAATCAGTGTATAAGGGGAAACAAAAAGAACAGGATGGCAAGTGTATTTCAGTAGTAAAACTAAAGTCTTTTGTAGCTATTTACAGGATACATTCAAATCAGGCAGTATAATATGTCATGCAGGATATGCTTGAAAGCTTCCACTTAGTAAAATCTTCTACTGGAAGATCTTATTTTGCAGTCATCATTGTCATAGTCTCATTTGCTACAACTGCTACACAAAATTAAAAATCATAATGAAAATTAGGAGTTATGTGCTAGAGGAAATTGTAATTGCTAATTACAAAATTTTTAAAAATGCAAAACTAAGGCAACTCTTTGTGAAAAGGAACTGAAAGCTCTCATTCTGATTTCCACAACAGCGTGATATGTGACAGAGCTGAGCTAGCAAGGCAAGGCCCACAGGAAGAGACACTTAAGAACATTCCACAAAAGCTATGATTAATCCCCAAGTAGAAAAATACCTGAATTTTATCCTTGACTTAAGCAAGCTACAAATATGTGCAAGAATCAAGGGAGATCAGTATTAAAACAAGCGTTTAATTTCAGCTGAAGATGCCTGAGGGAAACAGAATGACTTGCAAAGTAGCAAAGAACACAATTTGTTTCTGTATTCCTTGTAAGAACTAACGGGCTTAGCACTCAAGTTACAAAAATACATGTTCTGCCACACAACAACACTATACAGGAAACTTGTTTTATTAATCGGCAGGTCTTCTTTATTTCTTATTTAACACTAGTGTGAGTGGCACTTGATAAAACCAATAGAATCCAGCTGACATGACAGCTGAATAATGAAACTTATTCCCCACCAAGCAATGTTATTCCCCACTTTGCAATGTCATCTTAATCAAACTTGGAAATTCATATTTGTAATTGTTAATAGCATTAACAATACTTGTTTCTGGCCCGCAATAGATGTGTAGATGACTAATAAAGAGGATCTTAATTCAGAAATAAAACAAAAGCTATCAGTGGTTTAACCACATGAAAATTACGTGGGTATCACGGACTAAGCATTATATCATCTTGAAAATTCTGAACAGAAAAACAATACATCCAAATCTTGGGATCTTTAAGTAATCTGGCTTACGGCAAATCATAGATAACCACATATGGAGAGATAAAATTGATGGGAGTGATTATGTCAAGGGAGAGGCATAGGAAAAAAATTCTCTGAAGAGTGAAACTGAACAAGAGTTTCCCATATTTTTACTTTCCTGGAGACGAAAATAAATCACATCAACATTGTACTGCCAAAGCAAAGGAAGGGGGTGAGGGGAAGCTGTTTCAAAGACTGGTTTAGGATTGTCTTTTTTCTTGAGAAAATTTAAATAACCTGCCCAAAGAGAATATTATTCACTTTACATCACCAGCAGGCTCAAGTCGGGTAGGAGCTACCTACAGGTCAGAAAGGGGGGTACTCCCAAGCGCTCTCTACTTCTGGTTTTGTAGCCTTTCTCTCTTTTTTGGGGGTGGCTGGGTCAGTGTCTTAGCCTACAAAGTGCAACTTCAAAACCTCCCTCTTTGCCTCCAGGGATCTAAAGCGTCCCCTGCCCGTTAGCAGGATGGTGACAGTGCCACGCAAGATCACCGCTGTCACCTTCCCGATCGAGCTAAGCAGCCAGAGTCGGGGTCACCGACCGCACCTGACACCCTCCAGCTGAGCATCATTCCGCTTCATCACAGCGGCGCTCTGAGCCTGGCCTTACCATCACCAGCACGCTTGACTTCCACAAAAACAAGTAATAGGGTAGCAGCCACAGTAATAACAATAATAATTTAAAAAGGCATGGAAACGGTTATTCAGCTATTCAGGAGCTCAGCAGTACCTCAACTTTATCCAGCACTGCATCCCAGGCAGGGGAGACCCGGAGACGGGAGCCTCCTCAGCCAGGGGGAAGGCAGACACCCGCTGTCCCCGCAGCGCAGAGGAGCGGGAGGAGCAGGGGCCAGCCCGCGGCCGGGCAGGACGGGGGCTCCTCGCACGCCCCCGCCGCGGGGAGGAGCGGCAGGAGCCTCCGCGACTCCCGGTGCCTCGGTCGAGGCGGGGGGAGAAGCGGGGTCCCCGGTTACTGCCCGGCCCGGCGGCTGAGCCGCCCCCTTCCCTCCCTCGCCTCAGGGAGCCCCCGACCCCCTGCCCGGCGGCTGGCGCGGGGCCGAGCCCTCCCCGCGGGCCGTTACAGCCGGCGCCGCCTCGGGAGGCACCGCCGAGCCCGCCCCCTCGCTGCCCGGCCGACGGACCGCCCCCGGGCCGGGGCAAGCCCCTGCTCGGCGCCCCCTGC
>VZSF01003934.1:1265769-1291995 GCA_013398295.1 Chionis minor | reverse complement strand
CCCGGCGCCGGCCCAGCCCGGGCCGCGCCGCCTCAGCGGGCCGCGCGCGCCGCCTGGCGTCACGGGGCGGCGGTAACCGCAGGCGGGAAGGGTCGGCGCGGGGACAAGGGACAAACGGCGCGTTTAACGTCGCGCCGCCCCACGCGCGGACGAAGGGAGCCACGGCACCGGCACAACGCCGCGCCTGCCACGCGCCGCTCCCAAAAACTCGAGTTTTTGTGACGGCATTTGGCTTGAAGCGGCAGGGACGGCAGCCTCAGGTACTCCATGGCCTCTGCCTGAACGGGGACAGGAAAGGCGGCAGCTGAAAAAGCAGCTTCGAGGTGCTCAGCATTTCTCTCGGCCCTGTTTGCAAGTGGAGCGTTTAAATGACTTGAGGTTAAAAACATTCGGTTTCACAGGAGGCAGAGCAGAACTGGTGACACGGCGCCCGAGACACAGGAACACCCCGTCCTTGGTCCTTGTCCCTCAGGACGGAGCTGAGATTCCCTGGAGAAGCCCGCGGTTCAGAGGCTCTTCGGCGCTGCTGCTGCTTCACTGCAGAAGATGCTCTTCCTCGCGTTAAACCAAACCGACATTTTAGAGACGGACAGATGATGAAGACAGCAGCTAGCGTGGAGACAAAAATAACCATCTGTTCCCAGTTTGTTCATTGTTCTTCCTCCTCTAAGCAGGAAACAGGACCTACTTGATAATTAATGATCAGAAGAGGGGGAGGATTTCTCAATAAGTGTTTCTTCCCAATAAGAGTGATATTCTCAGTTGGAAGAGGTCGGAACTTGAAAGAAGTTTGGCCTGTGCATCTTGTACCGAGGACTCAAAATAGGGTCAAGTGGTCTCTGCAGTACCCGGGACAGAAAGCGATACGCAGTATTTCCAACTGAGCAGTTGGACACATTATCTAATTTTAGAATTTTATATGATACAAAACTACTTTTGAGTGCTTAGAGCAGAAGGCCACAACAGGCCCGCACTGTCATCCAAAGCTTTTCTTGGCTTTGGGTAAGACCAAATTATCACTGAATAATGGGAGAAGTTTACATTCAAGTTTAGCATTCGTTAAGAAAATGCCAGACTTCTAATCTGTGGTTTGCTGAGAAGATCAAAGCAGACAGGCTTGAAGAGGTACTTAATGCAACAGAAGAAAGAGCTAATAGGTTGCAGCACTTCCCCAAATCTTTTCTCAAAAGTAGGGGCAGACACAGTGAGCTCAATTTAGTCTATGTCATCCTGACAATAGCACCAGACAACCTTTTTATGGTACACTTGTGGTGACTAAAAAACCCAATAAATCTCTTCTCTAAAAAAAATTGTAAGGTATTTGCAAAACCTAATCTTTCACTGACCAGCACTGCATAGAGGAGAAATTGCATCTCTGGACACTTTATTTCTTGTTTCAATTGAAGCTCTCCACATCTGGGCAGCCTTCTTGCCACGTGCTTGCAGAGCTAACACAGACCTGTTCTCTGCTCAGCCACTCGGGTACCATTTATGCTGTAAACTCCAAGGATTTCTAGTCCGTATCTTTGAAAAATGTTTCTATCAGGGCAAGATGCACCAGATAAAACTTAGTGAGATTTGGAAAGTGTATTTGGGAAGCTTTAACAGATCAGAATGAAACATTCTTAACTTGTTGTATATCACAGATTGACTGTTACAAAACTTGGTTATCTATCATAGGAGAAAGAGCATGAAGAGGTATGTTTAGAAGAAACACAAGGAGCAGGGGGATACTTCAGCTGTTTTACAAGAGTAACACCAACTTAGATTCCTCCTGGTTATTTCTCATAGACTATGCCATCCATGTGAGCTTTAGCACTGACATGAATTATTTACTGTAGAGGAAACCTCTCAAGAGAAAACAGTGCTAAAAAGAACAGATCATTCATTGTATTTCTGTTTCTATGACCAAATGGCTTCGTGACCTCTGCCTCTCAGCTGTGAGGTTGGGATAACCCTTCTATCCTCACTATCCTAACAGTTTATCAGGAAAACCACATGTGAATTCCTTCATTTTTTCAAGATACTAACTTTGCAGGATGACACAAAAAAAATCAAACAATTTTTCCACGTTATACAGATTCAGTTATTAACTACCTGAAGTATTTTTGAAAGACAGTTAATAGTATTTCAATATTTAATAAAACACCCAAGTTGTCTTCTACCAGTAGGTGTTTGTTTTGCATTTAGTTTTATCTTATTTATTCTTAATTTTGAAAAATATATCTACATTTCTCATTTTACAGCACAAGATAGAAAGAGTATGAAGGGAAGACTTAATAACAAGGTTATTAGGGGATTTAAGCTATTAGGATTTAAAATTTCTGAATTACAAGTCCAAGCATTTTATGGAACCTTATGTAGCATTCAAAGTCAGAGAAATCTATGTTTACATATTCAATCCTTTCTCCTGAACATTTTAAGAATTCCAAATCCTTTGCATTTTTCAACAGTAAGATCAGAACCCTGCTTTTTATTTTTACCAAATCCACAATATCTAGAATAGCAAAGCAGCAAAAGAGAAGGAAAAAACCCAAAAGGAAAGGCCTTGTAGGAACTCCAGTGCCTCACAACAGGAATAACCTTTTCATGCCTACAGGTTATTGTTACAGATATGAGAGTCTAGAGAGAGAGGCGAGGCTTGCAGGTAGAGAGAGTATCTTTTATTTGACCTGCTTATACAGCTTAATGTAATAGACAAACTTTTGGCTATTGCAAAATTAAGTTACTTTCTGCAATATGCTGGGACTCTTGCCTCCTTTGTTAGCATATCTCCTATTTGCTTCCAACTTTTGCCTCTTCTCTCCATTTTGTCTTGCAGCTGTGAATAACTAGGCTGCTTATTTTAGCCGTGTCAGATTGTGATACACATCAGCTTTGTCTGCTGTAACCACACCAATAAAATGGTTTTTATACAAGCATGAACCCCTGGATGATGTCCCTACCTTAGCTAGCTCCTTTCACATCATCTGCTGTTATCTATCTGTCCCTCAAACGCTGCTCCTTCTTTCTGAGCATCGCCAATGCATCTGTGACTAAAAAAAGAAAAAGCCGTATCAGTAACTAGGTATTACCAGGTGCTCAGAAGAAACCATTCTGAAGAAGTAATTGTACCATGGAGAAGAAGAACCATGTTCTCCTGTGGAGAGCAAATGTGGGGGCAATAAGTACTTACTTACATACTTTCTTAAACATAAGATCCCAGAGCCCCATACAGGTCTTTCACACTGATGAAATACAGGGTATTTTCACCTGATACTATAAGGAAAAAAACAGTAGTTCAACTACAAAGGAATGTTAATTGGAAGGACAGGAAATTATATCTTATTAGCAACACTTCTGAATTGCTGTAATAAAAAATTGCTGCTAGTTAAATAGCACAGCACTTCTTTAAATCACTTTGCGCTTCATATTTCTAAAGCACTTTTAAAATCAAGCATACTACATTAAGTCCTCAGAGACAAATTTATCTCCTATTTGAGAGAGAAAGTACACAAGTGATCTATCATAGCCATGCAAGGAGTCTGAATTCTTAAATTTTGGCTACAATCTCGCCTTTCCAAGAACCAGCTGTACCATTTCTTGCATACTTCTACAGCATCCAAGAACAATACTGTTACCATCCAACACCTTCTTCCTCATGCTAGTATTGGAAGCCATTTATGAAGCTACCCTGAAGCTGATTATTCCTCTCTAGCATTACCACATGCAACTACTACGTAACATTATCTGAACATTGGTACTTGTATTGCAAGGAACATATTCATCAAAAGTCATTCAGGCAAGTCTGAATCTAGAACACCACAGCTAGTTTTAAGATAACAAGAAAACTTAAAAGGGGAATTTAGCACTGGTCTAAATGTTTCTCCTGTTATATCAAGGAGAGAAGGATTTTCAATTGATTACTTATGAAAAATCCCAGGAAGTCTTTGTATCTGCAACCATACACGAGTTTTCAATTTCACTGCATAACTGACGTCCTAACATCTTGTTAAGAGCTCATCACCTTGAGAAAAGTCAAGTACTGTCGGCATTTAAAGGACCGAGGTGTTATTGCATGGTATTTAACGGTTGCATTCCTTCCTCAAGGAGGCAGCAGTAGGGAATGTTACAGTCTTCCTTTACAATTAGTTTCTTAGCTTCGAAAAACTACCAGTGGGGATTACGGTGATTTGCAGAACCAGTGTTGCGGACTTGCATGAGTATGCATTTTAGTCTCGTTCCCTGAAGTGTCCCAGATGGGCTTCTGCACTCTGCCTGCACTGCAGATTCAGTCCAGGTCAACATAAGCATTAGTCTACTCTCCCAGTTCTTGTCCAGCCTAAAGCACCCTGTCAAGCTTACTTTAGCCTCATAGATATATGCATTCCTGAGGATACGTTCCTTAGTCTTTGCTCTTGCAATAACCCACTGCCTTTATTCTTAGTGGATTTTACTTAGGAGCAATTCTCTTAGATGTGGAAGCTTGCCGGAAGGCACGGAAACATTAATGGATACTAACGGTCCAGCAAAATAGTCTGTACTCTGGCTGCAAAGAGCACTTCTTGCCTCAGTGAAAGTACGCCCACACTTGGGTCATTCCCAAGCCAAGGAACACCGGAGGAGATGCATTTGCAGAGAGTTCGGGCCAACACCAGACTAATTCCGTGGAAGTATACCTTCCAGTATACCTGAAAGTGTCCTCTAGATTCATATATATTTTTGACATCCTTAAAAGTTATTTTTCAGGGAGATAAAATTCACTATCAATCAAATAACTCAAAGCTGGTAAATGGAAATTACATCTTTTTCACTCTCTATGTTGATATTTAATTTTCTCATTTAAAAGTGTTTACACACAGCTTTATTGCTTTTTAAAATCTTTTTCAGGCTGATCAGTCCTCAGTTTTGTTATACTAAAAATAGCCTATAATGCAGATGACATGACTTTTTTCCAGTCCGGTATCCTTTTTGGAAATAAGAAATTACAACCACGCACTATTAAAAGCATTACTGAACCATGGTTTTATACAGTAACATTATGTTACTAGTTTTGTCCTTTATTCCTTTCTTAGCACAGTGTGGTTTTTTTCACCCTGGCAAATACAGGACTGACATTTTCAGTGCACTATCATAGCCCAGGATAGGCTCCTGAAAGGCAAGTCAGCTTAGAATTCATCACTGCATGTGCACAATTAAGACAGATTTTTCCTCACACGCATACACACTTAACCTACACCAAATTGTTTGCCATTCTATTGTCTAATCTTGCAGCCTGTCTGCAATCCTTCAGATTTTGGTCATTTTTTCATTGCCATTTTATTGTCTAATCTTGCAGCCTGTCTGCAATCCTTCAGATTTTGCTTCTCATTGTTTTGTATTTAATTTATTCAAAATACTCAGTACTTGAAAAGTTTCAGCTGCAATACTAGAAAGTTACTTGCTCCCACAATTCACACGCTAAAGATCTTTGCATCAGTAACTTGGAAATCTCTCCCAGTTTCAGAGCTTTATGCATTTGGATAGAAGTTTTGAAGTTAGAAAAATACTACACCTGAATTTTAATACAGGCAGGATGAATTTTTAAAGCTCACGCCATTTCAATACCATACCAATTTCAGCATTCCTTGAGAAGAGGTGTGAGCTAATAGGTTCTGTGCAAAGTAAAGAAATTTCCTCCAGCTACAAGACATTCAGACTCAAGTGCGTGGATGAAGCAGGCTGGGTTCTTTCAGCTGCACACCAAGAGTAAGATACTCTACTGCTGTTCTCAGTGTTTTTGTCACCTTCCCATAGCTACCTAGGCAAGTATGAAAAATAGCGAACTACCCAAACGAAACCAGTCATGCATATATGAAGGAAGGTACAGAACAGAAGTCATACGACTGGCCCTGAGACCAGCCATCACAAAAGCCCCACACAAAAGAGCTAAACAAACCCCAAGTCTTTTGTAACTAGGTAAATGTTTACAAGGGCTGCCAAAGCATTAGATACAGGAGAAAACATTTGCAAGGGGAATGGGTTCAAGGTAAAACTTTAATACAGTTATACTAAATACTTACAGTAACAGTGAACACCTCCACATCACCAGCAGCATGTGACAAAGGCGATGGAGGATGAGGAACCACCTCCCAGGCGTCGTGGCCTAAACTTTACTATGAGCAGTCCTATGTAAGATTCATTATTTGCAGCTGCTGCAGGAATAAGCACATCACAGGTTACTCAACAGGACTGAACGACGAATGTTTTGAACCCTTGCACAATTTCCACAGGCAGAGATTTGTTCCAGAGAAGGGACCAGAGGAAGCGAACATTTAAGACTGCTGTGAAAACCGAGCCCACTTTGCTGCCCAAGAGGAAAAAAAAAAAATTAAGCCCACCCACTTTCATTCTTGAAAATAAGAGCATACATTCTTCCTCATTTTTACTTACTGACAAAGTAACTGAGAAAAAACCATATTTTTTCTATATCCATTTATTATTCCAGTCTGTAAAAATATAAGACTAATATACAACTACAGCTAGCTTGATTTTGTAAAATCAATCTTCATTCAGTGAGATACCAATGTACATTATACATTAAAGTTGTAAGAAAAATACTGATATTTGACATTTTAAACAAGTTCATTCATGTAAAAATCACATTGCAAGTAAAATTTAATTAGAAAATACATAATATTCACAAAAATACACATATGTTAAAGACAGCTTGTGAGAACATTGTCCTAAATTTAATTCAGTTGTGGAAAACACATATGATTCACAGTTAGGCTTGACTTATCCAGTACCATAGCAGATCTTCAACATAAATGCATCTTAATTCTATTAAGAATTTGTTCCTTTTCCTATTAAGGTGCACTTAAATCTCCCAGTCGCAAGTAAGGAATTATTTGTCCCCCCCACTGTGCATGTACACAACAAATATCACTAGTAAAAGGAATTTTAGTTTTCCATTCCATTTCGAAATAATTTGGATATTTATAAATTAATTTATAAAATCTGGATTGAAAATACAATTTACATGTACAGGATACTTAATACACAAAGATTATATTAATAGCAGCGTAATATTGTCAATCATGCGTAGCATCCTTACTATCACTTTTGGATTTTTTCTTTTTTTAGCTAAAGATAAAATCTATATAAAACAGTCAAGCCTTTAAGTATTTTCTTCCAAGGAGAAAACTGCAAAGATGTTAAAAATTGAGGAGGTAGTGAATGAAAGGCTAACAATATCAGCATATTTAGAAAACCTTATACTGAACCCCAGTACCATTTATATACAAAATTAAGTTTAGCCACTCATAATCAACCGTTGATCATCCAAAGTAACAATTTAAAAATATTTCGTGATTAACAGTGTATGCATTAGTAAGATACGGAAGAACTTGAGAAACTTTATGGTAACTGCAGCATTAAGCAATTACATGCTGTGCAGTCTGTCATTGTAACTGTAAATACACACTTTTAAAAAACCATTTTTAGGTTTATTCTATAATGTTTTTATCAAGTCCCAAATGTTTAGTTTTGCTACATGTTACCACATATCCGTAAAACAAAACATGACATCTCAAAAAGAAAATTATCTCACATTTAGATTAACCACTTTGCAGGAAAGGTCCCAAGAGATGTATTCTCATGCAATTTAGAGCAGGACCCTAGTTAAATTTCTACAAGTCCTTAATACTGGCATATATTCATGCATCTGTTTTAAGTACAGATTAAGTAACACAGAGTTTGGCAGCACGCTAACCATGGGTGTTCGGACCTCAGCAATAAGTTACCTTGCAAAACTAGCACTCTCAGCCTCGGCCCTCCTGTGTAAGTTAATAGCTCAAAGCTATTATCCAACCTGCAAAACACTAATCGACCACATTAGACCCATAATGTATTTCCACCGAATGAAGATATTACACCTGTATTAAGTGCACTACCAGTTCGTTTTCTGTATCTGTGGACCTCATTTCTCTTCTCATTCAAGTGCCTTTCTTCCTTTGCTCATTCACAACACATTCAAGTAAACAAAAGGCATAGAAGTGCAAACTAGCATAATAAATGAAAGTCAGCCTCCACTGATGATTTCAGACAGGAAGGAAAGTCTTTTGATAAAGGAAAAAAAGATATCTTAAAGTAAACAATCTTCCTTAAATAAAGGAAGCATAGAGCAGTGCTGACAGAAAACACGTCTATTTAAAATCTCCATGGTGCAGAACGAACGTTTCTTTTCCACTTTTCATACTAAGTGGATGTAGTTACTTAATTTTCAATAATTATTAGCAAAATTGGTAAAAAACTTCAAAATTCTTGCTCATGTTGGAAAAAGATTCCAGGGTGTCTCCGTATGCATACTGAAGAAACCATAAATAAATCCAACAAAGCAGAACTGTCTGTTATGCCAACTCTCCATAAATCGACAAAGGCTGAGTACAGCCTTTCTTGACAGCCAGGAGACTCGGACGCCAGTGGTATTGAGGGCTTGAGTATACTACTGCTCCTGAGATATGAATTTAAATTTTGCATTTAGTAAAATTAAAGAGCAGTAAGTTCTGAAGTGATTTTGTTTACATCATTACAAAAATATTAAACAAATACCGCTTTAGCCTCTGATATCCTATAAAGACTTTTGCAGATGCCTTAACATTAAACTCGTTAGTCTCTTTTTAGTAAAGTTACCAGAGGTAGATGCTTCCTCAAGATAGACTGAGGGAAAAGAAAGGGGCTAGTATCCTTTCCCGCTCATCCTATCTCTCCACAGGGTAGAACACGCTTCCAAAAACCCTAGACTTCCGTCTCCGGTAAGCACAGTACCACAGGACAGAACTGGTAGCATGCCATTTCACTCTTAGAGGCTGACAGAGACTGCTGGATCCCCGGTGAGAAGCTCCAGCCACCTTTTTCCCCAACCCTATTAGTCCCCATCTTATTTTCCTGCCACAACTTCTGTTTCCAGCTAAGGGTCACATTGGGAACTGAGTGCCAAAGTGGTAAAGCAGGAGATACTAAAAGGGGAAAGGGGAAAAAGAATGCCAGAAGCCTCTCTCTGCAACTCTCCTGGGAAGTTTGCAGCTGATTACACGCATATTTATGCACTTGCAGTATCAGGACTTGTCATCAGTATTTTGTTTTACATATAGCAACTTTGTAATATTCAAAACATCCAGCCAGTGGTACACAGAAAGATCAGCATTTACAGTTTAGTTCATTATAATGAATAATTTAATATCACATGGCTCAAGCAAGTTCTATCAAAGCCTCATTCTGATTTAAAGCTTTTTGTTTTATTAATCCAGGGATTTAATTTAAGCTGTTCTAACTTGCTTAGGTCTGAAAAACATACCTTTTTAAATAATTCAGACCCACTACAACAAACCTTTCCTAGCAGAAATCTTTACAGCTTCTACTAGGACCACAGTTTTAACACAGATTATGTTACTTTGTTTCCATAGCATTGTTTAATTTGATTTCTTTGAAATTTACTGGGATTAGCAATTAAATCCAATGATACCCTTAAACATGGCAAAGTAAAATGAGAACAGGTCTTCCATACATAAGTGTTAAGACTTTCACATTTGAATTTCAAAATCATAGTCATTAAAAGTAAGCTTACCTAGCCATTAAAAACAGTAAAGGTGCATGACTAATGAGCCTGTGGTTGCATATTCACTTACAAAGGAACAGTCAACTTCAGAAGGCCCCACTGTCAAATCCTGACTGTTGTCAAGTTGCTGACCACTATTGCATATCCCTGTTGCTCAACTAGACCAGCCAAGAACATCTCTTCCCACCCCACCTCCTGCTCATTTTTCAGTTTCCTCATAGGCAGCCACACAAACAGCTCTACCAGCTAAGCAGGAGCCCACAACAGGAATGAAGTGGCTAAAGCAGCTCCATCGTACGTAAGCAGCACTTGAGATGAACATGAAACCACAGTACATTAGATAGTCAACCTCACACAATAATAGAAGTTTACTTCTACAGAACCAGTAGTATTCTGCATTAAAAAAAAATAATCAAGTACCATTAAAAGAAAGCTCACGGCCATCTTTCAGCTATCCTTCATTTACAATTTAAATTTTCTTCATTCAATTTCAGTCATTTATCAATTGTCTTCTGTCTTCGTGAAGTATTTACATTGAAGTGCAGAATTAACTGAAGTTAGTCAAAGTACATAATTTTGAACTTCTTGTATTTACTTTTTTCCCTCCTCCTAATCTAACTGCAGTGCTCGGTAGATGGAGAGGTATAATAATGTATTATATATTAAGCCAAATTAAAACATGTATGGCATCCTTATTTAATACAAAGTACATCAATGTAACTTCATAGTGTTATGATAGTTCCATCTTCTTCTAATGACCTATGATCTGTATCTTGTACTTCATATTCCATGCTAACACTGCCTTCTGAATGATTCAAGTGCATCTCACTGGAAGGAAGAAATCCATTTTGCGTCGACTTGTGAAGGAGTTCGATTTGTGTCAACGATTCTATGCTCTCGCTGGTAGGTGCGGCTTTTGGAATCTGCTGTGGCTCACCATTATCTTCAATAATAATGTCCTCTTCATCGCTCTCCTCTTCTCCTTGCAAGGAATTTGCTAAAATATTTGGCATGCTACTTGGAAGGCTAGATTCAGTAGACTGACTGGAGCTGCCAGAAGTCCGACTGTTCCTCACAACGTTGTTTCTCTGGTTTGCTGGTCTTACCGTAATGATCAGGTTACGGCTGTTTGCAATCATCATGTCTGTAACCTGATCAAGGCTTTTTCCTGAAACCTCTATTCCATTCACCTCCAGTACTTCATCATTGACAGCCAGTAAGCCTGTGCTTTGAGCCAAGCCTCCAGGGACAAGCCTAGATATGAAAATCCCCGGAACTTTCTCTAATCCATGTGGTGTTACTCTGACGCTAGAGCCATCTCGTATATAGAATCCAAGGGGTTTGTCAGTTCCGTATTTGTAAAGTCGTACTCTACGATGTGTTTCTGGAAGAATATCTACATCTATAATAGAAGACACTGGTCTGAAGTCTTGTGGCATGCTAATGACGATGTGTGGTTTCTTCTTGTGATTATCTGGACGTAACACGTTTGATAAGACATTTTTCTTCCTTGTCATAGTATCCGTACCAAAGGCACTGTAGTCTGCATCTTCTGTAAGACATAGCACATTGATGATTACATCATCACTTATGTGGTCCGTATCACATTGCTACCGTGCTTTAGGTTAGCAGAAGGAAACATCTCATCTAGAAGGTTTCTGGCTTGCTATAGTAGAAACATTGTTCTCTACACATGAAACGAGCTGTAATGTTACGAGATTCAAAGTTTCTAATGCTTTTGGTTTCCTACTACCAAGGGAAAGACAGTACACACAAAAATTAAAGCAAGTTAGCAGCAGCAGAGACACAAAGAGCTGTATTCGAGCTGCTTGAGAGAAAGGTTAGAATGGAAAGAGTGAGCACATTCCTAGAAACATTTTAATTTTATTCAGAGTAATTCCACTTGTTAGTTTTCTCTCCTCAGGTTTCAGATCATTGGAAAAGAAAGAATGAAAAAGGGAAAGCAGCCAGTGTGCCTATTATTGCCTAGTTCCTGGAAGCCAGCCAAGTGACCTGGATTCAAACTCCAGAAAGCTTATTCCATTCTGCTCTCCCTTCCCCGCCCCCATGCAATGTAGGTAAAATGGCTGTGGAGCAGAAACAAAGAGATCTTGCACACAAATACTTCAAGCAAAACTCTTCATACAAGCAATGCTATAACTGCCACAATTTGATACAGAAGTATGCAAATTCTTTAAAAAAAGAAAAAATGCAAGTCATACATATATTTCTAATGGAAAAGAAAGTATGTTCCGCAGAAGCAATTCTGATGCCCAAAATACCTATTTACCAATGGAAGCTTCCATTTTTCTTTTTAGTATGCTACAACTCTCCAAAAACAATGAACCCAGACATATTCAGATTCGAGTTTCCTTGAATTTACACTTCTAATTTTGCAACGTTGCACAATGTTTTTCCGCAGTAGATAAAAAAAAATTAAGCAGAACTGGTTTGCACTAACCCTGTGACTCAGAGAAGTTGGGATTTCTTTGTATTATCACATTAATATGCCATTGGTACAGCCAAGAAAGTAAAATAATTGCTATATGTTTCAATCTGTGAATTCAAATAACTATGGAAATGCTATCCTAGTGTGAAATTTCAGGAGAACTGTCAATTGCTGATGCAAAACATACACAGTTGGAGTTGGCAAGTCTGAAGATTTTTTTTTTTTCCAGGCTAAGATGAAGATATATAGACATGTACCAGTTATATCTCGACTCTTCATATGCTTTAAGCAAAACAGAACAGACAAAGTAGTTCTGAAGCACTAGACTAACACTATTTTAACATGTACTACTAACCCCTCCCTTCCCCAGACATTAGGGCTGCTGAAAAGAAGGGTTTTTTAAGAATGATTGATCTATGAAGGCTGCCTTGGAATTAGTATTCTAAAAGATAAAGGACAATAGGAAAAGAAAGAAATGTAAATTAGCTCACCAAAAACCCAAAGGGATTTATTATAAACTCATACCTTGTGTGTACACAATAGTAATAAAATAGTTCATCAACATGGGTTAAAAAACGTGTCCTGATGGCAGCCTCATTTGCATTTTTTGTTTAAAAAAAATTAAAAAAAATCACACCTTAAGGGTAGTAGAGCTGTTTGCTAAAGACAAAACAACTTTTGTAATAAACTTTATCTGTAAAGTTCTTCAACAATTTAATTGACGCAAGCAGGTATTATTTCTGAAGACAGCTAAGTCTGCCCAGCCATACTACACTCTGGAGTTGCTTTTGTGACAATCTCACTTACTTTGGGAGGCCTGATGCCTCTCTAGAATATGATATTCACCTTGCATAGTTAATTTTTACTCCCACCATTTCTCAGATTTGGCTATCTTTTCACCCAGACTGGTGTTCCTGCAAGAGTTACTGAATGAACAAAGGCAGCACTAACACAAATTTTTCCACACGTGTTACTTCAGCACAGACAACCCACAGGGCTCTCACTTCATGTGAGAAAGCGCATACTGGCACCAGCCTAGGGACTTTTCTCTCCCACTTCACCCACTGAGACAGCCTCTGCAAAATCTGGTTCTCTGCCTTCTTAGCATCAGCAAGTAAAAAAAAGAAGCTAAATCTAGGACTGGGCTAGCAAGAACCATACGAAGTTTAACAAGTGCGAAGTCCTGCACCTGGGATGAGACAACCAAAGAGCCCAGAACAGGCTGTGATCTGCGTGGCTGGGGAGCAGCCTGCTGAAAGGGACCTCAGGGTGGTGGACACCCTGAATAGGATTCAGCAGTGTTGCTGCTCCAGCAGAGGCAAACTGGATCCTTGGGCTGCATTTGCAGGGGTGTTACTAGCAAAGACAGAGGTGATCAACCCACTACTCAGCACTTGTTCATCTACACCTCAAGTACTGTGTCCAGTTCTGGTCCTCCCAGTTCAAGAAAGGGGGAGAGGGTCCAAAGGAAAGCCATGAAGATGATCAAGGGCTGGAGAACCTGCCCAATGAAGAAAGGCTGAAGGAGTCACCTCTCTGGAGAAGAAAAGGCTTGGGGAGAACCTCACCACAGTACTTAAGGCTGCCAAGAGGATGAAGACACATGGATAAGACAGGGCAATAGGTACAAGTTGCATTGGGAGAGGTTTCATTTCAACAAGTCTTTTTTTTCCCCCCTCCAGAGAGAACAATCCATCAGCAGCACAGCCTCCACAGCGACACGGTGGACTCCCCATCACTAGACGTTTTCAAAATGTAATTGGACAGGGTGCTAGATCATAGAATGGTTTAGATTGGAAGGGACCTTAAAGATCATCTAATTTCAACCCCCCTGCCATGAGCAAGGACATTTCCCCACTAGACCAGGTTGCCCAAAGTCACATCCAAACTGGCCTTGAACACTTCCAGGGATGGGGCAGCCACAGCTTCCCTGGGGAACCCGTGCCAGTGCCTCACCACCTTCAAAGTGAAAGATTTCTTCCTGAGATTTAACAGAAATCTACCCTTTTCCAGTTTAAAACCATTACCCCTCACCCTATCACTACATGCCCTTGTAAAAAGTCCCTCTACAGCTTTCTTGTAGGCCCCTTGCAGGTACTGGAAGGCTGCTGTAAGGTCTCAGTGGAACCTTCTCTCCAGGCTGAACAACCCCAACCCTCTCAGCCTGTCCTCATCGCAGAGGTGATTTAACCCTCTGATCATCTCCGTGGCCCTCCTCTGGACCCGCTCCAACAGGTACATAATCTCATCTAGGCTCCCTTTCCCATAAAAGGTTGGACCAGATGATCTTGCAAGGCCCCTTCCAAGCTGTGCTGTTCTATGATTCTACAAATTGTAGAAGGAAGAGTAGGAAGGTAGAAGCAAACAGAAGAATCTACACTATCTATACTTGACAACATTAAACCAAATGATTGTGAATACAGGAATAATTTTTAGTTTATTTGGGAGCCTGAAAGGTTCTCTCGGAAAAGCATGGAATTATTACTGTTCTTCAGCAAAAGAGGTTTAGGAGAAAAAAAAATTATTTAAGGTTAAATTAAAGTATTAGATCTCAACATCAAGCAAGAAGGCTTTAGAAATAGCCTAGAATCTGTTCTTCAGATGCCCAAAAGTGTTAAGTCAGTTGTGTTGACAAGTGGGTTGATTAAAAAACAATCCAATCTCCCAAATTAAAGCATATCACAGGTGGACTATGTCTGAAGCGTAAAACACCTCCAAAAATACAAACTTACCATTTTCTCTGTAAAATGTATTTTGGGTTATCTAACTGACTGAAGATCAGCCACTAAAAATCCTGCACTCCATTGCTGAAAACTAACATGCTGATTTTTCAGACAACATAGAGCAATTCTTTTAAAGTTTGCTTAAAATTTATCATCAAAGAAAAGAGTGTGAGAAGTTTTACCCTTATCTCTACTGACAACCCATCCAACCAGTTTCAAGTTAGACATCTGGTCGTTACATTGGGAGGTTTTTTGCAATTCAATGAGTTGCAATAGCTTCTCTTTTTTATTTGGAACTACAAACGCTTACAAAACAACTTGGGAAGGGCAACTGTGAAATAAGATACTAGACTTGCTTTAAATATCTTTTGCTCCTAAATACAAAGTAATACAGTGACAGCAAGAAAGTGATAGTATAGGTGAAGATTTTAGACAAACAATAGGCAATGGTGACTTTAATATTAGAATTAAAAACGTTAATGAATGCAAAAGTTGTTTTTTAGGCCACGGATTACCCTCTCCCCAACAGCCACTGGTATGCATCTTGGTGATCTCAAAAAAACTACGTAAAAATCTTTTTTGTGCAGTACATATCTAAGTAGTATAGATATCTGATACTTTAGAACTCTCACTTTAAGGCTGCACAATCAACATTAAATTCAACAAGACCAGAGAAAAATATTCCAAGTACCAGAAAGACATTGCATGGGCAAGACGTTATTTGCCTCCTTTCAGAAGCTTCACTTCTTTTAGGTTTGTAGTAATGACACATTTCTAGGCCAGATTGCTGCAGAAGAGCTCTGTTCTTTGGGAAGTTCTCCAGAAAGCCAATGAGTAAGTTGGAAGCATTTTGACTGACTAGTTCATACTGTTCAGACCTTGAGATATACTACAATTTATTTTAATTTTTTTTTTTTAGAGTAAACTCATCTGAAGAAAATAGGAAAATTGCACGTGCACAGTTAGTTTATTTGCGCTGGAGTGCAAGTTCCTAATGAAAACTCCAGGATATAGGTACTAACATACTGGTACCGGTGAAGCACTAGGTTTCTACTGCATTTACTACAAGAGGTGGTTTAGAAAGAGTACACAGGAAAACAGTATATGAAAACATTGTCAGTATTGATTTTCTTGTATATGCTCTTCCACATACATTGCAACATTAAAAAGTATTCAGTTTGGGGGGTTTTCTCCGTAAATTCAAAGTGCACACATTTGGATTCTTGTCAAAGAATCAGACAGAGTATCTGGTATTTTACATATTCTGTCATATCAAACATATATCATATTTGATGTCCCCAGCTCGCCACAGCAGGCTGTAACGCTTCTTCAGGCCACATACCAGCATCCCTCTCCTGCCACTCGGGTCTTCTGTGCCTACGTGGCAAGTTTGATGTGTACTAGACATCTAAACAGAGACACATTTATTACATCCAAGAAATAGAGTGACTGTGTCCTGCAAAGGATCACCGCTAAGTTTGTGCTCTTTACCCAACAGTTAGATCTAGAACTACTCACATCGCTTTTTACAACTTCCCTCCCCAATGAGAGCAGAGAGTTCACAAAAATCACCACCCAACCTGCCTTCCCACAACTACCAGCTGATAAGGCTTAAGACTTTTGTCCAAATCAGATTTTTCACAGTTAGCAGGGAAACACAAAGAGCAGTTGCAAAAGGACTGGCTACGAAAGAAACATCATGTAAATACATCCATATGTGAACTAACAGATTCAAAAGAGCTTTTAAAACAAAAACAAAGATCCAAAAAACATTTATTGGAAGAGATACGAACTTTAAAAGTCTCTTTCAGAAGACAAATAAACAATCTGAAATCTTAACCCTGAGGTAGTGCTTTTGCTTTTAGAAACTTAACTTCTTAAGTTGCAGGACACATTGTTGAAGTAGAAGCATCCCAAAATTGCAAGCCACAAGTCAAAGCATTTAAGAAACTATAATGCAAATCAAATAACCTATGGTGCTTTATAACTAGTCTTAGTAATCTAAAAATTCAAAACGAGCACAAACCTTAAGATATACAGTTAGAGTTACATAATTTGTGGGGGAAAAAAAAGAACTAGTGAAAAGTTGATGAAAACTCATTTCTCCAAACCTCAGCCAGGCGGCATGACTCTATTTAACCTCTCTTCCGCTGCTAAACAATTTTCTACAGCAATATTCTCGAGTACAAAAGCATCTTTGTTCTGGCACCTAGCTAATCAGTTTAAAGCTGCAGCCGAAAATATTTTGGCATAAAGCCAAAGGACAAGGTGTTAACTACAGATAGTGTTAAGGAGAATGTCCGCATAGCGCAAGAATAATTTCTCCCCCAGCAGTTTCAAGCTCAGGGTGGCACCAATCCGTATACAGTTATTACATGAAATCTAAACCAAAAGCCCACAAACGCCAAATCTGGTTTCAGCTTAACCTTGTTCAATACAGATATTTAAAATGTTTTCCTGATCTATTTGCTAAGCAATGTAGAGTTATACCTCAATAATGAAATTTTTAGAACCCCCAAATCATTACTGCATTGGAATATAGATGTAATTTAGCATTTTTTAAATAAACCCCAGCAAATCTTGTCTCTTACTTAGTCACAAGTTTTAACAAAACATGGCTTTAGTAACCTATGTTTTTAGGAAGAGGACTCAGAATAGCTAGGATATTCCAGAGAGAGCTGTTTAAAAAGCCAGCTCCTCTTACTTTTCACCAAAATAAAGCGTCTCAGTGAAAAAGTGTATCTCAAGAGGCACAAATAAATGAGCCAGAGAACTCACTTTTTACTATATACAGCTATGTACATCCAGAACTTCCATGAGTTGTACATTGTAATTTAATATCCTGCAAGTAAGTCTTAAGGACATTATAATGAAATATATCTTTTGCTAAATTATCATCTGTTATTCTTGTATTTAAAATGCAGAGTCCCCCCCACATCGAACTGCCCTGCAGGGCCTGCACAAACTACATCCCCCCACACCATTTTATCTTCAGTATGATTTTTCTCACAGACAGAGTGACTCCCATACATCTGGATTTAATCATGATACATCAGTTTAACCTTTACATTCCAGATGTCAACAGTACCTGTTAATCTGTTAAACTGCAGAATGAAATTCCAATAAGCAACTGTTTTCCACAAACTGATAGCTATTCTTTACTTGTGCAATATCAAGCTCCAGTTCAGGTTTAGCACTGGAGCAGTTTGAAATATTTAAAGCAATTTAGTTAAATACAATTAGAAGAGTCTAAAGGGAATAATGTGATTCGATTTCACTTCACTACAGGATCTCTAGGTTTCTTACCACTTTAACACATTAATAATACACATAAATGCTTAGGAGAGACAATTTTCTAGCTTTTATAAATTATGTGTCAAAACTAAACAGAAGAGAAAAGAGGGCTTACTCTGACATAACAAAATTTCTGAAATTTTGGAGTTTCATTATCATAATTGTCAGTTATTAATAACATTGCAGAAGCTCCTATTTCAACCCCTTAAGGTGTTCCTTGGATGCAATATACTAATTTACTAATATACTATTTACCCTAGATTTTATTGTAGTCTGCTCATACCTTATGTTAGCTTTCTATAAATTGCATGTAGCTTCTCAATAAGTAAGACAGTATGATAAAATCTCCTGTCTTTTAAGACAGAAAAAGCTTTCTCTCTTCCCCACAGTGGCTTTTCGCCAAAAATCTTAAATGCCCGACTACTATTGCTGGAAATACAAAAAGAAGTCAAAGTTCACAGAAATTTTTCAGATTATTTAAGAGACTCTATGAAAGCCACAAGAAGCCCTGCAGGAGGAAAAGTAACTTGTGTCACTTATTAGTTATAGTTCCAAACCAGTACAGATCAAAGCTGCCCTGTAATACCAGGTATTAGTTCAGACATTTGATTTTCAATTTCAGAGGTATGTCCAATTAAGATATGTGCAATCAGATGAATTAATCACACCTAAACCATTTATGCTGCACAAATTATGACACATCTCTAGCTCCCACAATTCCACTTTAGTTACAGGCAAATTATCACAAATAAAATACAGAATCAAATTATTTCCTTATTTTCCATCAAACAAACCTCTGTTCTATATGGCAAAGATGCTAGTGGAACCAAAGCCTGAATTTAATCAACAGAAGTGATCAAAATGCTCACAACTAATTGAGAACAAAGTACAGTGCCGAAGCGCTGGACTCAGATGCCAGTCTGGGTTCTTTATTGCCTAAAACTCTATAGCCAGAAGACTCCAGTTTCAAAGGGAAGATGATGACAACTGATATTTTCTACATAGCTTTTACTGCTAATCAATTCTTGCAATGATAAACTTTAAGTGGCTTAATCTTATTTCTAGTTCTGTCCATTATATCAATTCCATTATCGCTTCCTCACACTAGAGTAATAAGAAATAACCCATCATGCTTTGAAGGTATAATGAAAGTATAAGGTGTTACAAATGTAAAACCAGTAACAGTCAGCATTAGACATGTAACACCAGTAACAGTCTAAAAACATATGGTGTTAAAATATAAACTCAATAATCCCAGTCTGACAAAGTGGCTTATCTGTTCTCGTCATATGGCTAATGTAGGAGATTAAATGGAATCATAGACCTTTTCTACCTCTAGGTTCTATTAAAGCAAATAGTTCATTCCTGTGGCAGTTCAGGACTGAAAACGCAGGCCTTACTAGGCTGTACTATCCTCAATACAAACAAACACATTTTGCCAGCAACACAGCAGCTGGCAGGCAGCCACGCTGTTTTGAATATTGTTTTTGTGTCAGGCTGTTGTGGAGCTTATTCATTTTTTGGAGTGGGAAAGTTGATAAAAGCTTCCGATGCCCAAGAACTTTCTAAGGAAAATAAGCCTGTCTTAGCAACAACCAGAAATAGTGCCCATCTTCATAAAATAGCTAAGCAAGAAGCTGTCGCTATTCAAAGATCAGCTGACTGCCTTATTAGGGTAGGAATTGCACATGTACTTGTGCCTATACACACACAATGCATGCAAACTCACACCTGGATGCAAGCAAGCAGAAAACCAACAAGTGCAGAAATCATGTTTCCTTCACTTCTCTGGATTAAAACAATTTCAAATTGCATCACTAGATTTCTCCCCTCCCCTTCAGTTCCATACACTGAATATGTTCTCCTGGACAAGAACAAATACAGCTTCAAATTTGATTTTTTTCCCCTTCAGGAACAAAAGCAGACACCAGAAAAGGACAACCAAAACTTTGTGCGTAGAAGACATGCTATTTTTAAAGGCAAACCAACAAACTAAGCAGCACTCACATTTGAGGTTTGCTACCTGAAGTAAGCTTGTCATTTTGAGAGCTTCAGAATGTTTTATTAGGAAAGTGCGATAAGAGTAGCATATTACAAAGTTAGTCTTTAATTTATACTGACATTTAATACTTTATGTAATAAGACTTTCAAGATTCCTTTCCATCTCCTCTTGTCTGATCAAGATCAGAATTTTAAGTGAAAGGCAACCGACATACAGAGCAGAAAACCCTAGAGGTTTAAAGTTTATTTTCATTTGCTTACATAAAACCAGAAAGAAGCATTTGCTAGTGATTTAACTTGACTTTAACTGAACTAAATACAAGCAAAAAAGCACAAAGTATAAATAGGTTGCCCGAGGAAGCTCTTCCAAGAGAAGCACGTTGTGAATACCTTTCATGATCCATAATTATTACGGAATTCAACATGATGAAATAGGACTGAAGGACTCCATACGTCACAGTTTATTGCAGCACAGTATAACTGGATAAACAGATGATTCACAGACTTAAAGTGCACTTACCTTTCCTCTGAATGAAAATCCTGAGTAGAGGATTGGCTGTGGAAACTGCTTTATGATAATTGTCATCATTATTGATAGGCAGCAGGTCTCCATGAATGTCCGTATATCCCACTAGAACATCAACATTTGGTATCTTGTGCACGTGCTGCAATAATCCATAGAACTCCTCAAACTTCCCAGGTTTGGACCTCTCCAGAGAAAACCGTCGAAACTCTGCTCCAAACTACAACAAAATATGTCTTATATCATTAATATGGAAATCTAACATCCTCAAGCAATAGAATGATTCACATGTTAAACCAGGAATGTTATGGAATTAAAATTGCACTAAAAAATACAACCAATAACTTTGAAGTGGCATAAAAAGGTCAGTTTCAACTGGGGTTGGTTTTTTTGCCCAGAGGTATAACTATTTTTGGTCTTGATAAAACATGTACTTTTGAATATGCAAAAGTTGTTTTCATTGATCCGTTTAGGTCAAAGCATTCACAACACGGGAGCTCAGCATTAAGGCAACAAACTAGTGCAAGAATAATTGCAGATTCTTACATGCTTATGAAACAGCCATGCTCTTGGTTAGGGACAGACCCAGCACTGATGTTGGTGGCTCAAAAACAAGATTATGATTAACCTCCTACGGTATGTGACTACCTGGAAATTTTTCAAAGAAATTTCAGTGCACTTTAGAATGGTATGTGTAAACTGTTACACAGCTGTGGGTTAACCTATGCAAGACTGAGTAGTTTTCGAACTCCTAGTTGTTTGGACAAGAAATGAAAAAGCCACTTTGACCTGAAGACTACAAAGACCGGCTGCTGCTTTTCAGTACAAGCTATCTGCAGTAAAGCTTTAGTGAGCTGATCTCAAGTCGACTCGGCTCTTTCCTAAAAGAGAGATAGAAAGGAGGCAAGCGGCCACTACTCCTCAAGAGCATCCAGAATATTTACCTGCATGGTCCGCACTCAAATCTCAATTGGATAGCCTTTTAAAATGTGGTTGCATCCAGGGTATAAACCAGACAAGATTCAGAAGAGAGGCAAAAAGCATTTAATCACTGGCACTGTACTTTCAGGGATAGGATTTGCCTTTAGTCAGTATGATCATTCAACAAAAACCCCCCAGCTCCCTGGTCTCCTCAAGCTTCAGTCTGCTAAATCACCTATATAACAAACACCGATTAAAAAACAACGCTAGCAATGATTGCGTGGAGGTAGGCATAAGATTAAACCGGGTGCAAATGAAACAGTAAGCATTTGATGTAGACTAGACAAACGATAATTTTCACGAGCATAGCTGGTAAAAATCAGTGTCCTGCCCAACGCAGGCAGTACCCAAAGCAAACAGAATATTGGATAAAAATTACTCCAAAACCTCCATATCAGACACACAGAACATACCAAAGATGCTAAAAGGAATTAAGAGATAGCAGCAGCCAGGTTACTAAAAGCAGACCAGCTTTTATATGAATTATAAGGGTAATAAGCTAATCACTAAATAATAGAAGACAAACAAAAAAGTCGGTGGCATTTTTTTGTGAATTCTATGGCTGATGTACAGTGAATATAAAGACTTTAAATAATTTCTTTTGCAAGTTTAGTTCTAAGCAGAACGGAAGGGCACAAGGAACAAAATACTGACTGAAAGTTTGAGCCTCAGTATCACAGACTTTGGTATACATTACACACAGTAGATGTGCACATTACCAAGCCTCCAGACCAACCCTTACCTCCCATTTGATTACAACCTTTTGCAGAATAAAAGCTTTAGAGTTCTCACACACAAACAAAGGAATGAAAATAAGGAGACAAGGACCCCGTTGTTAGCATGTTAACACCATGCTAACCCAAACACAGCCCACAGCAAAACAAGCTACACCTCCAACGCCCCCACCTTCCTCCAAAAGTTTCGAATAAAAGAATTATCTGGGAACATTCCCTCTTCTAGAAATACTCCAGTTACAGCAACATTAACTAACAATAAGGCAGAAGGGATGATTCATACCCGATTACAGGAAAAGCAAAGAAAAGCCTGCAGGGGACCTCCCACCACGTCAGAAGCAGCATGCTTAATTATGACGTCAGTGAAACACTTTATCCCGTGTCTCTCAAATCCTTCTTCAGCTATGCGAAGTATGAATGCCACAGGAATTGTCTACGCACTGCATCAATTTCAAGTGTTTGGCTTTGAAATACTATGTAGTTTAAACATAATTCAGTAATAGAAGTTTAAAAAGCCAACTGCCTCACTCTCAATTTGGAGTAAAAGTTAAGTCCCTTTGCAGCAAGCATACAAAGGGCCAGATTTTAAAATGCGATTTTTAGGTTTTTTCCACGTGATTTTATACATAGTTGGTGCAAACACCAATAGATAATAATTCTGGCTATTATTTCCTAACACAGTTTGCCATATGCTCAATACTATTATAAAGCAGATAAAAAAGATGAAAGTAAAATGACGCAATTTCATAGTTTATTTTAACCCCCTGAAGCATCTTCATTTTATACCAAATGCTGCACTCCATTCGACTAAACAGGCTGCGCTTTCAACGTGTACGAATTTTAGAGGAGATGAAAGGTTGGAAGAGGCTAACTTTAAAGAAGAGAAGGCTTCTTGACACCTGAGCTCTTTACAAATGCATGCTGTTCCACTGGTAACTCATCTGGGAAAACACAGTGCAAGCCATGTCAGCATATTAGGAAGTTACTACAGATACTCACTTAAGTAAGACTTACTTATGAGAGACATCTTTAAATCCTCTGTAACACAGCACACCGCTGCTATACCGTAACTCTGCAGCAACAATAGAACATGAACTACTGTAACAATATCGGTCTTATCAGTATATTAGATTTCATTCTGAGAAAAAAAAATATTATTCCAAGTCAGAAGAGAGAGGGCAGAAAATCTGAATTTTATATCGAGAGAACTAGAAGTTTATTTGGGGCTTTCATATCATCACCAGGGACTCTAGTTTGGGGTATAAAACTTGATTTTCTATGACAAGAGAAAGGGCTAACTGGAATTAATACACTATGGGGACTCCGCAGGGCAAGTTCAGACCAGTTACCCAAATCGAATAAACTGGACTAACAAAAGCATTTCACTCATATAACTGCATCTACAGTTGGTCTGTGCCGGCACAGCTTTGTCAGTTGGGGCACGATTATCGATTTGGAGAATCTAAATAAAGAGCTGTACATTGCTGATAAGCCTTCAAAGCCTAGACCACTGCACATTAATGGCTCCCTCCACCTCCCCACACAAGCCTTTCTTCTTTCTCTTTAGAATTTATTACTTTCATAAAAGGAAGATGATTCCTATGCTGTATTAAAAAAAGGTGCTGTTAAATAATGCATTAGCGACAAGTAGTTCTAGGAATGCCTTGAAACCTGCTTCATAATACGCACTTAAGAGACAGTTCCTATACATTAGAACTTCCACACTTCTCTGAACACCCAAGACGACTTTACATAGGTGACCCCTAGATATATTTTAAACCAAGGAAAACACACAATGGGCGAACAGTAAGCCTAGAGTTTTGGGCTGAGGCAACAAGCATTTGCTTATAAACACATTGTACTGATTGTTTTCAATCTTACAAGAGCATAGATGAAAAAAAGACTTCACCAACCACAGTAACAGCTATGCTCAACTAGTACTTGAAATCGTGGTTACCAGCTATTCCTGTGCTTTCTGGTTTTGTCCACATGACAGTTAAGTTAATGCTTTAAAGAAATCATCATCATTCAAGCTATACAGACCAACCATACATTTTCTAGAAGTTTCAGCACTATATTATCTTTAAGAAAAAAACAACACATATACAACACGAGTCCTGACTGCTTCACCTCTACTGCTGCTGTGACATTGATTAGCAGGAAAGGAAGGAACAGAATATAAACAACAGACTGTAGATCAGTTTATAAAAAGCCCACAAGATACACATTTTTCTACCAATGGAGGAAAACACTTTCCCAATTAGGCGCACTTGCAATTTCACTAGACAATGAAAAGGGGGTTTTAACTCAAGTTACACACATTTATTGAACTAACAGGTTGCACTAATACTGCACATCCAACAATTTTACAACAGTTAACTGCAGAATGACATCAACAAAATATTACAAGCATAAACCAGAATAAAAATCTAGTTTCTTTCAGAACATCAACGTTCTGCCAGCAAGACTTTGGTCTAATCAGCACGTGAAAAATTAGCAATAGAAAGAACGGATGCAGATACACCCAGGAGAGAATTGACAGCAAAGCTCTGACAACAAGAAACTGTTGGTATAAGCAGTAATATACAGATACACACTCATAAAACTGCCAGTGTCAAACCCTCAGAGAGCCTCTAAAAGGGGGCAAGTTCTACTCTAAGGTAAGTTAGGCAGGGCATACCTCTACCGAGAAATGCAAGCTATGCCCTACCCCACCGAAAAGAAGTACAGACACAGGCATTAAGTTAAACAAAACAAAAAAGTACAGAAACAGTCACTAAGTTAAACAAACGTACTCTTTTTCTAATTCAGACAGAAGAACAGTTTCAGAGCTTGAATCATCTCCAAGGAGATATCTTCTGGCCTAGGTATCCCAAACTTTCCACAAACAGCCACTTCTCCGTATGTTATTTAGTCTACACAGAAACTAAGGGGTCAACTCCACCAACCTGTTTTTTGTAGAACACTTCAAAAATACCTTTCTCCCCCCCCCCGGCCTCCCAGCGCCCCCAGTAAGCGACACTAGCGCTGCCTCCCGCTGCCGTCGCCCCGTGCCAGCCGAGCAGCCCGCACAGCCAGGTGGGGACGGGAGTCGCCCCCCGCCGCCGTCCGGGGACCCCCACCTCCCGCCGGCCCACCGGGCGCTCAAGCGACGCCGCGGCCGCGCACCGGCGGACACCGGCCCCCGGTGGCACCTCCGGCAGGTGAGTCAGCAGCTCTCCCTGGCCCCGTCCCCTCACCGCCCTTCTCCACAGCGACCCTACCACCAGACGCCCTCGCAGGGCCGGGCCGGGCCGGCTCCCTCCCGCCCCGCCACCGCCCGCGGCCCTGAGGCGCGGTGACCAGCACCCACCTTACTCTTCACCTCCATGGTGCCCAGGCCCCGGCTGCCCGCAGCCCCGCGGTGAGGCCGGTTCATGCCGCCGGAGGGTCGGTGTCTCGCCTTCTCTCCTCTCTCTCCCCGGGGGGTCGCCGAGCGCGCTGCGGGAAGGGGAGGCGAAGCAGAAGGGGAGAGCGAACGTCCGAGCGAGCGGCACGGCCCGAAGCCAACTGCCCCCCGGCAACCGCGGCCGCTCCGCCGGCTCCTGCCGCCGCGACGCCTCCGCCCTCAGCCAGGGGGCGGGGCCGGGGCCGNGCGCGGCTCGGCGGGGTTCCAAGATGGAGGCGGCCGCCCGGCGCGGGTGAGGAGGGGCGGGCAGGAGGCGGGGCTGCTGTGTGATAAGGAAGCTTTTTTTTTTGTGGGGTTTTTTTTTTTCCTTCCCCTCCTTTCTCCTAGGGAGCAGGTGTGGGATGTGCCTCAGCAACCTTTGCCCTGGAGTAGCCGGGTCTGGTGTGTGCGGTTGGCCCAAGCGCCGTTCCCCGCCTTTCTTCTCCTCAGGCGCCTCAGCACGTCCCCCCCTGCGCCCTCCCGCAGCGCTGGGGAGGCGGGTCCGGCAGGGGGCCCG
>VZSF01003934.1:1156410-1265652 GCA_013398295.1 Chionis minor | reverse complement strand
GGCGGGTCCGGCAGGCGCCTGGCAGCCCCCCCGGCAGCCCCCCGGGCGAGGAGCGCTGGGGCCAGGCGGCACTGAAGGAGGGTGGCATCGAGACGCCTCAGACATCTTGGGATCCGACAGATTTAAAGCTAAAAGTGCACCAGTGTTAGGATATATATACATATATTGTATGTATATTAGGATATATATACACATATATACATATATTAGGATATATATACATACATTGTCAGATTACTTAAGTCTAGATCGGGCTGAAAGCTTGAACTGGCTTACTCTCAGGATGCATCTGTACGCCCATCCTGGGCATCAAGATGTTCAAGCAGTTTGTTTTCATTTTAATCACGAGTAATATTGCACGATCTGGTAACACGTCAGAGTGCTGGTCTTAGGTAACCTTGTTTATTCGTTTAATTCTGGGATAGATCAGTTATTTTTGTGTAAAGGTCTACTGGGCTACCCTGAGAGAGGTACTGACAAACCTCCTTAGTGGAGAGGCCATACCTTACAATCTGAAGAAAAATTGCTTTTCACTTATAAAATTTTACATGTATTGGCAAGAGGAAAGTATGTAGACTAATCTAGTTATGTCAACAAACCTTTGAAATACAGGTCTCTCCCTAATCTATAAACCTGATAGAAGAAAACTCTGGGGATGTGAGGCATCCGTGTGTAGACGTTATGTAGACGCCTGTGAAGGGAGTTCAAACAACTCCTTGCAGTCGAGGCAAGGTATGAGTGTCTAGTCAGTTCTCAAGTCTCAGTTAGTAGTCAGTAATTAAACATCCAGTGCTGAATCACTTTTAAGTCGGTGCCTTCTTTTGTAGAGTTGATCTTACTCCCGTCATGCCAAAGGCAAAGAAATTGTAGCTATCACTCAAGCCAAGACAAGTTGTAATTAGTACAGAGGATGTCGTTAATTGTTAACTATAGTTCGCCGTCAGACAGTGTCTAGGCTAATTCAAGTCTTCCCATCCTTTATCTAGTGTGTTTTGGTTTTACACTGCAAAAGGATACACAGAGAATCCAGTCTGTAAATTTAGATAAAATCTGTGATCCTGGTATAATAGAAGAGATTACAGCCATGTAAGCAAGACTTGGATAAAACCTCTTATTTTGTCACTTTGTAATTACAAAATTGAAAAGCGTGTGGACTGCTTTCCATTTCTGTCTTCTGCAGCATACTTTGCTTCATGAGCTATAGGAAAGCACAGAAAAGAGTGCAAGTGACAGAACAGTGCCTTCTCCAGGTTTTTAAACCTATTGGTTTGCCTCTTTCCTTTTGGAGAGAGGGAGGAAGAACCTCCTGAAGATGATTTGTGCTTGAAGCTGTCGTGCAGCTAATTTTATTGCTGGAGATTTATGGAGTATTGTCTAAGATAATTTTTTTTCTATTGTGCATTCCTAGCATGGTTGGAGTGCCATGCAGTGGGTGTGGTAGCATGCTTAAGGAGTCAGAGCAAATTCATTTCAAGTCACTGGAACCAACCTAATAAAAAGTATTAATCACTGGCTTGCTTTCATCACAAGGAGCTGACGTATGAGGAAGGAATGTGATAAACAATTTGATTTCAGATAAAGGTAGGGAGAGAAGCAGGTTTTTTGTGCCAGTTGTAACACAAGTTTATAGAGCTATTTTAGTCACAAGTTCTGTAAAACCTGTGATTCAGACTTGATCAAACTATTCATGGCACGTTCAGTTCAGTTTCAGCTCCTGTGAAGTTGAAAGACAGGTTGGGTTTCCTAATTTCTAGGCAGTTGGGGAAGTCTTTTGGGAGACCTTTTTTTTCTTTGTTTTAGTGTAGAAATTTGATCATTAAGTCCACCATAGAGCATAGTGAGATTCTACCATAATGCTTCTTTCCTATCTTGAGACTTCCCACTTTTTAAGTGGAATGGTATTCCATACAGCCCTCCTGGGAGCTGAAAGAATGTTTCCAAGACTAAAGCACAGAAAATGCCTGCAAATGTTTGTTGGCTGTTATTGATGACCCACTGTCATTGTGAACTCAGAAGAGTGATTGTTAAATTCAGTAGATTGTAATCTGATCTTGTATTGGAGTTGATGGGAGGTGGGGTTTTTTGATGGGAAGAGAAAAATAAAACGGGAAAAGAGAAGCTTTATTTTAAAAATTATAACAAGAAGGTCATACCACAGATTCTCCTGCTTTCTTAAACAAACAAACAAAAAACCAACAAAAAACTGTACTTAGAAGCTGCAATTTTGATACATTTTGCAATTTTGATACATTAATCTTGCATACCAGTTATATTTCCCTACAAGCAGGGAAGTTTTCAAGACCAGTGTGTACGCCTGGATAACAGGATATGTGACTTCAAATTGCTTTTACCTTCCCTTTATTAAGTGAATTGTACAGACAAACTATTTTTGTCATAAATACATCTGATGTTTACAAATGCAAATAATATTGTGGAGTACTACTTATAGGTGCCCATGAAGCAATGGAAATACATTTCATAACATTCAGTTAATACTCCTGATCCCGGAGCAGGATATGTGAATTTACAAATGTTGCATTAGGTAGAATGAATTTGAGAAGAGTGGCTTGTTATATTTTGTCTCCATGAAATACAATCCGTACCAATAGCACTATACAAACATAAGAGCAAAGCTCATCAAGTAAACCCCATTACGTGGCAGTATAGCTAATTTATTAATAAGAGTAATATTTAAATAACACCTTTATAATAGAAACTTAATTTGTTATCCTGAAATTGTGACAACTGTGAGATTCTGTGGATTTTAATTTTGGTTTGGAGATTTTTTATTTGTTTTTCTTTTATTTTCCTGAGGAGGGCAACCAATAGTTGGTTTAGTAATGAATGTGTTTGTTTTTTAACTGTACAACTATAAAATAAAATGACTTTTAGCATTGAAGTAGTGATATAAAAGTTTGTTGCTTTTCCTGTGCGGAAATCAGCAATGCAATACAATCCTACCAATAGTAGTGGCTGTGTAGGTACAAGTGTAGTTCAAAAGTGCTCTGCAGGTAGGGACTGCTTCTCCCTTTCTGGCTAGATTTTATCAATGCATTTTTGTACAGGTACCTGGGAAGGCTTGAGAAATATATTTGGGGTTTTTTAAAATAAATAAAAAAAAAGAAAACTAAAGAACTGCAACACTTGGTTTTAAATATCTACTGCAAAGAAGCTAGTAACATGGGACCCCAAAGTAATATACACTTCAAATAATAGTTGTGCTCAGTAAATAGATATTACAAAATGCTTACATCGTTAGCTGAAAAACTAGTGCTACTTCACCTGTTAAAGATTGTAGAATCATAGAATTAGGTTGGAAAAGACCTTTAAGATCATCAAGTACAACCACTAACCTGACACTGCCAAGTCCACCACTAAACCATGGCCCTAAGCACCACTCAGGGCTTTTAAATACCTCCAGGGATGGTGACTCAACCACTTCCCTGGGCAGCCTCTTCCAAGGCTTGACAACCCTTTCAGTGAGGAAATGTTTCCTCACATCCAATCTAAACCTCCCCTTGTGCAACTTGAGGCCGTTTCCTCTCATCCTGTCCCTTGTAACTTGGGACAAGGGGGACTGGGGACCCCCACCTCGCTAAACCCTCCTTTCAGGTAGTTGTAGAGAGTGATGAGGTCTCCCCTCAACGTCCTTTTCTCCAGGCTGAACAATCCCAGTTCCCTCAGCTGCTCCTCACAGGACTTGTGCTCCAGACCCCTCACCAGCTTCATTGCCCTTCTCTGGACACGCTCCAGCACGTCAATAGACCAGGGAAGCAACCAGAGAGTTAAGATGGAAGAATTTCTGTGTTCTGATGCTGCCTCTGCTTTCTTCCTTGGCTGTCAGCAAAACAATTAGCTTTATTCCCCCCCCCCCCGCCCCAGCTTCTCCTCTAGGCACCTTTAATTGTTACTTTGGTGCAATATTTACTTACCTGTTGGTGAAAAAAATGAATTATTTTAAAAGTTCATATATGAGATATTTTCCAATAAAATATTTCTAGTTTCCTAGGCTTGTGGGGTTTTTTTGGTTGTTTCTTTTTTTTTTTTAAATTTGTACTTTTGTTTTATTTTTTCTTGCTTAATGGGAAAAGTTGTCTTTGTATCATGCTGCCTGTCAAATAAACATTTGTTTCTACTGTGCTATGAATCTAGATCTGGTTTTGGAAATAAACTTACTTGCACCAAATGTTCCCATAAATGAAATTTAAACATAGGTATGATACCTAGGAATCTGCCCAAGTCTAGGAAGAATGTTGTGGAAAGGAGTGACTAGTGGCAATATATTCTAGTAGTCAGGGACACCAAAGCTGTCACGCTTCCTGCCACAGAACTGAGACTAACAAACGTGGGAGCACTGTGAAAGCCAGCCCTGGTTAGAACTCCTGGGACAGGCTCGAGGATCCACTGCTGAGGAAATCCTCAGAATGTACCGTTACAGAATTATTTATTAGGCGAGAGAAATCGGTGAATTATTTCTTATTTTCTCACCTCTGCAGAAATTTTTGCGTTTCATTCCGAATGGGAATTCTGCCTTTCAGCTAGCTCTAACACCAAACCCTTAGTGGGGGATGTGTTGCCAGTACTTGAGGAAGTAGCTGTGTGTCCCAGCAGTGCACGGGCTGTGGAGTATTGCTGTGATTTTTCTTGATTAGGGGCTTTACTTGTGATAAACTTCTGAAGTTTTTTGAAAATACTTTCCTAACAAGTCAAAAGCTAATATTGATATGTTAATTTGTGCTCTTTGAGGTTTCTAACTAAAATAATTAAAAGCTTTTAAAGCTTTTTCTTCCCATTCATCTAGCAATCAATTTCTGTCCAATGACTCTGTATTACTTTGAAATGCCTTGTTATTTAAACACAGCAGTGCTAATCACAGCTGGTATCTCACACTTGCACACATATGTAGAGTTTAATGATTTAACTGCTCTGGCTAAAGCGTTGAAAAGAAACTATGCTGGTGCTTGAGTTGTATAGGTCAATAGAAAACACTTCAGTGTTTTTTTCCTGAAAGTAATTTGTGAACATTACTTATTTGTCTTTCCAGTACTCACTGAGTATTCCTAATCTAGAATTTGGAAAAATTATGACAGAGCAAAGGAATAATTGTTCCAAAATTTCTTTTAAACTTACCTTGGTATGGATTAGAATTTTAATTTTGTCTTGTTCTTAGAGAACTAGGTAAAAAGCTCTGCCTAATAAACCTTTTGGAATAAAGACTTCACTTTTAGGCTTGTCTGGAAAGTAAGATATCACTGTTTGTGAGTAAAACAATGCCCTCTGCTAGCAGCTGTAACCTAGAACAAGTAATACTTCCAGTGCCATCCACGGCATAACAAGTACTTGTACCTTTTACTATGAAGGAATGTTTTTATACAGAATGGTAGTTGATAGATCTTAAAATGATTTGTGACTACACACAGTATGATTATAAAGCGAATTATTAGGCTTTGTCAGTTGTTAAAGGTTAATTTCCTATCAAACAAAGATAACATTTGAGCTTTAAAGTGAACAAGGTACTATGGATTCTAACAGTGTGATCTTTTATAAACTTTCGACTCCTGTTACATAGTACTTTGCTTCACAGCTAAATTGGCCTGTGTTGCCTTTATGTCCTCGTGCCCTCCAGGGTGTGATGTCTGAGCGCTGCATCACTTGTCAGTGTGATTTTCCATCACTTAGTGCATTTGTATGTCGCTCTTGTAAGCAAGTCCCTCCTGTCCCATACTTCCGCAGGTACTCTCAGAAATCTTGCATTTAACTCTCTTTTCCTGAGCTTGGGTGCTTTTCTGCTTCTGCCTTCTTTCAGAACTGCTGGAAACAAATTTGTGTCCTCCCAGTTGGCCCCGTGGCCGAGTCAAACTGCTTTGACAGAAATGTTCGAGGAAAGGGAAGTAATCGCAGGACCTGTTACGGTTCTGTTACTTGTCTGACCGTGAGATAATTAATTAATTTGGCAAATGATACCTGCCTCCAGTTGCCAAAATAAGGATAGCTCCTACAAAAATATTTCATTATTGCTTATTACGGTTGAATTATTATTGGATAATACATGAGTCATCCAATATTGCTCACACATGCACCAAAAAAAAAAAAAAAAAGTACTGGAAGCGCCGGGGACGGTTATGATGTAACGCAGGTGGGACTGCATTACATACATGCAGAAGGTGGATGAGCCAGTTGAGAGTGGAATGTGGCGGAGGTTGTCCGTTGGGATCACGCGTGGGAGCGCTGGCTGTCCCTGCCGTCCCTCCCGGCTGCCGGGCTGGCGTGGGGGGGGGACGCCCGGCGCGGGAGGGGCCCGGCAGAGGGCACTGTGGAGGAGCTCGCCGGGATGTCACACTGTCCATGGGACAGTATCTGTCTCCTGATTACCGGGGCAATTATTATGACGAGAGCTAAATGTCATGTTTAGCTGTTAATTACAATATTGGCCCTATATGTACGAAGTGTTTCTGGTACAATAACTACTCTCATAACCTTATGTGTGTTTTCAGTTTATATATAAAATTAATCTTGTAATTGTTTTTATTTCATTGATTTGTTGTTAAAATTGTAAGATGAAGTTAGCATTTTTAGGAAAATATAAACCAATTATCGTATTTAAACACTTCAAATTAACGTAGGCTTTTTCTCCTTGGTATTTTTATGCGTGTGCACATAAGCAAGTCAAACCCACTATGAAACTCCAGAGTTTAAACAGGCAGACGTTTATACAGTAACATAATAGAACTGTCACTGTTTATTAACCAAATAGTACTGATGCAGTGGTAATAAGTCAAAATAGAAAAGTACAAGCCAAGGGGAGTAGAAAAGCAATTCAATTTTTCCATGTGTGTCATGTTTGGAAATACTGAATCCATGTGAGTTCAGCCACTGTCCCACTTGTCTTCAGCTTTTAGAAGGTATTCTTTGCTTCTCTTGGCTCATCTCTTAGTTTCCCTCTTGAGTTACAATAACATGAACTATAAACTCCAGTGCAGGTAGATGCACAAAGAAGCGAAAATAATCATGTACTTAGAATTCTGGATGTGTGTAATTACAGTTTAATCTAACTAGAACACACCCTCAGAAACTGAGTAAATGCTCTTTATGTAGGGGTGGTTTGTTATAACATGGTCTGAAGTTTGTTGTGTTACAGTAATGAAAGTGCCCAGTCAATATCTTGATAGATTGACAGATAATCTACTTCTATGCAGATTACTCCATATTTATTAACATTTAAGTAGCTTTCTCAAATTAAAAGTATACAAAATAGAAAAGGGTGGGGTGGAGACACAAGCAAATGTTTGCATACATATTACTGGCATTAACAGCAGCAAGAAAAATGATGTGTTTTCTCCAAGTCAGCCTGGTGTAAAGGATCGTATTAATAGGCCTAACTACTGAGTTATTAGCTATTACTATTGTAAACAGAGCTATGGTTTATAGCAGCCTTTCTAAAAGTCAGTTTAGTCTGGTTCTTCCTGAGAAGCCTGGTCTGCTCGCAGAATTTGCTGTCTGTAGTTCAGTTGGTTTAAACAACAACAAAAATTTACTAAATTTGGTACTTGAACAATGAAATTGTCGTTAATCTGATTATGCCAGAACACTGGCGAGGCCAAAACACTTAGTATGTGACGTTGTTGCAACTGAATATTCCGCTGTAAAATGATCTTTGTATATCATTGGCGTACTGCTTGATAGATGTTGAGCGGCTGAATTTGTGAAGTGCTTTTGTGAAGTGCTTTGAGATCCTTGGAGGAAATGTACTAGCATTTTTTTAATGTCCCTTTAGGTCTGACAAACATCAGAGTGTGTTTTATTTTTTTATTGTAAATATTATAATGGTGCCAGCAATGGAGTATTTACTGCTTTTCATATGCATGAGAATACTAAACATATGTATTTTTAAAGGAAATTCCAGAAGAATGTGAAACTAGCTTGTAACAATAATTTGTAGGTTTGTGTCCATTGTTTTCAAGAATATGTAAATTGTTACAGTATAGAACTTGCTTTGAACCCTGCTACATAATTAGCTGCACTAAACATCAGTATTCAATTTGGAAAATCTGTAGCCAAGTGTTTTATTAGAATTTCGTGGAAAAGGAGAATGTGAACAAAACCATAGGGCAAATAATCTGAAATGCAGTTAAAAATAATGAAAACCAAGCACCAGGCACATAAACACACCAGATGAAGACACAGCAAATGAAGATCATAAAAAATAAACTGGAATAAAAACATGTAAGGCCAATCCCCAGCTGAAGTAAATAGGGACATCTGCACTGGGAGTGACGGAACCTTGGTTATTTGCATTAGCTGAGGGTCTGGTCTGTGAAATTTATTATAAGTCTCATGTTTAGGAGGAAATGACAGTAACAGTAAAGATTTTTTGGTCAACTGCTTGCGTAGGGCTCCTGCAGAGATTTGGTGTTCTGACAAATGTCCTCCTGCAAATCCAGTTAAACAGATTTAAAATAGCCCCTACGCGCTCCACCCTGTGATGGGGCTGGCAACGCGAAGACACGAGTCCTTACTTAAACTCCTGCAGTTCATAGTCCACGTTTTAGGAGAGCCCTGCGCTGCGTGCGTTGGTCTGATGCTGTCCCCGCTGGTGGGCCCGAGGCTGGAGCGCACATCCAGCTTTGCTGGCGCTCCTGTAAGACTGGAAAACCTGAGCAGGGCGGCAGGGCAAGGAGCTAGCTGCAGCTTGAACTGCTGCAGTTGTATTTGTCGGGCGGGGATTCTTTAAGCAGTCAGTGTGATTGATCATAAGACCCCAAAATACTGGGAAAATCAAGAGAACAGTTATTAGAGTCGCAATTGTTAGAATATGTCACATACTTACTTGTGCAAGTCCCTGTGTTTGCGTCTCCTTGCTTTGCTGTGCCAGGTACCCAGCTCTGACACTCGCTGTTTCCCTCATCTGTCACCCCGTTGCCTTTTTCAGTGCCCCAAACCCCAACCAGTTTCAAGATGTGGTACGAAACCCACTTTTACTTACATCTCAGCACCGTTCTTTCTTATATATATAAAACCCAAAGTGCTTGAGTTGTTTGCTCAGCCAACTCCATCAGACCATCTGTTTTTGTCTCTTATTGCTCTCACTTTCATGTGTGTCAATTCCCTCATGCATCTTCTTAAAAACATAGTCAGCTGCACAAGAGATCTCCCCTTGCCTCTTTCAAGACTTTTCTTTAAGCGTGCACACAGAAAAAGACAAATCCTCATCAACTTCATAAAGTACAGCAAAAGAAAATAACAACTCTGCCCTAACAGGTTCTTGTATGGGATCTCCGGTCATCTGATGTGCTGAGAACATCATCCTGAAACAGGATGGAAGAGTCCAGTATGTGTCCTAAATGTTGCTGAATATGGTCAAGAGGGGAGCAAACACTATGAGTAATAAAGTTATCATAAGAGCGCGTCCAAATTCCATACAGTCAGCTCATTTTCCTCATGGGGAGTGTCTCGCTTCCTGTGCTGTCAGTCAATCAGTGTGCTAACCTTATGGGAAGATGGTGCTAAAAAACAGAGGGGAAAATGGAAGAGGGATGAGACATAGCGTAATCCAAGGTGCTGCGCCCAAGGCAGGAACACGTTTGTGTGTTGGTGTTTACAAAAGGTCTGGCAAGGCATCGTTTGAAAGAAACGAGGTGTGATTGTGTGCGGTCTGTGGTGAGGCAGGGGAAGATTTCAGCCTGCTCTCTACAGCACAGTTTCACGTCTTTTGCCAGGATTGTCTGGAAGGTGTCTGGGAAGCTGGCCGAAGGGAGCCCGTTCTCCGGGAACACTACCTGCCTGGAGAAGCAACGTGGAGGTCAGTAGTGGGTGCAGCAGAAAGGGCTCGGAGCTGGCTTGGCTTAACAAAGCATCAAAGACACAGCAAATTACACCTCTTCGCTAACAGAAAACCTATGGGAGGGTAGACTGGAGAAAGGGAGGAGGCAATAAGGGATGATGATGAGTGCTAAAATGCTAAAGACAGGGTTGAGCGGAGGGAGTCCGAGAGGGGATAGTGAAGAGAAAGCGCGGGGTAAGGGGAGAGAGGAGTGAGCTATGGATGGGGAGGATGGAAGGGAGGGAGTCGGGCACAGGAGAAAATGCCTGAGAAGAAGTGAAGGGGTAAGAGCTGGCAGGCGGGGGGACGGGGGAGTAACCGGGGGGGGGGACAGGGGCGGGGGTCCCCGCGTGGNCCAGCCGGGTGACAGGCGGCGGCGATAAGCGGCGGCTATCGGGGCCCCCCCGGCGGGCCCGGCCCCTCCGCGCCGCCGGCAGCCGCGGGAGCGGTGCGGAGCCGCTCTCCGCGCCCCGCCGCCGAGAGGGCAGGTAGGAGACACCTGGCCGCGGAGCGGCGCGGAGCGGATCCCGGCGGGGACGCCGAGGCGGAACGCGGGGTGCCGGCTCCGGCAGGGGACGGGCGGCGTTACCGCCCCGCGCCGCGACCCCCGCCCTGCCCGGCGGCGGGAGGTCCGGGGAAGGGGCGCCTCCGTGCCGCCGCCTCGGGCCCCCGGCGGAGACACGGGTGTCCGCGACGCGACCGGGAGGCACCGGCACCGCACGGGTAGGTGAGAGCTGCAGGGCACCGAGAGGAGGATCCTGTCGCCTCCGGGGACGGGCATGTCACCTCCAGGGGACTGGGCTGCGGGGGGTCGGCAGGCTGCGGGGGTGCTGCTGCTCCGGCAGAGGCTGCACCGGCCCTAGGCGCTGCGGTGGCGTTTTGTCCAGGGGCAGAGACAGTCACAGTCACGCCAGGAACGAGGTGGAGCAGGTGGAACAGTAAGAGGAGCAGGACCGTGTTTGTGCCATCCTGTAGGGCTTTGCGTTTCGGAGGTGTCGTCGTATAGGCTGGTTATATTTTAGTTAACTCTTTGTCTGTGCGGAGATTACATTTTATTTGCTCATAAATATGAATTGAGGTTTTGGGTCGCAGCCCAGTTACATTTTGCTTCAGACAGAGTTTAATTTCCCCTTTAAAAAAAGTGTTTTAAGTAAGTTGGGCCATATGGAAATTGAGTTGTTCATCAACCAAAGACACTTGAAGGAATTTGAAAAATAAGATTACATATTTCTTGAGCCATTTCTTGAGTACTGAACCAGAGTCAGAGCACAGCACCAGTACTCAAAACTCCTGATTCAGTCATTTCCTTTGTTGGGATCAAGACTTAATCCATCTCTACCTGTGTTTTCACAGCTGTAAAATGAGAGCTACACCTATTAATGAGGGGCATTACATATTCTTTTTATAAAGACCCTAATTAAAAACCCAAAACCAGAGAAGGTTCAATTGTAAGGGTAGTAAACAATGCAAAATGTGTCTGAGGGAACACTTCATGTTGGATGGAGAGATACATCCGAGAAAGATGTGGTGTCTAAAGGAACAAGTATATTAGAAACAACTTCTCTGTTGTATTGCTTCGTTGTGCAGTTGATCACTTGCACACTGCTGCTCTGAATTCTGGATGACATAAGCACCACATGTAGTAGTGCAGGAAAAGCTGCACAAAACCTGCCAAAATGGGATGGAGCTGTTATTGAATGGCAGGCCAGGCCCACTGTATGCCCCAGGTCTAGAGAGAAACTTGTATGAGATACAACACATGCGACACGGTAGTGAACAACTAGCTTGGTAAAATTTTCCTCTGATTAGAGTCTGGATATTGTTAAGAGGAATTAAAGGGTTTCTATGAGATGACAGGTCCTGCGTCCCTATCTAGTGCTCGATTCTCGAGTCAGTCAATAACTGCAGTGAAGCTGTGGTATTTCTGTTAACAGCATGGAGCCAAGAATGGGGAAATATAGGCCAAACAGTGGGTTATGTAATGGTATTCCCTAAGGGGTTGTATAAAGAGGAGATGTTTTCCTTCTGTCAGGACAAAGAGCAGCCGCACAGTTGCTCTACAATGTTCACTCTAGCTCTGGGTTCCTTAGGAGCAATCCAGGCAGGGAGTTGGGACCCTGGAATAGCCGATTCACCAATCTCACTTTATTCCCTTCCACAGCTAATTCCTCCACGAATACTCCTTTACAATATCCTCATAAAGAACCTGAGAAGTGGAATAGAGCTGTTATGGCTGGAAAGGGAAACCAGACTCAGTCTACAGGGAGGGGAAAGTTACGATTCTAATGTCTGTTTCTTAGGGGTTTGAGGAGTGATAATGTGGAGTTATAGCACACCAGGACAAAATGAAGGTTCTGTGTGGAGAAAGTTATACAAGATAGAGCAAGGGAGTGAGAACTGTCTCAGAAGATTTGTTAATCATGCCATTTGGATGGAGTAAATAGAAAGGCTAGACTGGAAGTGAAGGAGATATTTTATGTAAAATAGTAGGTTTAATATTAGTTGAATATACACACTCAGTCTTAGCCAAAAGGCTGAGAAAAAGGGAACAGACAGACTTGAATTATCCAGACTGTTATTGGCCAGAACTGGATTTTGGAAGGTGATTGGCTGGTGACAATCCAAAATTATGCAGACAGCAAGCCTTGCAAAGGCCATCAGCTGGCTTTTAATGACTAGAGGCACTCAGGGTCCTGGGTTCAATTCTGATCGTGAGATGGTGTTTCCAATAGTACAAGAGGGACATACGTGTTTGTGAAATACTGTTTTTTATCCACTTTTTAAAAACTTTTCCATTTCTGTTGCCAGTTTATTCTCCCTGAGCACAGATTGCTTTAAACCAATATGTCTTCAAAGACAGAATGCTGAAAACCATAATTTTTATTAAATTCAACTTTTTAGGGAAAAAACTTGGTTTTCAGCCAGTTAATGCGTTCAATCATTAATAATTTAGAGGATCAGAACACCAAGACGATCTTGTCTTTTTTGTCACTAATGCAGAAAATACTGTAAGTATAGTTAGCAAACTGATTTATATGTAACTGATCTAGATTTGAATTTGGCTGTTTCAAATTAAATAATAAAATTTGTTTTATGGGGAACTTAAAACACAATTATTATTGGAAAAGTAACTGTGTCAGTGATATTTTGTTATTCATCAGATATGTTCTTTCCATGAATTCATCCCTGATCTGCTTGATGGAGTAGCAAAAACCCCCTGTCATTATTTTTTTAACTGTTGCTACTCCGGGCTGAGTTAAGTGAATGCAGTAGCCCCTGCAAATTGGTCTCGCCTTTGTGTCATGAATTTAGATCCACGACTGAGTTTATATCTTGAGGTGTCAATCTCAGTTGCACTGTAAAATACCTGTAATAACTTGCTCTGGATTATAGTCATATAGTATGACTCGCAGATTTCGGACTGACTAATCAGGATTATTAGTGATTAAAAAAAAAACGTTCACTTGTTTCACTTAGCAAACTGAATTGGGGCTGTAGGCTTTTATTCTTGTTTTCCTTTCTTTACAACTACATTTTTCAGACTACAAATTCTGAGAATGCTGGCGTGCTCAAGCGGGGATGTCCAAGACTGATGTTAAGCTTCAATAGGTTCCTATAATTTCAAGTAAGGCCAGTAAAGTCTGTTGGTTCTCAATAGCTCAGAGAGCCGTGGGCTGCATGTTTCAGTTTGGGTAACCAGTAGCAGGAGCATCTGAATTTAACAGACACTTCAGACATGTACTCCTGACATATTTAATCTGTAAAATGGTGATAATACCATAATGTTTATGTGATACCAGGGAGATGATAAGAAATCAATATCAATCTTTCTCCATTACGTAGGAGGAGTTATATTTATGATTAGGGAATGACCCTTGTTCCTCTCAGGTGAATAATTTCCTCGCTTATTTCATATGGTAGGAACAGTGGTAACAAAGCAGTCGTCGTTTTGTTTAAAAAAAGCTGACTCATACAGTGTGTGCTCACCAAAAGAGTTTTCTCTAACCATTGTAGAAGCATTTTTAAAATTGTAATTTTAAGCTATGCATAAGTATCAGTAGGTAATATTCTATGTGCCTACGAAGGCGAAAGGAGTTATCTGATTACATGTGTTTGCAGATCTCTCTCTGCTTCACATTCTTGCAGACCAGCCCAACAACATAACTTTCTTCTTTCAGGGTAGTTAATGTTCTGGCCCAGAATTATAGCACCAGATGTGTTGCCACAGAAACAATTTAAAGGGAGAAGGAATTGCAAGCAAATTGTCTTTCTAGTGGAAAATGTAAAAGCAGTATTCATGTTTTAGAGCCTCTCATTGGTTTCTATGTGTGTTATACGTGCTCACAGGAGAGAATAAGGGAGAATTTTGCTTTTTTGTTTCATACATCTGTTAGTGTTTTAAAATTCTCTACACAGGGTTGAAAATTGGAAAATATTCTATTATGGGCATGAGTTACATACCTTAGAGACATTTTTTATTAAATCCTGACTCATTTTTAGAAACTTTTTCCTTGAAAAGTGTGTAGTCTGCTAGCTGATTTACTCAGCTCCACTTGCAACATGCTTTGGAAAATACTTCCAGTAATAGTTGTTTCTGAGAAAATAAGGAAACATTTGACTATATGAAATTATCCCAGATTTTGATGCTGAGAATTAATAGCACATTCTTACTTACTACAATTGACATGCTGATGAAAAGAGGGAATGTATATAGGCAATATTTTGATTTAATCTTGCCTAGGAAGCCTTAAAGCAGCCAAAGCCTTTGATTTTAGCTAGCATTGATTTTTCTCAGAATAGTTGCCACCGGATACTCTATTCAACGTATCCTTTTCCCAGCTGTTACGAAAATATTTGTCTGAACAAAATGGAACATGAATTACCCTTTTCACATTTTTGACCACAGAAGGGCATCTTTATCCTGCAGTTTGGGGTAGCATAATGAGAAAAACATCCAGGAAGACCACAACTACAGCAGAACAGGTTGGCACATGGCATAATTGTCTTGTAAACTCTCCAGATGTGGATAAATCTACTATTTGGAAAAAGAGATTTTTCCTGTAGAATTTATGCTGATTTTTGATCAAATTAATTTAAACTAAAAATATGCTGATAGAATTGTCTGCACTAGGATTTCAGTTTTATCAGACATATCAGAAAATACAGCACCTCTAACTAACATTGGTGAGCATTTCTTGTATCAACTTGACTGAAAAATCTGCAAAAATTTTAAAAAGGCCAAGATCCACACATAAAGAGACTTGTTTCCACAGTTCTTTGTCATTCATGCTTTTGGAAGGTCTTTCTCCCTGCAAATTATGAAATAGGGCTGACTGAGTAGCTGAAGGAAACATAATCTTATTAAAAGCCAGGGTGAAGTTCATGTCTCTTTGGAGTGATGGAAAAAATTTTACCATATGCATCTGTATGCATAATGCTACGCTGTGATTTGGGAGGATAATGGACATACAACGTTAGGCTGAAAAGCCTTCTTTTATTGTTTGTTTGTTTGTTTGTTTAGTATTTTTCCTCTGTGATTTTTTTAAAAAAAATTTTTTCATATAGCAATACTTTTAAATGGCCCTCAGTTTGGAAATATATAATTTTTTCCCTTTGTAACTGATTTTTATTGAAATCTGGGATCTTCACTTTTCCATTGATAAAAATTGTTTATAACAGAAGAGTCAGAATATATCCAGGTATACTAGATCTAAGAACAGTTACTTATGCTGATGAAAATAGTTTGACCTTATTTTAAGTGTTCTACAAGAGTAATCTTTTGAAATTTATCAGTTTTTGAATTAGATTGCATACCATGTCACACATTGGAGTTTTGGCAGGTTCACAGGCATGCACATCACCAAACAAGATCTGCCATAAAGATAAGAAATTCATTTCTCTCTTGCATTCCTTATTCAGGCAGAACTCCAGTTCTGGGCGTGGAAGGAATGCAGAGCTGGGCCTAGACCTTGTGTCTGCACAGGTTAGAAATAATCTTTCAGTGTAAAATTTGGATCTGAATATGCATCCATATTTTGCTAGAAGACCACAGTTCTTTGAGTCCAGGTTTCTGGTTTGGGTGCTCTTTGGGGCCATATCAGCCCTTGTGTTTGCAAGCTGATCCGAATGTCCCCTTAATTAGTTCACATCCCTTTTGTTTGATCCCATGAGAAGACAGGTTAGCCTTTCTTTAGGCAGTAGAGCTTTCCCAGACAGGCATTGTAAACTAGAAATATAGGTACATACAATTTTCTTAAAAATGTCCTTTGGGCCTGAAATTTCTCGTGCTTGGTTTCAATCCAGTATTGAATAAGACTGGAAAGTCTGAATAATGTGAGTTCAGCTCCATTTGAGCTATTCAAGTGCATTTTAAATATATATACTTTCCAGTTAGATTTTTTTCCATAATTCTCTGCACTTACATAACCTCTGTTTTATTATTTAAATTGCCACATCATTCTCTAATACTGGGACTCAACGGATAAACAAATAGGGAGGCAATTCAAAGACCTCAGTGTGCTTTAAAATCTTGGTGTTTACTACTTTAGTGATACCATGAGTAGGTTTATATTTCTACTAGTGCAGACAAAATAGAATGTAAATAACCTTCAGTTTATCTAGGCGCTGAATTTTTGCAAGTTTTACATTATGCAACTGAAATTTTATAAAAAGAGTTTAGAAGGTTGCTCTGGAGTATAAGGAAGGATTTTGTTTGATGGGATCTGTCAGGTTAAAATAGTCAGCCCGGGGTTTTCAAAAAGATTTGACACATAGAGGTATTCCAAAAGCATATGCAGCTGTTCGGGCAATTGTTACAATAGAGTGTAGATATTGGGTAACTGTCTGTTAAAATGTGTCTACTACTTTATCTATACAGAAAGTTCTCAAGCTTTTCTAAAGTTTTGAAGATAACTGATTTGCAGCAAGTTATTTACTTGTTTTTTACAGTGGACGATAAAACAAAAGTGCAGTTAAAATGGACTGATCATGGCTAAAAATGCGTCTGTTTCATTCCATCGGTAACATCACAGCTTCAGCATCACTGGGTATTTGTTGTGTGTATATAACTGCACATTCCTGTGTGTCTTTTTCCATGGTTTTAGTACAACAGTATAGGCCTAGGCTTTATGAAAATCTGTTACTAGGCTTTTGTTAGTCATTGTCTGAAATGGAAGCCCACACACTGATCTTGAAGGTAATGCCACCTTTGAAGAGAGTCCCGCGTGTAGAAAGCTGACGGGAAATACTACTTTAATTAACCACAACTCCCAGTGAAACAATAGACCCATGCTTTGTGTAACACTGCTGAAGTCACTGGATCTTGTTCCTAATTCCACTGAGGCTGAGTTGTGCCCCTCCCTTTTTCTGAAGTGTTCAGATGCCAATGTGTTGTGCAACCAACATAATTTGTTAACAAATAAAGAAGAATTTAAATAACCTTAGAAAATCAGTGCAGGCATCCCAGCTGCCTGCAAACAAACATCAGAAGTGCAAAACAAGAAAGCAGCAGTGCAAAGTATCTCAAAATTGCTTGAGCTTGGGTTCTTCAAGAACAAAACCACAAGTCTAAGGAGTATGTGCTCTGCAGGAGAAGGCTTTGGATGAGAACGTATACTGCATCTTCTGGTAAGATCTCCAGTCCAGACATAATTTCTGCGTCTGCCCAGCCTAGCTTGTTTTCTCCAGAGCTGTAGTAATGTATGATGAATCTTTCCCCCGTATGTGTATGAACGACTGCTTTTAGTTTCATTTAAAGCAATAAGCAAGTATACTTTGACCTGTAATTGTCAGATTATCTTTACCATACAGTAAAACTGTAGCTTATTGTAAAATAACTCTCTTGACGAAGCCAAGTCATATGGAGCAAAACACCATTTTTCTATTATAACATGGAATGCAGTCTGCCATTGCTGCTGTAACTGTGTCGGGATCTGGATTTAATTCTGGATCTGAATTAGTATATTGTTGGAATCACTTGTTGACATGTATATTTTGTATCTGAATGGTCATTTCTGAATTTTGAAGATCACCAAAGAGTGGTTTGCTGCCAGTAAGTTCTCTGGGCTGTACATGCTCAGCGACGGTTCTGTAGAGGACCACGGATGTGAGTTCATAAGATAAATGATCCATGCACTGATGGTTGGTAGGTCATATGGCAAGTGTGGGAAAACTGCCAGGGGACACAGAACATCACAGGGACATTCCGTTCTATCCACTGCCTCTCCGGCCAGGCACGGTTCCTCATTAATGGGAAGGCGTTACCATTGTTGTGCTTACAGCACCTTCAGCATTCTGGACATTGTTGCCATCATCTCAGGCTCATCTGGCAAGATGCGTAATGATTATATCTTTCACAAATCATGCCTGTCTGATGCCAAAAAAGCAAATCAGTGCACACATAGTGCCGTTGATCTCACTGGAATCATCACAATGCTGTGGTATTTCACTGTTTTGCCTATGTGTTGTCCTGAAATTTGAAGTTCTTTGCTGGTGATCTCATCCGTTACCGGGACTCCATAAATTAACAATCAAGCAACAGCTGTGTGAATATGGACTATGCATTTGTCCGTCCATTTTTGTGTTAGTTCTCCTTGCAGCTCTAGTAGCTACATGTTAATGCAAAGCTGACAGTCTTTTCCCTACATACCACATTCTGAGGGTGACTTCTTTGTCCTCATTCTATTAGGACAACAGGAGCTGATGAACGAAGGGTCAGCGTGTACAGTGAACTGATTGATACCTTGAGTCTTCTGCTCACTGGTCTTGGGTAAGAGCTCTTCACAGTCTCGAGTCAGTGTGCGGGTTAGCATTACAATTCACTCCTTCCATGCTGGAAAGGAACAAAGAGAACTTTCATACGGAGGGCCGAGCTTTGTCAAATAGCACCATCCTCTTCTGCAAGAGTGGTCTCAATTATAATTGGCCCATAGGTAAGTAATAGAGCCTGGGTAATATAGACTAAGTCAATTTACATCACAAAAATAAGTTTTGTTTTACGAGGCATGAAGGACTTACCCACAGATTTTTTTAGAAACTGAGAATTGTAGTTGTTCTACACTTGCCACGTATCCATACTAACCTTTGTTCTGAGCTTAAATGTAGTACTGCTATAATTTTGTCTCAGTTGAGGGTTTTTTTTTTAATGATGTAAACATATGACATTAAAAGCTTCTGCAGCTACATAGATATGGCAGTGTTGTGTGCTAGGACAATTTATTCTTTTCCATGACGCTTTTTAGCCATACATCTTTTCTAGCAAAGTCCTTGTAGTATCAGAGAGACACAAGCAATAAGCCCCGCACTACAGCTGTTAAGTCCCTGTCTGCATCTAAATTGGATAAGGACTGTGAAAAATGGTTTCTTTTACCAACGTGGCTGAATTAGCAGAAGATGCAAGTACAGGAGCAGTTCCAGCGCACAGTAACCTTGTACGTGTGTCAGTACCAGTTGTTTCAGGCCTGAGGGATGGTTTTAACTACACTGATAGAAAGCACAGGCTTGCCAAGTTGCTCCATTCATTCTAGGAGAACTTTTGTAGTAAATAATACCAATATTCTGTTAGCAGTGAGGTGCTGGTAGTATAGAAATGCAGAAGGTGTTCATATTGAAGGATTTTTTTACATTATCTGCAGACTACTAATTTCTTTCAAAACTATGTTAGATGTATTAAAACAACAAAGCTTTCTTGTGTAGCTGTATAGATCTGTGTTACAAAGTTTCTGGCATAGCTGTGAGCAGCCAGAGGAATGTTAAAAAATGAAACCCATAAAGATTTAGCTATGCTGGCAAAATACTCGTATAAGACTACTCCTTTGCCAGGATTGCCTGCGACTTTTGGAGAGAGGTAGAAACAAACTGGCAGAAGACCTCAATTACCTCTTCTGTCGGAGTTTTGTTGTTGTGCTTACACATAGATGCTGAGTAAACCAGTCCATGGCCTAAGAAAAACTCCTTGTAATGCTGAAAAATCTGAAACACTAAGCAGATGTGACTGCTAGTTGCAGTAAAAGCTTTGAGTCCTTAGGGAATGAACAGTTGGGCTCACAGTCTTTGAAGAAGTTTGAGACAGAGAGGTGATTGATTTTTTGGTGCACAAAACTGAAACGCATTTTCATGAGTGACTCTTGCCGTGTTTGTTGATGATATTCATAACATTTCAAGGGACCTTAAAATTAGTTTAGCTTTTGGCCTAAATGTTGAAGTGGTTTCATCTCAACTGATCCTGCTGAGCAACTTCTGCTTAGCACTTCCATTTATGTCTGCCTTTTTTTTTTCCAGTGAGTAGCTCTCTTGTGCTTGGGCTGGGTGATGTAGAAGAGCCTGACATTTCCAGGAATTTCTTATCTCTGGCAGAAGTCTTGTTAATGTCAGTTATTGATAAGTGTAAAGTAAACATGTGGCTGATTAGGCAGTGCACTTTCAATGACTTACCACTAGTCTGATTTCATGGCACACAGTGGTCCTCCAAAGAAAAATTGTTCTACCGGTGGTTAATTTTAAAAATTATTTTTCCTATATGATTTTGGTTATAACTTATCTACTTCTTGCTCTTTTCTAATGTAGATTTTTTTCCTTGTTTACAAATTTCAGTCACATTAGAGTTACCACTTTCTAGTCTTGCTAGAAAAACTTCTGATTTAGGAAATAAGTGTGGCAGCTGTTTTAACCTTTAATGAATATGAAAAGGGAGTTTTCACATGCCCAAACAGATTCTTTCCATTTGCTGACTGTGAAATATTTGAACTAAATAGCAGTAACAAAAACACAGGGCTGAAGAAAGGAAGTTTATAAAGGCCAAGGCAGACCTGCAATCGGTTATTCTGATGGAAGGCATCACCACTCTCCTTTAGAGATGTGTTGTCAGAACTGTGTATGCGAACTCTCCCTCACATGAGGAAAATACAGAAAAAATACTTGAAAGAGTAGTCTTTGCTAAGCTATATTTTTTAGGCTGAACTAGGTTTAAGAAGCACTCCATGGAGTAATGGTCATTGTAGATTTTGTAGTCTTTCCCAGGCAACCTGTGTCCAGAAGTCGATACACAAGTTTGACTCTTCTGATTTTAGAATTTTCAAGAAATTATTGCCGTAATTCTGTTTAGGTTTGAAGTAATCCAAAACTGTCTTCCTAGGCAGAACCAGACTGACACAACTTGTACATCTGGTTTAAAAGTAAATGTAGTTCAATTTAGGCTGCATTTTGCTTAACTGCTCGCTTTACCATATGTATCCTAATATACATTAGTCTTTCAGCTGTTTCCAAAGCCATCTTCTTTTGAATGTTTAAGAACCAATTAGTTCCATTTTGTTTTGTTTGGATAGTTTGCAATTAAGCATTCTTTCAAGTGGCCTTTATTTAGCTAATTCCGTCACAAAAATAAGCTCCAGAGGAATGAAAAGAAGTTCAAGCTAGCCAATGTTTATTTTTATTATTAATAATTTATATTATGGTAGTCCCCAGGGGAACTAGGGCCCCACTAAACCCAGTTTCCTCTGCATGTAATGACTGTGTCTCACAAAGCCTTATACAGCAGAAGATTCTTTTTTGCTGCTGTGGCTTAGTGCAAGAGACCGGCTCTGTACTGCAAGGGAGCGTACTGATGAAGAGCATGTAAAGACCCATCAAGAATAATTTTTTAAAGAAGCTTAAGCTAGGAACCAGAGGGAAAACCTGGTTCTTTTCTATAGAAAGCCACCACTAGTGCATTTTTCCAGTGTGAGCACCAAATCGTGATTCCAAAGGTCGTGTTTGTCCTCTCTCTGAAGCTATGCCAATGCTCCCAGTGACTTTGATGGGAGCAAGATTGGGCAGAGGAGCGATGATCCTAAAAACCTTATCTATTTCCAAACTAGCAGTAGAACACACTTCGTATTTTAAGAACACACTGATGGGCCAAGTTAGTTTTAAAAAAATGCACGTTTAGACAGATTTCTATCAGAAGTTATAGTTTTCACAGCATCTGATCCTAAATAATTGGTCTACTTTATGTTTTACAGAAGTCTTGAAAGACGTCATTTAGAGTCCATTCACACCTGCTAAATGCAAAGGAGACACGAGCCAAATCCTGAATTTCTGTAAATAGATTGATTTGAATAGGGTTAGGGCAGTGCATATAAGCTGAAGACCTGGCCTGCTCTCTAGGGAATACTTGTGTGAGTGAAGTGGATTGAACTGACATTGGGATGAACAGGGCTGCGAAGTGGAAGTGCCTTGAAGATAGTGTAGCGGTATAAATTTTCATCATCAGTGCAATTACCATCCTTCTCTTTATGTGGAGCCACCAGTCTTTTCTCTACTCTTCCCATAATTCCAAATTCAAAATCTAGATAGAAGTTTTCCTGACCTATCTGTTCCATACTCCTGTCCTCATTAATTCAGTTTAAAGAGGGTGAAACATCTGTTTCCAAGTACAGCTGTGTGCTTACTACATAGGCCTTTTTTTTTTCCATACAAGAATCACTAAATCTGGCCATTTAAGACAGAGATTTTATAGGAGCTAGAGTTGGGCTGTGCAAAGTTCACCTCATTAAAAACAAACCCAAACCAAATAAAGGTAGAGAACAGCAGCTTAAAAAATGTTGGTCATGAATGTCAGAGCATATGTATTAGAAATTGGTAAAAAATGAAGGGAAAAGTACAGCTATGTCCACATACATTCAAAGTTTCTTGGGTTTTTTTTCACAAGTAAAGTTTACATGTTTGTGGAGTGTCTACAGAAAGGGAACGTTAGTACAGAACACAGTGTTAGGATTGCTATGACAGCTACCTGAATTTGTTAGAAAATATGATGAGTTCAAGCTTGTGTTAGAAGATACTGAGTAAATTTAGCTTAAATGAAATGTTCAAACACCAAATAATTTTTTGACACTTCAGATTTTGTTATGTCTTTCTAAAAAATGTACACTGATTCATTATCGTAAGATAGGTACCAAGCGGTAGTGGAAATACTGACTTTGAAAAACCAAGTCTATGTCTGCTCAGAATTGAAGAAAATACTTTGCTTTAAAACATAAACCTTTTCTGTCTCCTGTTTCCCTCTTCTCTGATATTTTGTATACTTTTCCTCTTTTTCCAGTGTTCTTTGGGATGCTGATCCTAATTTAGTAACTTCATTATTTCCATGGCATAAGATTGTCGTGGTAACATTTATGGAAATAAACCAGGGTTGCCATAGGAAGTTGACTTAATGGTTTAATTTTTAATAAAGGGACAATTTTCTTGATCAGACAGCTAAATGACAGATAGTTTCTCCCACTTCAGAAGAATGCCCTGGGACGTGTTCTGGTATATTGTCATTCACAGACTTCAGTTTTTGAAGATGTCAAAATACATCCCACATACTGTTGAACATAAAATTTCACTATTACTGGAAGTTTGTCATCTGTTGTGGTTAATATATTCTTTGCAGTGTAATAATTAAAACCAATATCTATCCATCATGGTGGTTTCTATTACAGCTTAGACTTGGGAGTTTCCACAGCCCTAAGGTTGAGATAAAGGATCTTCCTTATTTCATAATTGACGTGGAAATGGGCTTTTAGGAGGCTCCTGCATTAGCCAATGGATGGAGATATGATCACACCTGATAAGTCTATCTGTAACATACATTCAGGCATAGTTTGGGGAAAACAAGGATAATGAGATATGTATTACAGAAGAATGTTCCTTGGGGTTCCTAATTAAGAAGGAAGAACCTCTCAAGGATGGAATTGGTAGGATTCAGTTCCTTGCTGCTAGGCAAATTTTCCTTTGTCAGATATGGAGGAGCCTGTTCATCACTTGTAAATTGCTCTCCCTCAGCGCCATCTGCTTCTTCTCTTGTTAGGAATTTGTTTTTAAATATTCATTATAATGTATCTAACTGCAGACTCAAATTCTGCCAAAGCTGAAAAAGCTGCAAGTCAGGCTAGCGTGTGGAGCCTGCCACATTCCTGAATCTCTGATTCAGGCTTGCAAGTTTGTCATCAAGTTTGAAATTGAAACCAGAGGAGCTAGCAGCAAGCCCTGCACTCATAAATCAGCTGATAATGGGTGAATTGTTCCCCTGAAGAGGAAAGCAAAACTCAGTGCAAAAGTACTCACAGCAGCTAGAAGAGTTGTGATTGAAGCAAGCATGGAGAAACTATGTGTGGCTATATGAATATGCCACATACTGGCAAAGGAAGTAATCGGGGATTTTGTTTATATTCAATCACTGATTCTTTTCTTATTACATTACCAGAAATTTACAGTGGGATTAACAGCCAGCCTTGATTCCGAGTAACGAATTTCTATAAAAGAAATAGGCACAATACATCGGTGTGTGATCCGCGACAAGGTCTCCTTTGTGCTTCATTTGTTTGATATTTGCTGCCACTAGAGGGAGGTACAAAATTGACCACAAAATTATGTCTTGAAAAATAGTTTCCAGGTCATTAACTAAGTACGGGCCAACATTTGCTGCCAGGATTCTATTGGAAATCTGGAATAAATGACTGATTAATTTCCTCTGGATGTGCACCAGTGTCACTGAGAATAGAACTTGGATCTGTATGCTTAGATGAAAACTAATTAGAAATACAGCAACATTTTGAATTGCAGACTTGAAAAACAGGTCATCTTGGACTTGAAAGTTGAGTCCTGTGTTCAAAGAACTACACTAGGAATGGTTACATCAGAGACTTTACCTCCAGCACAGGAGAAGCTATCTGAGGGGACTGCTTATGATATTTAAATTTATTGCTGCACAGGAAACCTGGGCTCCAGAACTTCATTTCCAGAAGCTGGCATAAAGCTATAGAAGGCCTAATGACTAAAGCAATAACTTGGATCAAAGCTGTCTATCTGATTTTCTTTTTATGTCTTGAATATGGCTAGCAGGAAAGTATGTCAGATATGCAGTATTTAAATATATATTTAAGAGTTGAATCTACCTAGATAAAATTTGCAAAAGTACCAAAGTGAGTTACACACTGAAGCCCTATCTTTCTAAATAATGTAAGCTATGAATGTAATTCTTATTAAAAGAATATTTAGGCTTCTAAGAGCCTAAATTTCTTTGAGATTATATTCCTGAATCATTTGAGATTTTCAAAATACAACCCAACAGGTGTAAGTTTGCTGTAAAGTAAAGGACCCATCTAGTAATCTAAGTTAAACATGTTTAGGCCAAGAAGTTCTGTAGAACGTGTGCAGCTATGTAGAAAAGCAAAATCTTCCACTTGCAGCATAATTGCTATGTATTTGCTCACATTGCTCAGCCTTAAAACTGCAGAAATATCTGGTGAATATGAGTGGAAGAATGATTGTTCCTGGCTCTGTACAGCTATAGCCCGTGGACTTTACAGCACTGTAGCTAAACATACGGCTTTGGTAGAAGATGGTTTCCTGCATGGATTGCAATTTTCTGCAAAGGCGGCTGAACAAGTTCAGCTGTCTACAGTATTTTATTCTCATTATAGGAGTCAGAGGGGAGAAAGAGATGAGTAGGGGTGAGGTGGGAGAGCCAGAAAAAATGGAGAGAAGCAAAATTTACCTCTTAGTGCTTCAGAGGTGGATGATAAAAGTACTAAGGGGTAAATTTTCAGAAGCTCGTCACAGACAGCTATTTGTTCCCATTACCTCTATTTTCGCCAATCTGTTTTACCATATGAAAACAAAATATCAAATGTACATTTTCCATATCTGTAAGTGCAGTGGCTCTTCCCTGTCTGGGTGGTGGACTAGTTACAGGTTATACGTGTTGGTGTGACCCGCCAGTTCTAGATAAATGATATCTACAAGTCAGAATTCCTGTGTTAAAGTGAATTACGTATAACTTTTTCAGGTTCTGCTGTGAATCCTTGTGCTGTGAATCCTTTCCACAGAAAGGATTTATCTGAAGAAAGGATCCCTATTTGAGTGCAATACTGTGTTAAAATAGCCATAGTGAGATGTAGCATCAAGGGTGCTGTCTCCCTAATTCAGATGACTTTTCATCTCTAGAAAAATAACCAGAGAATTTTTTCTTAGTTCTGCCAATAACTGTATAAATAGAATGTTTGTCTAACAATTGAATAAAAATGCTTAAAATTTAAGGGGTTTTAATCATAAATTTGGAATGTTTATCTAGCAAAGTAGACATTGCTCCTGAGGTCAATGGTTTTTCTAAAGAATGCTCGAGAGCAAAGATTAAATATAGTGTGTATTTTCCCAGTGGATTCAACACTGTGCTGTACACAAGACGGTCACTTCATTCTTTGTTCAGTCAGCCTTCATTACATCTACCTTTAGAGTAATTAGGACTGAGTCATGATGTTATCACATCTCAAGAGTTTCATTAATTTTAATGGTCTGCATTCTTTAGATGTCCAACGCTGCAAAGTAAGTGCTAAGGTCTAGAAATTTCCAGCCTGTTCCACGGTACATTAAAATCACAAAAAACTTCAGTGGTTCAGGCCCAGATCAGCCCTAAGACTTTGTTCAAAATGTTTGACGGTATTGTAATACATTGTGGCAATCTTGATTTATTTTTTTTTTCTTTATCGGTGTCATGAAAGACTGAAATGCCATTGTCTGCCATGAGTGTTTTGAAATGGATACCACCCATCATAAGCATTCAGAAGTGTTAGTTAATTCCATTGTTCCTGAGTTTTGAAATAAATAGACAAAGAAAAATAACTGTGATTACATCAATGTGATGGTAGACAAATGTAGCCTGGTTTGCAAAATCAGTCTTAAATTTGACTTAATGCTAGAAATTTTCTGGTGCAATTATGTTAGGGTTGTCTTTTCACCTATTAAGTGTTTGCAATATATATTTCTATCAGCTAAAACCCTAATACAGCAGCAATTATAGCAGAAAAATAGTTATTGTCATGGAGTTTATAATAAATTTGGGGAAGTGGAATGGGTAACAGCACCTTTGACTGAAGGTATTTTTGAAACAGCAGATGATTAGTTGGAATCACAGATCATTTCTAGAGTAAGCACAAAGAATATATCTAAAATCCCTAAATGTTCATGTACTTAATCTGTACTGATTTTGGTTGCGTACAGGGAAAGTGGAATTTCTGTAGAAATGGTGTAGAACCAATACACATTAATGGCAAATTTGTTTGGCTGTCATGGAGCTGAAGTGAATTTTATAAAACCATGCTCTAAGAAGACATAGATTCTAGGTGACAACCCTACAATAAAATCTGCGTAGTATGCTATGCAGAAATCCACTTACTAGGAGAATTCTCCATATAGGCACAAATATAAGCCACATGTTTTAGGATGAAGGCTACAGTCCCTCCAATAAAATGATACTGAGAAAAGAATTATGTTGTGATAATACAAAATGAAATAAAGTTCTTGGTTTCTGCCACTAGAAGATAGAATGGCTCTATTGTCCTTCCAAGTAAAGCAAACATAATAATTGTCCTTCCAAGTAAAGCAAACGTCATATTTGCAAATAAAATCATGTATAAAAATAACAATAATACTCTAAAAATGTAAGGAGAAAGTTAGCTTTGGGTGGTGTAAGACAAATTGTCAGGATCGCATAACGCATCCAGAATCACAGACGTGATCCTAAGACGTTGAAGTGATTCAGATTTGATAGTTTGTGTTCAGCCAGTGTGTTTATTTTCTATAGTCACTAATAATTTGCTTGATTTCAAACTGGCTTTTATTTTGTTAGGCAGCCGCTGCTTGCTGAAGCCAGTCAACAGCAGGGACTGACGTACCAGTGAGATATGTGGCCACCAGCTGCCCAGGCCATCGGCTCGATGCGTGTGTCCACAGTTAGCCGAAGGAAACAGAAGGCTGGTACAGTTTTTGCGGACACACAACTAGGAGTGAGTGTGTGTCCCTTAACCGACTGGTCATTCACAAGTGCAACACTACAGATTTTAAGGAAACATGAATGCCTTACTCTAGCAACAGTTCACCAAGTTCAAGTGGTCCTCTTGGAGGTTTTAAAAGAAAAACATGGCTACTAATTTAAAGTACAAAACACAAGCAGAAATATTTTGCAAGAAGTCAGTGAGTCATATTTTCCTCATAAAATTGTTGAAACTATTGTGCCCAGAAACAATTAAATATGTGACTAGGGCTGGAAAAGTTTAGCCATAAACACAAACAGACACCAGTTTTTTGTTTGTAGAGGATGAAGGTCATTTGGCTCGAGGAATATCCTAATACTAACAGAAACGAAGCAGAATATGCAGTTTGAGTGTACTCACTACTGCTAGAAGCTCAAATGTTTGGCCCTATGTACCTGGATACTTGATAACAGTGAAGGTTAAATGCTAATAGTCTGTCATGGCAAATCATTGAAACAGGGACAAACAAAAATACTCTAATTTGAAAAAAATATTCTATTGATTCATATTAAAAATACATTTCTGAGACCTGAAATCTCAGTCTTACAAAACTACATGTATTAAAATATTTGAGTCAATTGGGTTGGAGATCTGTTTAAGGCTCACAAGCTTTGTAAGACTTTTTGAAGACTCCTTGTTTTTTCCAGTAGTTCGGTGTTTCTATTGCCCCTGGCAATACACTCCTTCAGTTTGGCCTGATATTTTTGTGCTCTACATATGCCAGCCCCTAGCTAGCTACCGTATTCACATTCTGTGCTTTTTGGGAAGATTAAAAGAGAGGAAGTTCCTCTGCTCCCCAGGGTATAATCCCTGTATTTATGAGATTTGGAGACATTAGCCTACACAGCAGAGGTTACAGGTTGGAAGACAGATTTGAACTCAGCTTTGTCGGGGGTCCTTATCTGATTTATTTCTAGCCTAAAGGGAGAGTTGAATTTGAGATGTGTCCAGATGCTTTTTCTCAGGGGCAGTTGTAACGTAGCTCAGCACTTCTGTACAGACCCTCTGTTTAAACAACTGCGTTTAGAAATCTTTCTTACAAATAAAATGTTGTTTTGATATCCTGCTTATGGTCTTCTACTCAGAAGTGTGAAATGAGCTCTAAGATTTCTAGGTCACTGCAAAAAATATATATGCAGGTGTGTACCAAGTGGTATTTGACTTTGTCAACATTATTTCAAAGTAAGAAAGATAACCCCCTTAATGGTGTTTTCCTAAAATTATTTAAATTCTCTTCATTCTTATAAGAGGGAGCAGTGAAAATGTGTTTGTGAATTGCTTTTGAATGTAGCTGTGCGTTACAGCAGAACATGACACAGTTGGTGGCCTTGAGGACTGAGCTTTGTGCAGTTAAAACAAATAACTCCTGGGAATTTTTAAATGCTTACGGTTATGCGCAGGTGAGGTCCAATTCATCTCTCATTTCTGCTAATTTGCAATGGTGTATCTCCTTGAAGTACAGAATTATATTCGATTGATAAAAACACGTGTGGCAACAGAATCAAGTCTAGGCAATTTAAGCAATTTATTTCTTTCACCGACTGAGTTTTGGGGGTCTGTACATTTCCAACTTATTTCTTCACATCTAGAGTTCAGTACGGCAGATTCTTGCATCGAGGGTCTTCTTATAATTTTCCACTTTCTGTTCCCTGTCAAGGGTCTGCCTGTTTTCATTTTTTTTCATACCTATATGCTTCAATGGCTTTCAGTCTCATGCTATGCAGGCTTTGGAAGTCCTATAAAATTAGACAAACTTTTCCTGCACTTTCTTCCTCCCTTTTACTCATGAACTAACTTTCCCAAGTTGGAGAGCTGAAGAACAGATCCTGGGAATCTGGCTTAGCCTTGATGAGGGATGTGGTCAATAACCATGAGGCTATTCCTTTTATTTCTTCCTTTAACAGCTTGTTACGCAATTACATTTTTCAGTAAGTTGCATGTTTTTTTCAGGCTAATGATCCTTTTGATGGGGTGACTGTTCACAGACATAAGCATCCGAAAACTAGAGGAAAGAATGGAAAATATTTTGAAACTTCAGCTGTGATGTGATGCAAGTACAATCTCTGATTAAGGGTGTTAAGGAGGCAGCCTTTCAAAGCAAGAGAATGCAAGTGCTCTACAGTTTGATTAAAAGGCGATTAAGATGCACCTATATTTTTCCACATAGCAGATTTCTATTGATACTATGGAAGCTATGGAGTCACATGGACTTCAATGCACTGAGATACAAAATACCTAGCCATGCCCAGCACCTCTTTTGACAAACTAGGTCGCTTGCAAAGCAGGTAGCTGTTTGGCTCACATTTACCATTTTCACATCTTGTTCTAAAACGTTCTGCCTCTTTTTCGCAGGTGTATTCGTGAGCTTGGCACAGCCTGTAGAACAGGGAAAGAAATGGGAGTCTTAGACCTCAGCCTGGGGAACCGACTGAGCGGCTTCTAATGAAATAGTCAGGTCTCACTGCAGATCTCTGCTTGTGGAAATCTGTGATGACTGTTGTTACTGCTTTAGTAGATAATGATACCTAAAGCATAGTCACTTCCAGTAATTCCCTGTGCTTGTAGAGTAGCTCAGAATTAGCAAAACACTCCCAAACCTCAGGCTTCTCGGGAAGCGTATTTAACCACTCAGTTCTTTATATGCAGTCTGGAAGAGCATTGAGTTAGGTTGCTCTCCAAGTTAGTGGCAAAGCCATGGAAAGAGTCTTATAATAACATTTCTGGGCTTCTGGTCTGATTAATTGTAGCCATGCTGGTGGGATGCTGTCAGGCAGAGGGCTTGAGTGTGGATGTTTCTTTCCAGTATCTACTCTGATAGACTAAGAGCTCACTGTTTTTCAGAGCACATTCTGTAATGCAGGACAAACTTTTTCATGGAGTATATCCATATAGAGCTCTTTTTTGGAGTTTGGACTTCTCTCTACAAAGAGATACTCCAGCTTTTTTGTTTTACTCAGTTTTACTCAGTTGTGGTGTTTACATTACACCAGCTTGAGTGGGGAAGGAAGGGAATTTTTCTGTATATTAACTGTCTGGGTGATTTTCTACAGCTGCTTTGAAGGATATGTCTGTTACTTATATTGTAACTTGGATTCTATAGACATATGGCAGAGAACACAATTCTCCAGAAAGCAAGAGTTTGACTGATGGAAAACAGAAGAGAGCAATCCAAGAGAAATCCTGCCAGAGGAGGAGCATGAAGCTGAAATTTACTGTTGAAATCAGACTTCTGCTTTGGGCTTAAGTACCACACTCAGGCAGTTCTACCATTGACTTCAGCGTGGTTCTGCACAGATGCAAGGAACTGCTTTTTGGACCTGACTAATCCTGGAGCTTAAGTATTGTTCTGGCATCCATACTGATTTGGAAATACACCGGTTGGCCTGAGCTCCTTAAGCAGTGGGACAATTACAGGGTTTTTAAAAAATCGGAAATATAGAGAGCCTGTGAATTGAGGCTGTTCTGCTTTTACATAGTGAGTTTGTAAAATCAATCAGAAATTGAAGAGGGCATGAGAGATTTCATTTTAGACTATTCAGTCCCTTATTAATTGTGTTGTGGATGGCAACAGAGGAAATGTGTATAGCAGACAAGTCTTTTTTTTTTTTTCTACTTAATCTACTGTCTGTTGTTCTGACTTTCCAATTTCACGCAGCTCAGCACTTGCAGCAGCATAAGTCTAAGCCTGAACTGCCAAGAAGGTTTTGACTCATCTGTTTTTCTGTTTATTTCAGAAGCTGATAGACTTACTGACCGGCAGTCATGTCTGTCAAACTCACATTTGTCTGTCCGAGTGATGGGGGTGGTATCAGCAGGAGTTGTTCCTTCACTGGATTCAGCACTGTGCAAAGCAGAAAATTAGCGTAAGTAACACAAAAAGAAAAGCACCTGATTGTTTGGGCAACAGGCGTTAGGTACTCTGAATGTATTTTTTAACCTAAGGCGTCTATATGTAGAAGTTGTTCCTTAATTTTTATCTTAAAGCTACTGAGTGTTGTCATGGTTCACTGATAAATATCTATACATCACACCATACTGTCTTACTACTGTGCTTCAGAAATGGCTGGATTTCAGAGGTTATGGATCAGACTGTAAATATTGTCCATTTCTTCTAGAAAAATGAAGGGCTATGACCCTCCCTGCTTGCAGCCGAATAGTAAATGATGTTTTCTGACTAAAACCTTCTGAATAGTTATGGCGATTAAAAATCTCGTAGACCTTTAAAAGATAGGGAAGTTAATGGGGAATTCTGGCAAAATATGTAACTGAACCCAACTCAAGTTCTTCTGGAGTTATTTAAGCAGAGCAGCATTACACAAGAGGAAGGGCTACTTTCTGGTAGTGCCAGAAATGAGAGGAAGGGAGGCACATGAACAGGCCAAGGCCACTGCAAAATTGCCGCTATCAGGAACATGTCTATAGTACAGCCAAGGTTGCAGTCCAGTCTTCCAAGTCTTTCAGTCAAGCCCTGTAATTGCTAAACCACCGTGCACTGTTTTTCCCTTTTTTCCTTATCATAAATTGTTGTGTAGCATTGCATGTAGATAACTGTGCAGCTTTTCCACTAGAAGTGCTCTTGTTCTTTTTCTGAATTTGCGATCCCTGTATAACCTGTCAAGTGCTTTTAGAAGATAAGATATATAAATGGAAAATTAATATAATCTCTGACTGCCAGTGCATGCTAGAACAATAATAAAGTGAATCATTTAGCAGTATTGTATAGGAGTATTGGAAAGTATGCCTCTAAAAGTATTGTACTCAAAAAACCCTATTGTGTAACAGTGAAATACCTGACTCATGTCATAAAATGTATTTTCAAAGAACCAGATGACTGAATTAACCTTTTAGTTGAACACAGCATGGTAAAACGTGAGCAAAAATGAAATTCCAGCATGATCGTGATGTAATCAAGAAGTCTTCACATTTGAATAAATTAATTTGTTGTGGAAGCTGAAAAATAATATTACACCTAGCAAAGATCAGACATCTAAAATCACACAGATCACTAACATCTTGAGAAAAACACTGTTAATAAATTATATAAACAGACTTGAGCTCAAGTGGGAGTCCTAGCAGGGAAAGAATCTACCAGGAAAAGTGCTGAATGGATGTTTCTCTGACAAAGGCACAGTCCAGCACGGTAAGAATGCTCCAAACAGAAGAGTTCATACATCCTTTAAGATTATCCTGTTACTTTTAGCTGCAAAGGTTTTCTAACCAAATACCTCTCTCTATGCATTTTTTATGATGTTGTTTTTCATTATTCAAATGTGTAGACAGACAGTTTCATTCAGGAATCAGCACAATAAGGAAAATTTGTGTACTAGGTACTCAGTCACAGCCCAGTGAACACCCGAGAGCCTTCTCCAGCACAGTGAAGAAATTTTTTAATCGCGCTTTCCAAACTTATCTCTCCCTCAGGCACTGTTGCAAAATACAGCAGGAGATTGCAGGGGCCCTATGCAAGGTCTGTCCAAAGGATGACACACAAATCAGGTCCACATGGAGATTCTTAAGCAGATGCTAAATATAATTCTGCATTTCTTTAGCATTTCTTTTGAGGCTCTCAGTCAGACACACTATTTCATTTTTCCTCACAATAGTCTCCACGGAAAGTAAATATTATTAATGTTATCTATAAAGTGGGAAATCTGATACTTAAATTACTAAGTTCACAGAGGAAAGCAGCAACATAGCACCTAGCTTTTAGCTCCTGTCCCTAAAGGCCCACATCAGCCACTTAACTTTTCTATGAAATGTATGAAAATGGGATTCTTAACATCAGTGCACCGAATATGTACGGGCTACATCAGTTGGTAGGAGATACTGAGGAAAACAGTGAGTTTTAAATCCCAGCCTATCCGTATGCAGTGCTCAGATGCTGTACTTTAACTGCAGGGAAATGATTTCCTGTGTTTAGGATTTGCAGTCCAAAACTCTGAAGGTAAATATCAAAGTCCTTTCCTTCCCAAAAATAAACAAAACCCAAGAGTCGTTTGGGCTTTTTAATTTCAAAAGATAGAGTTGTTGTATCTTCCATATGGTATCTTGCTAATTAGAGTACTCATCTAAAGCATGGAACTGAATGCTATTTCCTTCTTTGCATGAAGGAATTTTAAGTGATGATCCTTCTAGGAGACTCTTCAAATGCTGTTATTGGCTAAACTGTCCCTTTCAGCGTTATTCCTGTTGAAACCCTCTCCTTTTGCATGAAATACTCAAAGATTCATTATCTTATGAAAGAAAACAATATTAATGTAAGTTTCTAATTTAACAGTTATGTTCCTTGTTAAAGGTAACCCGAGCTCCAAATGGTTTGGGTAATTAATACTTAACATGAAACCATCACAAAAAACTGACAGACAGTCATTGATGTGAAGAAATTAAATATCCAGTAATGTTTGTCAACACCTAATTTCAACAGATTTTTTTGCAGACTATATGTTAAAAATTGAGTTAAGTGGAAATTTAGCACCAGGATAATTAAAGTAATTACTCAAAGTTTTCTATAATAGGACTGGGGACAACTCTCAGGTGTGCTGAGCCTAGGATTTAATCACCAAGCTCAATAATCTCCTTAGGCATTCAGTCACATGCCTAGAACTTAAAACAGCCAGTGGCTAAGCATTAAGCCATTATTTCTCCAAGTGAGCTGAATTTAGGATAGAGAAGGTGGGAAGCTTCTCTGAGAGCAGGCAGTTGGCTTTGTTTGGTGGAATGGGAAACTTCTTCAGATAGTGTTATTTTAGAGGCTTGACTTACAGGGAGTATTAACAAAACTAGAGGAGCATTTACATAGAGGTAAGCCAGGCAGCAGTCTGACAGTGTGAAAGAGCTGTTTGCGGAGAACTAATTTTCTGATTTAAATGTTGCAGATATGTGTAACTAATGGCTTGGGGTATTCTAACTGTTCAGGTTAGGGCAAAAAAATCCTGTGTGGGGACTTCTGTTAGAAACAATATTTAATTTTGACTTTGCAGTTGCTGTTAAAAGTAAGTATGTGAGATGTTAGACACTGAAAAAACACCTTGATAATTATATCTTGTATGTGATCTGGGCTTAGTAGCTTGTTTTTTTGGTTTTTTTTTTTTTTTTAAAGTGTGGTAGGGCTCTAAGCCATCATTTAAATGGATGGTGAGTGCAGGCAAAGAAATAGCTATTTCTAAAGGCTTTTTATGTTAGCTTTATCAGTTAGACCTTGAGTAGATCAAGTTTGTTGCCTTGTTTTCCTGAATTGCAGGTGAGAGACAGAATGGAAATGTGCTTGTCCCGCAGTATGGCTTACTTGACTAGTTCTGTAGCTGACCCAACAACTGGTGTGAGCGCGCACATAAAAACAGGGCCTTAACCAGCTACTGTGCATGTCTGTCAAGACAATTGTTAGCAGTATGAACATTAACTTGTTATTAACGTGTTATAAAAATGAGCTCTTCTTTTTCCTGCTCAGTGCCGCCTCTACCTTCCCAAAGAAATGGGAACCTACGCAATTTTTCTTTGTTTAAAAAGAATAAAAGAGAACCACGCTGCTTCTCAGAGTCTGTGTCAAGCTGGGAAAAGAAGATGTTTTTTATTGAAACTATTATTGTTGAAGTCACAAAAAACTTGCAGCTTTTCTGCACTAGGTATTTAGGGCTGGACATTAACTTTCTAATGTTATGTGTGAAAATATTCTCAGTGTGTCTTTTTCTTTGAGTAGTGGTATATGGGATTGCACATGTAACTTGTAGCCTAGAAGCTTTGTGGCTTAGGCATCTTTCTTCTCCCAGGTAATGGGGTTTGCATCTTTCCCATGTTTTTTTTCCCTCTTTCTACAGAAAGTCTCTCGGCAGAAGTTCAGTGAGATCAAGAATGTCACTGAAATCCCCCAAGGCTTATAATTCCCTGCAGAAGGGGGCAGTCATCTGGGATCCAAAGCCACTGCAGGTGAAGAAAATTTTTGAAGCTTTGAAGAAAGGACTTAAGTAAGGACTTTTAAAATATTCTAATTTGTCTTACCTACTCATGCTGCTTAAGTCTGTGTATCGCTGTTCTCTGTCTCCATCTGGCATCTCTAAATGTATGTAGTGACTTTCCCAGACACTGGCTTGGGATCTTGTGAAACAAGTTTCATTCAGTCTCAGACAGTTTGCTTGCAAACAAGCTGCCCTGATGTTTTTGTTTGTATTATGGTTGAATGCACAGTCAATGTTGCATCAGTACAGACTTGAGTGAAAAGGTTAAAGACCAATTTTATCCATTGTCTCTGTCTGGCAGATGTGGGCTGTATGCAGCAGACATAATAGCGATCAAAGCATGGGACTGGCCATCTGAACGTAGGGTATTCTGGCTTTGAAGAAGCTGTCAGTTACCTCATAGAAACACTGATATTATTCAATGCTGAAATGGCAAATAAAACATGTATGAGCTTGCTTCCTTGGTATTATAGACCAGAAAGGAAGTGGTGGTAAGTGCTGTTTGCCTCCATCAGTGATTGAAACTGATCAACCTTTAACTCAGTCATAATATATTAAAAACATGCATCATAAATAATTACAGTTGGTGGGTCAAGTCTAATATCATAGAAACCTCATTTACACCCTGAAGCTACTGTTGGAAGATAAAATACCTTTCCTTTGACCTGTAAACCCTGTAGCTCTTTCTGCTGGCATCCTAATAGTTCCTTCACGTATGTTGCAGCTGTCCTTGGAGTTTTGCTACTGTATTAATTCTAATCATAGTTTATTTTCTTCAGCACAGAACATAAAACGCACTGCAATAATACATTGTAGACTCAGATGTGTCACACTTTTATTCCAATAAAAGACTATAAAGTTTTAGCCCTAAAAATATCAGTCAATGTTGTATTAGTGGATTTAGACTTAAAACAAATAACAAAACCAAATGTTTTTGCAGAGTTTAGAATTTATCAGAGCGTAGGGAGGAGAAACTGTAAAGTGGATCAGAATTTGTTCCCAGTTCTGCAGGGAATGCCACATGATCAGGCTCCTGCCAAAACTGAGTAGCTAACTAATTGACTAAAGTAACCTACAGAAAACAACTGTATCAAATAGCAATGCAAAGTCCAAATTTTAAGTAGATGCAGGCTAAGTCCAGTTGGTGCTGGAGTGACTTGAATTTTAGTACAGAGCATGTTTTACGTGCCTGTTTCTTTATAGCTATAGCAAATAACTCCTTATTCTGTTAACTATCTGGGTACCATTCCAAAAACTCTTTATTCTGTTACCCATCTGGGTACTATTCTATCAAGCTGGCAGTTGTAACATAGTTAAATCTAAAAGCGATGAAGCTCTTCTAAACTGAAAGTGAACCCTTTCCTGCCACCAGCGTTGGCTACTTCTGCACTGAGCTGTTAATAGGCAGGTGTAAAGAGCAGGCAGCTGAATGTTGGAGCCACTGGGTGTCTTGGGAGAACTGGTTTTATAACAGTAAGAAAATGAAATGCATCAAAGCAAATGTGAAGAAGTGCAGCTGTTTAAAATGAAGTTATTTTGACTGCTAAGAGGCTGTGTCTTATAATGTAGTATTTACCAGGTGACTCTTTTTCACTTTTAAGCATAAGAGGAAAAAGTTACCCAAGTCTGCTCTGTGTTAAAAGCAAACTTGGGAGAAGATGGTCTCAGCAGAAATAGTTTAAGGCCCTGTGGGGACTCCTAAGGGACAATCTTTGCATGCAAGCAACTCTATAGGAGCCAATTGGCACCAAGGGCTTCACACCTTGCGAAATAGTCCCCATTCTGGAAAAAGTAATGGTTACACTAAGAAATCGTCTAGTGTACTAGAAGGTGGTGTTCAGCTCTCTTTGCTAAAACACTGAATGATATGTGCCCTACCTTACGTGTGGAGTACTTCTCTGAGCTTGGTTTTGTAGTCCAAGTGTTTCACGTTGCAATCCTTTGACTTTATAAAATGGAGTTGTGACTTGCTCAACAAATGAACCAATCTTCTACCTCACAGAAAAGGTTCCAGAAAGGCAACCAGGAATAGTTAGAGAAATCTGAAAAGGAGATCTGTGAGCCGAGATGTGTGTGTTAGAGCTTCCCTCCTATCCTCTTGCCTTCAGTAGTACTTCCAGTTCTACTGCCTTGTTCTGGTTTGCCTCAAATTCCTAGAATAAAGCCTAACTTTCACTTGAATGATCTATTTTAGATCAGGGGAAACACAAAATAGTGGATGTGTGAGTCCAGTGTATGCATGTGTTTATGTCTATACCTTATGCAACGGTGGTGTCCGTGAATTGCATTGTAGCATTCCACATCTTGAAGGTGTAAAAAGGATTTGGGAAGATTCCTAAGGTACTGCATCTTTAAATGTTAGGTAACAGTAACCACATCTGCTGGCACTGATTGTATACACATGCTCCTCTAAGAGTGACTTTGCATTTAGGGCAAATATTTGTTTATGAGAACCACCCTGTCTCATCTGTTGACCCGTGTCGCTCTCTATAGCCATTCATGTCTCTAGGGAGTAGAACAAGCGAAGTCTTCCAGAGAAGGAAGTTGCTTTGTAACATTCTGTTCAAAAATTCTCTGGGGAGGTGTTAATAACTAATGTACCAGAAGAATGTAAGTCTGGATTTTCTTTCTCTCTAGTGAATACTTGGAAACACATCAGGCTGAATTGGATTATCTCTCTGGTCGACACAAAGATACAAAAAGAAACTCCAGATTGGTAAGGTGCTTTTAATGTTACATGCTTAAATGACTTTAAAAAATACAGTCACAGAAGTAGATGCTTTCTCCCAGGGGTTTTCCAGTTAAAGCACTGAGGTGAGATCCAGCAAGGCATCACAACTGGAAGTTTTTCAAGCAAGTTAATTCTTGATGCAAGAATTAAACTTGGGATTTCTCATGTTCAATATCCAGCAGTCTTCTTTAGTTGTGTTCCTTTACTGGAATGGTATCTCCTTGTGTCTGTCCAGTGATTAGTGTTCATACCTGACTCTGTATAGACAGAAATGGTGATAAAGATTGGGCTTTATTTTCTATGGTTGGTGAATGTGTCTGTGTAACCTAGATTCTGTCATGTTCACAATATGAATAAATAACTTCAGCAACAGTGCTAATAAAAAGACATCTCACAGATCCAACTTTGCATTTAATCTGGGAAATCAGAGNATTAAAAAAAACAAAAAAATCCAACAAAACCAGAAACTCTCATGTACCATGACCAGTGTCCAAGTCCTTGTTATAGCCGGCGGTGAGACTCTTACTGTCTCATCCCAGGCATCTGTGAAAACAAACCAACCAACCATGTATAGAAAATGAAACTATTCTAAAAATGTTGGACTGTCTCCTTGTAGTAAACAATGCATCTTAATGGAGTGTAACTTCAGATATGCATAGTGAGTCTTGCAGTAAATATGAAAATATCATTAATAGGTACAAATACACACGCCCTCCTATTCAGACTGTGCTATTTCTCTTTCAGGCTTTCTACTATGACCTGGATAAGGTAAGACTATTGAGGATGAGATGAAATGTTGCAAAAAGAGAAAAACAGATGATGTCTACTGTGTTACTTAAAGGCATGTTTAGGAAATAATTTCTCAAGTCCCCCTCCCTCTCTCCCCTCTTCAAAAGCAAATCCGCTCTGTGGAGAGATACATCAGAAAACTGGAGTTTCACATAAGCAAGGTAAGGGGCTTTATAGCTTGTACGTGTAAGGCTTACACTACTTTATAAGCAAACTATCTAAATAGAAAATACTTTGGCTATAATTAATCTGAAGAAGAGTAATGCTGGGTACTTCCTGAAAGCTGTAACCACTCTTTTTACAGAAGGGGGGGATTTTTATTTATTTATTTTCTTGAATGGCTCTATTCAGGCTGAATGTTGGGCGCAACCCAACCTGAGCTTGCCTGTGAAGCCAGTTTGCATACTCTGCCAGTTTATTCAGAAAATGCTGCTGTGAGAAGACTTGCATGTTCTCCCCTGCTTCCCACAAGGGGCCAAATGGGCAGCTCTGTAGAGCGTGTTCTGTTTGCCATCTGATTCCAAAGGAATCAAATCTCTCCTCTGACATAGCTAAAGGTGTAGGTATTTAATCTGTATTGAGGGAATTGGTTTCCTGCTCCCCAGGTAATTTTTCCCTTAAAATGTTACTCTATTCCTTGTCTTCTAGGCTGATAATAGCAGAGCAAAATGTTTCTCAATATCCCGTGCTTTTTTGTAGTGCAAACTTGCACTCCAATCAGTCTGTAAAAGGCAGGAGTTGCAGTGTTCTGCAATACTATGGTAATGGGATTTGGTTGGGTTTTTTGCCAGGAAAGACTGCTGATGTTCCTTTCCAAAACTTATTAAAATTATGCCAGGGTAATTCTTGTTCATTCTTCCCCCATCCCACAAATCTCAAAGGTAGAAGAACTCTATGAAGCTTACTGTATCCAGTGCAGACTACGAGATGGGGCCACTAATATGAAACATGCCTTTTCCTTGTCTCCCTCCACCAAAGCCTCCAGAGAGAGCCTAGTGGAGCTTTACAAGAACTTCCAAGAGTGCACAGAGGTAGGAAATACTATGCACACGTAACAAAGACCTGACTGTTCCCTAGCAAAAAATGTACTAGGACTTGCTGCTGGCTTTTACTTTTTTTAGCAGTCCAGGTTAAAAACTTAACATGTGAATGAAATACAGGTACATAATGTGAACTGAAGCTTGTGAGATAAATACCTTATGGGCAAAGCTCTTGAATTCTATGCTCTTCTTTTGCCCCTACTCAGCTTGGCTTCGTGCATTCATGAAGGCAAGTGAAAACTTCTTTGAATTTCTGCTTTATTACTGGGTACTGTTATGACTTCCACTCAAAGTAATGGGATAAGAATTGAATAACGGATAAGCTATGCTATTTTTTACAAAACAAGCAGTGGAAGGTAACTGACAGTGAACTGCTGAAGCAGTTCCACTCTTTTGTGGAGTGGCAAAAAAAAGTCAAAGTCCTTTAAAGATGAGATTAAAAATGTCATGTATGGCAAAGCAGCTGCTCTACTCTGGGCTGCTTTTCAGTCATAGTGACTGTTCAGTCTTTCTTCTAGGATATGTGCTTTATAGAAGGGGCATTGGAGGTCCATTTGGGAGAGTTTCACTTGAAGATGAAAGGTATGTTCCTTTCTTGTTTCCTTTAAGACTTATCAGTTTATTTTGGGTTTGCTATGTAGCAATTTGATCCTTTGAGTCTATTTATTCAATGTCAGTTGCTTCAACTGGTTTTCTGGATCTGACTCTGAATGGTATTTTCTATTTGAATACAAAAGCTGACTTTCTTTCCTCAACTTAATTAAAGTTTGTTCTTCTAGGAGTGGTTTGGGCTGGTGGCATAGCTTCTGTACATAGTGGAGCACAAGGGGGTGTTTGCCAGAGAGTCGCTTTATTTATCACAAGCTGAGGCTTTAGGGGACATTATGTTAAAAAATAAAAATGTATATATTAAAAAAAATCTACAAGTATTAGAATTTTTCTTTCTCTTTTCAGGGTTGGTGGGCTTTGCACGTCTCTGCCCAGGGGACCAGTATGAGGTGCAGTATACAGCAATTTATTTTGTCCTTTATTTTACTGCTGTGAGTTTGTAGTAGAGGAACAGGAGAACGAGGGTGCAGCATGTAGAAGGCAAGCAGGAAACAGACTGTGATAAAGCTGTGCACTGTTCTGATGAGAACAGTGCTTTGGCACATTCAGTAGTTACTCTGCCTTCTGAGACTGAAGAGGGAAAGATGTGATTCAAGTGTTATGGGAGGGTTTAAAAGGTGGCAGTGACTGTCTATCAAAACCAACCTGTCAGGTCTTTGTCTTCAAATTTGCCCTGGAATCAAGTAACTGTTGCTGCCTGTTTCTTGGAAGATTGCCATTGGCATGATTTGAATGCATCTTAGAATCTTACTAGGCTGCTCTCCTAATTCAAACAGTGGCAAATGAATTCCAGTACCTCTACACTTGCTATGCAGTGTAATTTTGTAGTGCTTCTAGAACAGGTGGGAATGTGTCATTTCGCACTGAGTGAAGGTGTTAAAATCTGCAATCTGAATTCCTGCCTCCAATCTTCTAGCTTTATCCGAGTTCCTACACGTATAGTGATCAAAGGAATGGCTTTGTCTCTGTGGTACTGGAGCAGTGTGAGGCCTATGGACTGAAGGGAATGTGCTGGGATAGGTTGACTCAATATCCTTTTTTCTTTACGGTTTCTAGGTGTTTGTGCGACTGGGGCGCCAAAAATGGAAGTTGAAAGGCAAGATTGAGACCGATGACAGCCAAACATGGGATGAGGAAGAGAAGATTTTTATACCTAATCTCCATGAGAAGTTTGAAATCAAGGTGTGGTGTATAATGGTTGGGCTGGAATCAGTGTTAACAGATTAATCACTTAGCAGGTTTTCTTCCATACTACTTACCTGTGAGGCTACCAAGCATTTGTCAAAATCCTTAAGTAGTTTTTTTTCTTACACAGGTAAAAATGGCAGTTAATCAATGTTCTGTCTACTGAACAGACACTTATTTCTGTTTTTTTCTTTTGCTCCTGGCACTCATAACTGTATCAATGCATCTGCTCTCCCATGTTCTGGAGTCTCATATATGTGGTTGGGTTTTTTAAAAACAAACAAAAAATCACAGATCAATATCTGGGATTTTCTAGGATGAAATTTACATATGGAGATAAAGACGTGCATGTTTATATTACTCATGTCGAATATTAAGTACCTGGAGTTCTGTTCACTGTTGAAAAAGATAAATATGGAAGGCATATCACTGCACATGTGTATGTTTTGAGTGTGCGGCTCAAATGTCCCTTTATCTGCCGGCACTGCAGATTCTTTTGTCTTGTTTTACTCCAGAGATTGTTGCTCAACAGACAGCTGAATGTGAGCTGGCAGTGGGCCCGGGTGGCCAAGAAGGCCAATAGCATCCTGGCTTGTACCAGGAATAGTGTGGCCAGCAGGACTAAGGCAGTGATTGCCCCACTGTACTGAGTGCTGGTGAGGCTGCACCTCAAGCACTGTGTTCAGTTTTGGGCCCCTCACTGCAAGAAAGACATTGAGGTGCTGGAGTGTGTCCAGAGAAGGGCAATGAGGCTGGTGAGGGGTCTGGAGCACAAGTCCCGTGAGGAGCAGCTGAGGGAACTGGGATTGTTCAGCCTGGAGAAAAGGAGGCTGAGGGGAGACCTTCACTCTCTACAACTGCGTGAAAGGAGGGTGTAGCGAGGTGGGGGTCACTCTCTTCTCCCAAGTGACAAATCATAGGATGAGAAGAAAAGGCCTCAAGTTGAGCTAGGGGAGGTTTAGATTGGATGTTAGGAAAAATGTCTTCATGGAAAGGGTTATCAGGCATTGGAAGAGGCTGCCCAGGGAAGTGGTTGAGTCACTGTCCCTGGAGGCATTTAAAAGATGTGTAGATGTGGTGCTTAGGGACATGGTTTAGTGGTGGATTTGGCAGTGATAGGTTAGTGGTTGGACCTGATGATCTTAAAGGTCTTTTCCAACCTAAACAGTTCTATGATTCTGTATCTGTGAAGCACGAATAGCATTTATATACTAGTAAAAAATATTTGTACTTAAAGTGTCAGAACTCTAAAGATATTAAGTGCTTTGGAAGAGGTCATAGCTTTAACAGTAAGGGACCAGTGCTGGTGGCCTGTGATACACAGATGACACACTGTGGGTACCCCTTGGGGGAAGCTTGTAGCTTTCATAGACCTTTGTGCAGCTGCAACTGGCGTTGGTTCTGGTACTTACCTAGCAGGTGGAGTTAATCCTTAAACAGCATTTCCACTGTAGTCTGGCGTCTTTCATGGGCTGGATGCTGCAGCATGACTCCTGTCAACCTAAAAGGAGCTGAGATTGAAGGCTGTGCTGGATCCTATTCTACTAGGAAACTGTGCCAGTGCAGGGTTTCAAGTTTTGACAGCTGTGTTAAAGCAGCTATTGCAATGTTCCTCTCTAATCTGGCAGCAAGAACTGGGTTACATAGGAGACTTCTTGGCATCTTGCCTGCACAGCCTTTGGAAATGTGCTTGTAACACATTTTTTTGCTGCCACTGCACAATGAGGATCAGGTGAGAGGCTAATTCAGATCCCTGTTTTCCCATAATAGTTGTAAAAACTTGTATTACTTTGTATGACAATGATAGCTTTACTCTTTTTGTCAGCTTATGAAAGTCTGACTAATGTTCTCCGCACCCTCCTGCTCTTCCCACTTTGTATTTAATAATCTTTGCCCAGTACAAATACACAGCAGGTTTAAAAGAAAAAAATAAAAAAAGCAAAGTGCCAAAGTGTTCCAAGAGGAGCCTAGCAATATAACTTTTTCTAGCTCTTAAAGGAGATGTAGGCATGTAACTAATTCCTGAACTGGACTTTAGGCACTTGTGCTAAAACTCTGTGCTGAGTCTGATGCTTCGTGCGCTTCCAAAACAATTTGATATTCAATTGGATGTATGTTTTTATAGCAAGTGTTTGATTAGATACTTCCATTATATTTTAAAGTATCTGAAGAAGTAAAGTGCCAGTCTAGGAAAAATGAAGGCCCTTAACTGCATTGATAAGAAACTTGGAGCCACCTAAAGCTCTAGAGGGAAGAACTGACACAAGTTCTGATTCTTGTCCACGGTGGAGCTCAGGACAGTCAGAAAGGTCATGGTGGATGCAGACAGTTGTGCTTCCAGATCCTTTAGGCAATTGTAAGCTGAAATAGTCTAGTGTAGGTAGGCTAATATACTTCTGTCATATATATTTTTATGACAGTGTTGTTCTAATACATAGATAAGCTAGACTCTCTACTATAAATGACACCTACTTGTATGTATGCTAGAGCTAGAATTTCCAAATTTCAGACTAATTTTTCTTAAAAATCATAATCCAACAAATTCTGTTGTCAAAAGTGCTGTAGTCTCTCCCCAAATCATAGAACTCCTTTCCCCTTTGCTAGCCACCTGTGACATGGTCCTTGTGGGATACTGGCTTACAGCAGTTTAGGAGCCCAGAGTTGAATATCAAGGTTCTAAGTTTGTTGCGGGCCTCAGAGCAGATCTGAGCCCAGGGTGTTTTCTCCTTCCCATGCATGTGACTTAGGATTGTCTGGTAAGATGAAAATGGATATGTTTGTCTGTCCCTGTAGGTGACAGAGCTGCGAGGACTGGCCACTATTCTAGTTGGTGTTGTGACGTGTGACAGCATAAACTTCTTTACCACCAAGCCTCAGGCAATCATTGTGGATATAACTGAACTGGGCACCATCAAGCTGCAGCTGGAGGTCCTCTGGAAGTAAGTACAGCTTCAAATGAAAACTGACGGAGCTCAACACTTGAAATGAATGAAAGGCTCCGAAGGACGTCACTTAGTAGCATTCAACATCATAGTCCTCTTTCTATTTGCAGAGCAGGTGCAGGATAGATAGCTGCAATATGCTTCCTCACAGCAACCCCAGCTACTGTGCCTGATCTCTGACTCTGTGGGACCAGTCATCCGGAAGGGGATGGGGAAAGGCACAGCAGCTTTTTCTGTGACCCTTCAGTTCTTTGTGTTGATGTCACCGGAGCCATGGCTAGCCCCATGAACTGACTAGTAGGCTTCTGCTTAGCTTACTGCTCCTCAGAATGAGCAGTCAGGTCTAGCTCCAAGCAATGCGTGTACGTCTATAAAACATGAATGATAATCTTAAAGGTGATGAAACAAAACTGAAAATAGCAGCTTCTAGGTACAATGAAAGAAATACATAATTGAAATTCTAGGACAATCACTATTACCAGGCCACAACTTGTTAAAAAATAAAGCCTCCCAAAGGCTTAGCACCTTCCTATTTGCACAGTTATTGATATAAGGTCTGTTTGTGCACTGTAGAGAAGCCTGGTTACAGGTGCACTTTTAAAATAGCTGAGTATTTTCATGGTGCCTGTGATCTGTTAAATTGTTCTATAATTTAAATTTGTAAATTGATTTTTGTAGTGGGTTACTGACACTATTAAAAGCAAATTCTCACTTTTGTGGATGCTGCACTGGAACTTCTTACTTGCTCTAGAGACACCGCCATAGATTGTTGGGGTAGTACTGTTATTTCTGCTTTATGGGACTGTCAGTCCATGCTGAGAGTCTTGTCTGCAAACAAATCAAAACTTTTTAACCTGTTCCTACTTACTACTGTCGAGAGGTTAAATCTAGCCATCTTAGTGAAGTGCCCAGTTAAACAGTGGGTACTCTTCACTTTTACTTTTGTATATGGGTTACTGCAGTCCTTGGTTCTTCACAATCCAGCAGGGCAGAGGTGTTTGAATGCACCTCCATGATAAGGACCTTCTTGAAAGACTACTTTGTGGTGACTTGTGGATCTAAGCTCTCTCCAGGAAAAGCAGAGACTGAACAATGTTTAGATTAGGAAGGGCAGGGAGCTGTGCCTCGCAGGCCAGACTCACCTATGACTCAGCCGTATACACCTCTTCTCTGGCTGTGCTGGCTTCTTTTTTTCTTAAAAATTACCCTAAAATAAATAAAAAAAAAAAGCAACTTTGTATATGTCGATCAAATGTGCCTAAGAGTCAAATAGATCATTCCGTAAGGGAAAAGTTTCCTGGTACTTAAAGCAGCCAAATGTATTTTACAATCAAACTTGATTTTTTTTTTTTTCAGTTCTTAATACCCTGTTCCTACTTTGTTACCTTTGGAAGCATCATTTCACTTAAACCTTCTCACAGTCTTTTAAGCCACCAGCAGGAGAAACGCCACAAAGGCTTTCTGTTGCAATTCCTGTTCAAGTGTTGATGAACAGTTCTCAGGTTGCATTTTTGGGGTTGGGGAAAGGAAAGCTTTATTGACCAACATACTATTTTCTGAATGTCTTCTGTGTATGCTGTGGTTCTTGAAGTTTACTGTTGACTTGTACATGCAGTTGGGCTGAAATGCGAGTCTTGGCAACAGCATCTGAAAATTATTTTCAAACACACATGTTGCTCTAAGTCAATGAGAAATAAAGAGGCAGCAGAGTTTTGCCCACACCTGTTGTTTATGACACTTTTTCCTCCTGAGATCTAACAATGGGCATCAGTATATATTTTGGTGAGGTGCTGCAGCTGCTCTGAGACTCTTGAGGCCTCTGTTTCTTATTTGAGGAGCTGAGCCACTAATTAGTTGGGTAACAAAGCCTCATTCCAGAAGCTCGCTGTGATCTTGCATTACATGCTCTATGAAACTTCCTCTTACTCATGCCAAATTATGGACATGTTTCCATTTGAATCTGAAAGCAGAGACACTTATGGTAGAATTATTGGGAACTGTGTGGAGTGGAGATGATGAGAGTTTAGCTATTTATTTATCTTTAAAGTAAAATTAGCTCTTAAAATGACAGCCCTTTTAAATGCAGGCCAATTAAAGTATTCTGTTATTTGACATTCACATAACCTGGTATTGAGGAAGGAAGGCTTTTGTGCATCCCACTAATGCCTTTATTTTTCATCTCTCACCCTGCAACAAACACATGCCACAAAATATTCCATTGGCTTTAGTCTGGATGTGAAAAGATCAAAAGCTCTATACAGAGTTTTGGAGCAGAAGGGACTGCAGGCAGAATCCTCTGCTTGCAGAGATCCCTTTCTTATAAGGGAAATCCTTTTTCCCTATGACTTCAAGCCTCATGTCTTAAGAAGCTATGCTTGTGTGCTGAAGGAGACATACTTGTTTTATTGAACTAGGTATAAAATCTGTTTTTGCAGATGGCACGTTCATAGTGGAGTCTCGAAGAGATCTCTTCTACTCTCTTCTTGTTAACCCACACAAATGGCATCTAACAGACAGATTCACTTCATTTACTTTTTCTGGATCTGCTTGCTTGCCTTTCCTCACTGTCAATAACTTGCATAAATAATTGTGCACATAAGTTGTTTTTCCAAAAGGACAGTACGCGGAAAACCCCTTCCTATTCTGGGAATATTGCATAGTTTCTCAGATAACAGCCTAAATCTCCAAAGCAAATTATGTTTGTGACTATATTTTCAAAAACAAAAAAACAAACCACCAATTTAAGTTATGTTGACACTTGATCGTTGCAGTAGCTTGTGGCTCAAAGTGCAGCTTTTGATTGGCATTTGGGACAACCATCACGCAACTTTTAGAGCTGGCAACAGCTGAGCTGGGAGCAGGGTTAGTGGTTGACGCATTTTCTTTGGGAGTTAATCCCCACTTGGAATTTTTCAGTGTACGGAAAAGCTCCGTCTGTGTGTCTCTGCTGTGTTTAAGTTTTGTGAAATGCATTGGTATCCTACCAAGTGGATTCTCTAGAGCACTTCTGCACAGAACTGGCAGGCTCCTCCTCTTTGACAGCCTGTTTGTCGAAGTTGTTTACAGAAAAGGGAAGATGTGTGGTGACAGCTCAGGGTGTTTCTATTTTCAAAGATAGAGCACTCAAAATAACAGCTGCTTTTTTTCTTTGATTTAAGAATAACTAAACAAATCCAGCTGATCTGCCCAAACTTCCCTGAGAGGCAAACTTTCAATCTAGACGTGCTTTGTGAGAAATCCAAGTGTAGATCACTCTTTTAATTCTAAATGTATATTCTCTTTAAATAGGCTGCTAGTCCTTTGGGCTCCAACAAAAGTTCCTTCAACTCCTTTATAGATTATGCCATGAGGAGAGTGAATGAGCTTGGGCCTGTTGCAGAACAGCTTTGTTGGCCAGTTTGGCAGAAGTTTTTGGTTTTTTTGCCAACCTAAACAGCAGTCTGAATTCTGTCTCTCACATGAAGGACAAATAGAAAGCCCGTATTCTCTTTTCAGAACTTCAGTTAGCACCCCGTACTGGGATCTAAGGGTACCAGCTAGCCAGAGCTGCTCTTGTAATTTCTGCCGTCTTTGAGTGTGTGCTGGCCTGGCTCACAAAGGTTCATGAAGTAAGAGGGGGGGAAAAAAAAACCTTAAGGGAGAATAAAAAAAAAAAAGGGAAGTTTGTCTTTTTGGATACATGCCTACTGACAGTCTTGCTCTTAGATGAAAATGTACATGAATAGGTAGTTACTCGTGCAGGTATCTTTAGGCAGTGGTCCATCAATGCATCTCTGCTTTTGATAGAAGTGATGTTTTGTAGCTTAGTCTTGTTTGTGGTAGCTGTACTAACCTTGAAGCGGGTGCTTATTATGCTTTAATGGGTAGGAGAAACCCAACAATAATCACACTGTTAAAATTGTATGGGCATTTCCCACTGTGTTCAAAAGGTGAGGGGAAAAAGAAATGTCGTGGTTAACAGCAAGTCTAATCCAGTTGGCCAAACTTTTTTTTTTCTTTTTTTTCCTATTAATGCAAGTCTGGATTCACAGGCTTAGTAGTGGGATTCAGACAGGTCCATCTACCAAGAGCCCTTCTGGCCCAGTGGTATTTAATACATGGAGCAACTGGGCAGAAGGGGAATGATTAGAGCACAGTCTTGGCAGGGGGAGAAAGGAATGCAAATCCTCTGGGGCTGAGGATGGAGTTGAGTTCAGCTCTTGTATGCTCTGCCTGATTGCTTGTGTTCCTCTGAGAACATGAACCAGGAAGTGTCCTCCTTACACACCCGGCAGAAAAATGCAGCAGAGTGAGGGAAATGGCAGAAATCTCAAGAATTTCGTCCCTTCACAGGTTTGGTGGTTGTGACAAAATAACATCTCGTTGGGAACACGTGCTCAGTGCTGGGGAGGCTGGGGCACCTCTGAATGTGCGCGGATGTAAAGCTTCTGATGGCGTGGGAGGTTCAGCCTAGGAAACATGAGCTCTGATAAACCATAGACCCCTTCAAGGTCAGGCTGAGCATGTGTGTCTGGGGTCTGAACACGGAAGTCCTGCAAGGGTCCTAAGGCAAGCTAAAGGAGAGTTATGTGCTGCGTTTACATCGGTCTTAACAATCATGGCATTGTAGTGTCATGTATTTAATGACAATGTTGTAATTAGTTACAACCAAAGGCCAACATGTTTGGCAATGTAGAAATAGAATGAGGACAACAAAGACAATCAGAAAAGTGGAGCAGCTTCCTTTTTTTTTTAAAAAAAAAAAGGAATTTTTCAGCCTTGAAAAGGTGTTGATGGATAACACTGTGCAGGCATATAGCTGTTTGCTGTGGAGAATGTGACAAGGAAGTAATTAGCCACCATTTCTCTCAGTACGGCCGCAGGGACACCCCCAAGTCAAAGTACTTGTTCTACAATGTGAAGTTAAGTAATGAAATTTCTGCGTACTTTTGACCTATGCGGAGAGTCGTGTGTTGATGATTTCAGGAAGTGACTAGACAAACTAAGGAAAAGTGTGTGACAATTAAAGGCAATAGTCTGCCTGCAAAGTCTGGTGCGTGACAGATGTAAGCTGTGGATTGCCTCAAATCTGAGTGTGTGTCTGGGGAAAGCCTACCATATTAGACTTATTTCCTATGCTCTTCCCCTGATTACCCCCTACTGGCTTCTGTCAATGTCAAGGTGCTGGGAGAGATGGATTCATAAGTCTGTCCCAGTATGATGTTTTGTTTGCTGTACAAATGTGGAACAAGATGACGGATCATGCCCAAAGAGCTTACAGTCAAGAGATAATAGATGCTTTAAAGCAGACTTCATTCTTTCCCTCATCCTTCCCTTTGCTCTCTTTATCTTGTTATCCTGCAGTAATAGAGAGTGTGCACTTGTTTGGAGTGCAGCAGAATAACTGTTTTGCTAGAGTGTTTTAGTAATTGTTGAAGAGGCTAAACAGATTTATCTTGTTGTTCCTATCCCTTTCCTCCAAAGTGTCACTTTGCATTACTGCATTGCTGTATTAAAAGCTAAAAATAATAATAATAAAAAAATCTGAGAAACGGATCGCTGGGACTCTTCTTAAAGAAATGCCATGGATGGGAGTAATTTGCTTCCAGCAGTAAACATCGCAGGCTTTGGCTAAGAGGCTCGTACTGTCAGGAACCTGATTTATTTTTTTGCATAGTGAGACAATGCAGATGGTTGTTAATGTGACTGCATGGGATTGGCCTGTTTGATGAACCCCAGCCGGGTGACACTGATTAATTTAGCCAATTAACCTGTATTAGGCGAGCTCACGGAGCGTTATCTCCATGCTGAGAAAGACAGCGGTGTGTTGCATTGCAGGATGCCGTTGAGAATTGTCCCTGTGCAACATGACAAGCTGGAGAGGATTGGAGCTCTGCTTTTCAACTTTTGCTAGACAGCGGAAGTTCATTTCCCTGTAATTGATTAGTCGTTGTTATTGTTTGGATCTTTTCAGACTTCTGCTAAATGCAGCTGACTTTATCCTGCTGTACGGTCATTATGTTCATATCTATGAGATAAGATTTGTTATAAGCAATTAACTTTTTTTCAAAATGCCAGTGCTTAAGTGGAAAAACAAACTTTCTTGTGGTGCCACAAGGCATATCAGTGGGGAACAAAAGTAATGTGCAGAAAAAACAAACTTGCTTTACTTAAGTTTAAATATATTTTCCCTCTCCTTGTTAGCTGAGTTGCATTTTGAGAGTCCAAGCTTTCTTAAACTGCTTTGTAAAGGAGTTGGGAAACTAATGGCTATGATGTATTCTATGATTCCACATAGCAGGTAATTGCAAAGTCTCTAAAGCAGTGCTTGTCAAACTCTTTTAGACTGTAGCCAGTATCCTCTGGGGCTATAACTGGGCTCATCTGTGACTGTATGAACTGCATAACTTGCCGTATAGCACTGCACAAGCTTCCTCTGCCAGCCAAAGGAGTTGTTTGTTAATATTTGAAGGATAACAAAGTGTTTTTTAGTGGCTTTTCCAGGTGGTGTGTGCTCTGCAGGAGGGAAATTAATGACAATTTTCCTTTATTACATACGTTGTATTTCCTTCCTATCTGGTATGATGTATGTCTATGCAGACACCAGTGCTGGCAAGTACAGCATAGGCTAGAGAAAGACTGTGACACAGGTCTCTCTCTAAAGTGTTGAGAATTCTGTGTAAAACACAGCCTTTACACCTACCTCTTTCTCTGCTGGTGCAGCCAAAGGTATTGGTCAGAGAGGCAGTCTCTTTCCTTTTATTCCCTGTGTTGTTTACTATATGTCACCATTTAAATCCTAACAGCTGCTCCTGCTGCCAAACATTTCTGTGCTTTCTGGTCTTACTGACACAGGCCTTTGTGTCTTCTGCTACAGCCCCTTTGACACAGAGAACCTGTTTTTGTCCCCTGGAACCACTGCCAAGTTTTCCGTGGGTAGCAGGAAGAGCTCTTTGTACAACTGGACCCCACCAAATACTCCCAGCTTCAGGGAGAAATACTACCTGGTGAGTATGCTGAGGAAAGCAAAATGCAAAGCACAGTGCTAGGACTTGATTTTTGGCTTAGATTAGGCTGTTGAAGAACACACTCAGAAATGTGAAAATGTAGCAGTCTAGGACCATTGCGGTTTATTTTGGGGCTTCGTTATTTTTTCTTTTAACCCCTATTCCTCTGAGTTCCATTTTAGATGTTGTTAAAAAAAAACAAACCTAAAATGCTGCCAAATATTCCTTTGGGCAGTCAGAATGGTAGGGGAATCTTAGAGGTGTTATGTGAAACAAGCCTTCCTCTTCCTCAACCCCACTTTTTGCCAAGTGTAGCCCAGACAACTAGAAAATCCTGTCCTCCTCCTCATTCATTCAAGACGTTTTTGTTCCAGTGTTTGTTTATATAATTCTGTTAATTCTGCCATACGGCTCAAATACTGATAAAAAGATATGGATGTTCCCCTAACATTAAGTCTAAGTCAGGTTTGGCATTGCCTCACCAGTGCAGCAGGATGTGCAGTCATCTTCAGAAAGGTTTATTATTTGTACAGGGTACATTGGACTCTTCAAAATGAACATTTCCTCTCACCACTACCTTCACATCCTGTCCTGAGCTGATGTGACACAGAAGCTGCTTGGCAGCGTTCTTTGCCCAAAAAGAATTTTTTTAGCTGTCTTGGTAACTTTCATTTGAAAGATCTAAAGCACAATTACTACTGCTCCACTTAATTCATCCAGTAGGCTCTTAGTACTTTGTTTCCATAGTTTCTTTTGTCCAGCTCCTTTGTGCAGAAGAGCGCTGTGGTTTGCGTGCGTTTTGTGTGGTTTGAGTTTGGGTGCGCACGTTTCCAAGAACAGGAAACCATAGTTCTCTGTCTTAGTTGGTATCTCATGCTTTTCAGTCGTACGTGTGCTCGCTTACTGTTTTCTGCAGTCTGTTTTGCAGCAAAGGCAGAACCAAGGGGATGTCACTGATGAAGCTCAGCCTCCCAGCATACTGAGCTACTTGACTGGCTGTGATTTTGATGTGCACGGGAGGAGCAGGGCTCGTAATCCTGCAGAGACAAGCGAGGCAGACTCATTCAGCTCTGAGGATCAGAAAGGGACAGAATCCAGAAATACAACTCCGGCTCTGGACCATAGGACGTTGCCATTGGTGATTATTCAAGACACTTGTGCAGAAGAGCGACAGCATCCTCTTCTGAATCGCACAACTCTAGATATCCTGAAGAAGACTCCGTGTGTGGATGGATTTCCAAATAACCCATCTAGTTTTCTGCATCGTCACAGAAGTAGTAGAGATTCCTTCAACCAGACCAGAAATCGCTGTCTGACAGAGCAAGAAGACAACAGCCAGAAAAGCTTGAACGCTGCAAATGACCTGAAGCTAGATGGACATACACAATCAATTGATAAGACTCTCCAAGAAGTGTTAAATTTGCTGAAATCGCATGATGTGGGGCAAGCCCAGCTGGAGAAATTGGAATATCAGGTTTCATCCCTGAGGGATAAATTAAAGGTATGGTAGTGTTTTGCTCTTGGTAGATGTAGCTTCTATTGTTACTCCTAAAACTGTAGATGTTCCATGATTCTCTGGTGTGTTTGACTTAATGATGTATCAATGGCACTTTCCCAAAAAGTGAGGTTGGCCACCAGAGGTCAGGCACTACTCAGAAAAGGCAGCCTTGAGAGAGAGAGAGAGACGGGAGCCCTATGTTGCACAGCTCCTCTCAGAGACAGCCTTCAAATGCTGTGTGCAGATCAATAATCTGGAAAAAGAAATTAAGGAACCGCATGCAGTCAAAGCGGAAACTAGTCTGAGCTAAGTAGAATCTAAACTGTATGTCAGAGCCTCTACATTCTGGGTTGTTCCTAATTTTTTTTGGCGTTTTTCAGATTTAGTATACCTGGAGGGGACTGCATCAGCTCATCAAACCTAATGTTTCTGCAGGATCACCTAGCTTTTGCGGGCAGTGCAGTCTGTCTGACAAGTCATAGAATGCTGGAAACGTTTCTTTCTTTAGAAGAAAGATCCCTGAGAAGAGCTTTCTGCAGGCAGTGGGTTGTATTGCAGATTTGGTAGTGGTGTTGTACGTGGGGCCAGTGTGCAGGCTTGAGAGATGAGATACCGTAAGACTTCATCTAAGGTCTGGAATGGTAAATGATGTTAACAAAACTGCACTGACTTCCTATTCCAGTGTAACTGCTTTACAAATAGAAACTAAAAAAAACCAGACCAAGTGCTCCAAAAGCAGCCTTTCCAAGGGGAAGAAAGTGGCCCCATGAAATCCACTATTGATATCAAAGTTCTTGAGTACTATAAAGATTCCTAAGATTGTTACTTCTAGATCTGAAACAGGGAATAAGTGAAAATTGCACTAATGGCAGAAGATGCAGAGAAAATAACTCTCATATTAACCTTAACAGGCATGGAAATCCAAGAGGAATACAGAAAGATTAAAATATTGAAGTATATTTTGAATTTAATAAGCAACGCTATTTTGGGATCAGAGTGCTGTACCAAGAGCTGGCTTTCCTGATGTGTTAAGAATGAAGCCAGAAAAGCAAATTGATTTGTTATTAAGAATGATATGAAAACCAGCAAAGACCTAATGCAAAATGGCTTGATAACTACAAATAACAATATTTTTCCTTCCATTCTATCAACAGCTAAAGACACTTCCTCACAAACATTCATCTATGGAAAGTTTAATGGTGGAGACAGTACTGGAAAGTTTTGACTTTTTAAATGCCGACTGCAGCGCTGATGAGCTTTCGTTATTTGGGAGCATAAGAACAGCCAGTATCAGGTACGTGTCAGCAGCACTTCACTGTAGGGGACAAGGGAAAGGGGTAAGGAGCACTGATCCCAGGAACACTTAACCAATCTGCAGTACGTGGCTAAGTAGTGATTGTGCAGAGCTGCTGTTGGTGTGAACATCCAGGACAGAAACCAGGTTTTTTTGAATACTCTGCAATTCATAATTCGGAATACCTACCAGATTGAAACGGCAGGAAACTTAAACTGAACCTGCAGAAAACACCGCAGGGTAATACCTGTAGGATATGATGGAAGACCCAACGTGTAGGACCGCTGAAACAGAGTGCAGGGAACAGGCTTATCGGGATGATGCTGAACAGCTCTGCACTAGTGAGGGAGGAAGCCACGAGTAACTTACAGAGCTCTCCTACCTGTTCTTTCCTTTGAATTCACTTTTGCATTTTTCAAGTTGTGTAGCACTGAAACTGACATTCCAGAGCTACCAGGCTGGTCCTGGGAGACTTGCTGCACTCCTTGTATCATTGAGTTGGGAGAAGGCCAAGGGATTTCTGTTATGTGTGCTGCTCTCGCTGTTCACCAGCGAGATTCTGCTGGCAAATGAGCCGGCAACTCCATTCACATCATCTGGAAGCGTCATTTACTACTATTGATTCCCCAAAATGGGGTTTTGTGGGATCGACTGATCTGGTATTACTGCCCTGGAATGAGTTTTAGAAATAAAAGTCCTCGTGTTTTTAAGAATTGTTATAAATGCAATAAAAAATGCTCATACCTGTTAAATGCCACCTGGTTTGTACTTCTGCAGCTTCCTTGGAGGCTACTATTGAGACTGTACATCTTCATTTTTAGTGATGAGAGTTTTAATTTTTTTTTTTCCCCTCAACAGCACATACAATGATAACACGCTTCAGTCCCTCAGCTGTGACATGAGAACAGAAACAAGAGATGTGACTACTGGTGACGACAACTTAGACACCCTTTTGATAACTCATCTGAAGCTGTGCAAAAGCCTTTTGCAGGTAAGGAATAGCCTATAGGTTTCCAGGGCGCTGGTACTTGTTGATTCTGATTACAGACAGTAGCTGGTTCTTTTATAAAAGCAGAAAAACTCCAAATAGAAATTGAGCGAGTTCAAAAATGCACCGTATACTTGTGTATGCAGAGAACATGTCATACAAAACTGCTGCTCTTATTCAGCTTCTGGGTTTTGCTGATAATACCTTTGTGCAGAAAGCAGGCTGCTAATGCAGTTGGACAGATTTGGGTTGAATTTTGTGTCAGTAACAAGTGATCAATTTTTTAATGAATGAGAAACTAATACTACTGGAAAGAAACTTCTAGTATGTAGGGCAAGAAAAGAACTCTTATCTCCCCTTGAGACCTCATTCTTCAATTAATTTCAGTTACAGTGCTCAAGCACATTCTCCATCCTCAAAGTATCACCTCTGATGAGGATGGGCAGCAGAGGACAGCGTAGCTGTTAGTATTGATCTGCTACACAGCTGTCAATGGGCAGAGGCAGAGAAGAATGCCAAATCCTGGACAGCCTGTTCCAGCGTAATTTTGTTTACTCATCCTGTTCTGCTGAGCAGCTTTGCACTCAGAAGCGACCTGTCCGTGCTGTGATGGGAAAAGAAGCCTTTTGAGAGCAGCTGGTGTTTTCTCACAGATTTCGGAAGTTTGATTCTAAGAGACAAATCTTTGTTCATCTTGCGCTTGTTTCAACTGCCTTTGTTTCAGCTACTGAGATAAGCATGTTGCCTTTCAGAAACTGAGGTCACCAAACGTAGCCCAGGTTGTCCAAGAGAGCCTTTTGGAAGAAGTGTCAGAGCAGACGCGAGTCCTGGGGGATGTCTTGGATATGTCTGTTGAAGAAAGTGAGTAACTGCATTATTCCAAGGCGTGCCAGAGGTGTGAGAGGTACAGGTAACTCTGCTTGAGCTTCCCCAGACACATTGGGGTTCCAGTCTAAATTCCTTAAGCTTTCAAATAATTAACACAACTTTTATATCTAGATTCTTAGAAAAAAGAGGGCTTATCATTTGGGTTTTTCCCCTGCAAGGAAGGAAAAGATTTAAAGATGTTTAGCTCAAAGAAACAGTAGCTGAACTGGTGTGTCTCAGAAACACAGATGTTACAGATGATGGAGTTTGCAGTTAAAGAACAGCCTTAATAAAATCCTCTTTTTATATCTATGCTTTTACTTAGTAAGCGAACAGCCCAATTTTTGGACGTGTTTGCAAGGAAAATTTGGTATGCAATTTTTCCCATCTCAGGTCTTCCCCCTGCCGAATTCTTCCATTGACTGTTGGGTGTGACCAAGTGATAAAGGCAGACAGTGGGAGACTTCAAAGGCTTTTGTTTTCATCTTGGTAAATATAGCAGCAAGGATGCGAATTTTAGTTGGAAGCATTTGCTGGCGGGTTTTATCCTGAAGGACGTGAGAATAACCTGTTCCCTGGAGCAAGGCTCTGAAGGGCCTTTGGCACAAGATGGTGAGGGAAGTGTAGGAGTCTTAAATGCAGAACGCAAGTTCAACACCTCTCTAGGTACGAGTGAGAAATGACCGGGTTTAAATGATAGCAAGAAACCAGAGGGTATTGCTTCGAGTGCTCCTCTGAAGTGTTTGCTGAAAGAAAGCCTGCCTCAGCCTGTGCACTGAGGTTCAGAGTTTTCCACTCGGGAAGGTACGTAAGCCAGGATCCCTAAAATGCTTGGAAGTGGCACATCTCTTGCAGGTAGAAGAGGAAACAGTTAAAATCACAGAAAGTTCTGCTGAAACTTGACTCAGCTGCTGGGATAAAATGAATGATGGGAGGCAGGAGAGCTGCTAAGCATCTTGTTCAGGTCTCATAATGACAGTTTAGCAGCTTGGTGAAATCAATGCTTGCAGATGTTAAAATACTGGCAGCAAATCTCCACTTTGAACAAAGCCATCTATATAACGCAAATACAAGTTATGCTGACGCATCTCTAGATATGCCATCTGGTGCCTAATGTCTCATGTAAAATCCAAAATCTGCTAGAGCTCACTAACCTTCTAGAATGTGATTTATTTTTTTTTTAATTTTTTTTTTTTTAGTTATTCAGAAGACTAAAAAGAAGAAGCACTATCTGAAAATCTGGAGCGATCTTGCAGAACCTGGGAGCATCTTGTTTGCTTCAGCAGAAAGATTCTGTCACGCGCTAAAATACACATTGACGCTCAAAGTGAAGGAAAAATACCCCGGTCAATTAGAAGCAGGTACCAATCCCTTCCTTGAACACAAGGCTACTCTGGTTTCATTTTATTGCAATTGTCCTCATGCATTTTAAAAAGAAAGTAAAACTTGTATTTTCTTGTTTTAAGCAGCTTACATCTAAGCAAACTTTGGTTTTCTCGATTGTTCTTTTCTGTGTTATTTTCAGTATTGCAGAGGTTGCAAGAGCAGATCGTGACCTGTGACGGGTTGCTCCTCTCTCCGTACCTCCAGGCAGAACCGGTTACTTTATTCCAATTTTATAGCTACCTGGAGAAACACCACATTACCAGCCTGGAGAAACACTTGGGAAAACTTGCTAAAGAAGGTAATGGCAGTGCTTGGCTGCTTTGCTTGAGCTCACGAGCCCAGCAGCTGGCTGTTGCTCTTGGGGTTACTGCTCAAGATACACTTTCAGAGCCAAAACCAGCCCAACTATTGCATTGCCAGTTTGTTGCCACTTTAATTTCCCTTACGACTATGCGATTTTAATTGGAACAGGAAAGCTGTGCTTGAGTCCCATATCTAACTGGGTAGAAACAAAACAGAGATGTGAAGGATGGGTTAATCCTAAATGCCCTAAAAAGTGGGTTTTGTGATACTCCATTAAAGTTGGCAGCGATCTGCAGCTGGATTCAAGGACTGAGTAAATGTCTCCAGCTTTGTGTGACTATTGCAGCTGTAATCAGACACAGATAATAGCAATAAAATTTCAGAGGTTACTATTGTGCAATTTCTAGCACGAGGTAGCCAGTGTCTCGCTGAAGCTCAGTCCAACATGTGAAAGTACTTTAAAACTTAATTCTTTTCTGAGACAGACTATTTTAAAAGTAGTCCTGATATTGGCTGTATCTTTAGTCTTATTTTGATAGAGATAACTCATCTGGTGGGGAACTAAGGACTTGTGCGTTGCTAATCTGTGAAAAAGACCTGGAATATTTGTCAGATTGAAACTGTCAATCCAGTGCCTGATTATTTTTCTTTTTTTTTTTTTTAAATATAGAGGGTTTTCTCTTTGAGCAGTACAGCAAGATCTTTCAGAGATGTTTAAAAGTATTTTGCCTGATAATATTTTCCTTATTTTAGGACTTCTGTGCTTGTCCTAATGTCCAAAGGTGCAGGAGTTCTTTTTGCGCTGTATGCTGTACTCAAGGCACCCAGGTCCTACATGGACCAGGGCTTCACTGTGCCCTGTGCAATAATATTGTGAAATCATCATCTCTGCTCTGTTTGCCAGACAGTCTGGGCACAGGAGGAAACGAAACAATGATGGGGAAAGAAGACAGGATGGCCACAGGGGCAGTCGACCACACTTGCTTCCTGCCATGCTTGGCTTGCTCCTGAGCCACGGGAATAACCACACGTGGCTGAAAGAGATGGAACTAGAGAGGAGTTTGTCTTCTCTTGGTAAGGTCTTCGTCTGTCAGTTAGTGAAGCTGAGTCCTTTCACTTGCAGTGATGCTAATTGAGGAGCTACAGTGCCCCGGACGGCTGAAGACCCTTAAAAAATTGAAAGGGAAGCGACTGAACAGACTCCAACCTCTGCCCCAGACTTTACGGCTACTTGGGATTTTACAGCTAGACGACAACCACCGCGTCAGCAAAGCAGCCACATCCTGCCTCTGCCGTGCAGCAGCAAACAAGAACTTCAGGGAAAAGGTGAAGACTGATGTTTTTATCAGCTTTTTTAAAATAGATGCTGAAATACGTTTAACTTGTTTGATCCTAGGAGAGCACTATTGTCCTCCCCACACTTCACTAACCTGTTAACTAGAACCTAAACTACATCAGCGCTCACATGATTTGTCTATATCCTGTATTCAGTTTCAGATAGGTAAAACTGTGCTAATGTCAGTCAAATTTGAGCGCTTGATTACGCTTAAGTTCATAAAGCCTTTCTTTTTTTTTCTTTTTTTTTTTTCATTTAGGCTCTCTTTTTTTACACTGATGTTTTAGCCGACTGTGATGTGAGACTTCAGCAAGCTGCATGTTTGGCTCTTAAAAACCTGCGGGTAAGTATTCCCAGCTCGACTTTTGCTGTGCGTGTCTGGCCAAAATTGCTAGATGCAGAAGTGTATCCAGCGCTTTTCTCTTTTTTTTTTTTTTTTGTGCTGGTAAGGTTACTTTTTCAGCTTCTTTCTATTTGGAATTAATGAAGTCTTTGCCTGCCAAAGATCCAAACTATTAATGCTGTTATTCCGAAGGCAGCACGCAGAGGGAGCTGCAGGCATCTGGGAGTGTCTGGATTTGTCCTGCCAAGCTGAGGACAGCAGAAATGATGTCTTCTAACTTCTGCAATATTGTCAGTGGGGAAGGGCAACAGCCGCTGACTGGGGGACACGTAGAATGTAGGAAAATGAGCAACAGTCAGTTGGTGGAGTCAGCTTTAACTAGAAAAATTTGAAGTTAAATCAGTTCATCTTTTTTTTAACGATAGCTGATCCTAGTCAGAAAATAAAAGTACTGTTCGCGTGGGAATCTGTATGTATGCGTTTACCTTGCAAAAACTGCTCATCACAATGCACGCGGAAAAGGTTCTGCTGCAAATCTTTCTTTTCTCAAACAGGGTGTTGAGAGCATCGAGCAGGTTGCCCACCTGTGCCAGTCGGAAACAGAGGAAGTTAGGAATGCAGCCAGGGAAACGACGCTGTCTTTTGGTAAGTCTTACGTACTTTGAAATACTTTGAAATATAGATTCTGAAAAAGGAATGTGAAATAGCCCAGAGCCAGAACAGGCCTGGAACACGTCTAGGACAACAGACGTGTTTTCTGAACAGCTATTCCATACCATTAAGAGAAACTTTGTACCACGTATAATAAGGATAAAGTGCTTTAAGAACCACTACACTCTTTTAAAAGGTGGCAGCTCAGTGCTGCAAGTGCTGACAATGCTGCCGCAGTACTTCTTAATAGTGGTACTGGCATCAGCAATTTTCTCCTGTAAAGAGGACATTTGAATGTGGCAGATCACAAAAAAGCCTCTTCTAGCTCTGAGATAGCTGATTTAGAGGCCTTTTCTACATCAGAACAACAACAGTCTCTTCAGACCCAGTAGCTCTTCCAGCCACCTACAAACTGTCGTGTTACTTCTAATGTTGATGTTCCGAGTGCCCCTCCCATGGTTCCCTTCTGAATACTGGAGGGGTGAAGACTACAAACAAAATGGTTTTATACTGGTTCATTACCTGTCACTTCACCTGAATTCAGTAGATCTACAGTGGAGTTGAGCTGCTAATGATCCGTCTTGCTACTGTCTAGGCATTTGTACTACTTCTGAGGGCGCAGAATTGCCTGGGCAACGCAGTTATCTGGGAGGCGGGAATTTCCCTGTTCTGTTCTTCCGAAAACCACTTTGATTCGTGCTTAGTTCTGGGGATCTCCAGCCTTGCTTCACAGCAACACTCACATTCACGTGCATTTTACAAAACACATCTTCAGCTGCGATGTTCCAAATCATGTGGAAATGTTTACAGAAGGCCTGATTTTCCATGGTGCCTTCTAGCAGTTTTTGAGAAACTATTCCCTTGGGGATACGTTTGTCACGAGAGAGCTCGTGTTAGTTCTGAGCAAGGTCACAACAGAAGTATTCCTAGAGCAGCGCTTTTCTCCGGGTGTCTGTAACTGCATTCTCCTCCTCAGCACGGGACCTGTTTTCTCTTTCTCCGTAGGCGAGAAGGGACGGCAAGCCTTTGAGAAAATGGACAGGATTTGCTGCGAATTAAGAGAAACTGTACAACAAGAGGCCGAAATTGAAATCACAGTATTTTAGTAGTGGAGTATGAGGAGCTGAATCACATTGTCCTCACAGCCATGGATGGGTACCTGAGGATGTTTTGTTGTTGATCAGTGTCTGGTTTCCTTATGCCCTGCTCTAGCCCCACTGCAGATGGACAAAGTGCAGCTCTTTCCAAAGGGGAGAGAGTTTGCAGTTGGCACAAAGCAGCCTGGGATACGTTTTCTCGCTGTCTCTCAGCACAGGATGAACAACAAGTAGGATCTCTTAGAATTCAGAACCAGGTTGTCACTTGACCTAAAATCCCCATCTCACTGGACCTGCCTGCCCCTGTTCAAACTGTAAGTCAAGTATGATCTGTTTTCCCATAAAGTATTTTATTCATTTGGCACTTCTCAAAGAGGGGAGAAACGATAACTCTGCAACAGGCCCTCTAGAAGCAGCTACCAGGCACCAGGTTATTGACATCGACTGCCATATGCGTTAGAAAAACCCAGCAGTGTTGCGTGGTGGCTTCCTTTTTTTGTACAGTTTAGCTGCAGAAGGAAAGCTTGGTACTTCAAAAGCCCATTTCTTCATAATCATTGCAACTTAGGGCAGGTTCAAGCAAGGACTGACAAGGATGCGGACTGGGCAGTTTACATCAGGAAGGTATGTCTTGTATTTGCCACGTGCATGTCTGACTGACACGGGGACAGCTCTCTAAAAGTTGTTTTGTTGGTGGTTTTTTAAAAATTATTCATTTAGTCATAGATCAAGACTTCTCATAATCCTACACCTGTTGTCAGGCTCCTTACTGGGTAATATTTAGCAAACTTAGTGGAGGGTAGCCATAAAGAGAAGCCTGGCCTCAGGTAAATACTTGAAAGGGTTTGGCTTGCGTGTATATATTTTATATATATTACTTTTCTATTCAGTATTTATTTGTTGGATTTCATACTGTTTTCTAAAGTTCTAATAAAACATTTGAGACAAGTTCTTGCAAGTCCTTCATCCCGATATGGGGATAGGTAGAAGGCAATAAACCCCCGCAGGGAAGTAAGGTACTGAGTTGATGCACCTCTTGGCTTCCTCCGCGGCACGTCAGGCATCCGCTTCCACTGTCTGGGAAAGCTCAGGCGTGCGCTGGTGAAACAGGCTGAGCTGCTGCTGGTGGTTAGTTGGGAACGCGCCATTTGCTGGGGCAGTGGAAGTCCCATCTCTGACGAGCAGCACCCGGGGGTTTAGGTCACCCTGTTCCATAGTAAAGTGAAACTTAACGGGCTGCTTTTCTTTGCTGTAACTCCTGCTTTTCAGTGAATCTGGAAGTTAAAAGCAAGGGAAAGAATTCTACTTGGGTAAATTCCCTCCTTCCCCAGGCTGCTCTTCCCCTTCACTAGAAGGGGGAAAGGGAAGTGGCTCCTGACTGGTAAGAGACAGAGCAGCCCTGTAACTTCTTGCCTGTGCCAGGTTTTAAACCCCACCAGGAGTTTAAAGGGGTTGCGCGTCAAAGCCCACTACCGCTGTGCGACTGGCACTCTCTGAAACCGCCAACACTTCAAGCATCTCTCCTCAGGCTGTAGCTTTCCTTAAAAATGTAAACAAAAAGGTAAACACTTTACTCCAGACTGGGTGGAAGCTGATGGCTGCAGGACAAGCAGGTGTGTTCCTCTGTCCCTACCAAGTGCAGCTTCACGCTAAGGCACAAGGGAAATGTGCAAAACCCATTCACGCTTGGGAGCTGCTACACTTCTTACATTACAGCGATTCCTGGGCTGAGATAGTTAAAATTTAACTGTTTAAAGACTAGAGGAGGGAGATGTACATGTCCGGGAGAGACACAGGATACTCATTTCACTTACTCGCTTCTACTGGAGCTCTAACTTAGAAGTAAGTTCCTACAGTAACATTTAACTCACTTTCCTCTACTTTCCTCCACCCTGGCAGCCCCCAGGTACCAGCGATTGGAAGAGGAGCCAGGGGCTCTGGCTCGGAGAAGACAGGAAGCAATAAGACTCATGTACATTCTTTAGAAAAAGAATTTTATTGTTACAACTAAAATGAGAACTGAAAACTTGTATGGGAAATTGAAAAACTGTACAATTTTACTATAACCTGTGAGGTCTTCGCAGCGGCTTACACAAAAGACAAGATACCTGAAAATGTATTATACCAAAACATTTAGCTTTTTTGTGTTTTTTATTTTTTTAAAAAAGTTTCTTCTATGGCAATCTGTAAAAAAGAAAGACCTGATGAGTAAATATTTGCTTAAGGCATATAGCAGAGCAGCTCACTAACTTCCTAACAAGTTTAACATGGATATTTGTCCATTTTCCAAGAATAGGTTAACCAATACACCCACTTTGAAACGCTACTGTATATACACACCTGAACTACTACATACACATACAGGACATCAAAACAAAAATGTTTACAGTTCAGCATTGTAAGCCTTATACACACCTTGTGGGATGTTCCACTGCCTGTCCCGGGACAGCGTAAGTTCTGTGTTTGGAACAGATGAAAGAAGTGGCAAAATCCATCGGCAGAAAGGGGGGGTGTTCAGAACACTATCATCTGCAGAAACATTCTCTTTTTAGAATGATTTGCAACTGAATTATTCTGGATTCAAAGGAAGGATGCTTTGCATTCCTGTCAAGCCTAAAATTTAAACCATCCCCTCTGGGGAACAGTAGAGAGGGGGTTTTTTTGTTTGGTTTTAAGTGGGCCAGCACCTCAGGAGCCTGTACTTGTGCAGATCTTGCGGAAGAGGCTTTTCCTCTCTCTCCTCCCGTGCAGCTCCGGAGGCAGCACAGCAAGTCCTGAGCCATTGCTCGCCCAAAGTGACCGGAGGTGTGAATACGGCTTACGGAACTCTCTGGAATGTCTGTACTATACTTACTCAGCTGAAATGAACCATGCTAAACAACCGGGTTACACGGAGTACGCAGAAATTCAAGAGGAAGTCATGCCAAGTTATTAGGCGAGTACATGTTACCTGATAAACACCACATCAGTCTATCGCTGAACGGAGATACTTTCAGCAACACCCTTTGAACCACAGCCACTTAATGATCAGTTCATGCAAATATAATTTGGGCACATCAGTAAGCAGAAATATAAGTTCTTTCACCTTTCAAGCACATGGTATTTAATTGGGACACTAGAAGACTTTACATGCATTTCAATACAAATGGGGTACAAATGTCACCTCAGAACAATATTCTACCAGATGATGGAGAGAATAGTGGGGACAAAGCAATCACATACTGTATCTTAAATACACAGATGAGCCATTATATATTACCATTTTTCTATACTTATTTTTCATGTTTCCAATAATATAACTAAATATTGACTGATTACAACATTCCTCCTTTCAAGTACTGGTCTGACCAACAGTCTCACAGGTAAAGTATTGATTCCCAGTACTACCTGAGGATTTATTATTGTACTTTTGAAAAGCCCTTGACGCAAGCTTAACAAAACACAAAATAGAAATAACTCCCCCACCCTCCCCCCACCCCCATTCACCAACTTATTCACCGAAGGAAAAGAGCTATAACCTACAGCCAGCTTTGCAAAAATAAATACGGAGTGGAGAGAGACTTCGTGAGATACTCCATAGCGCTGCCCGCACTGAGAACGGTGGTTAAGTGCTATAAACCTAGAAAGCCTTTAAAAATGAGAAGAACTGCTGAGTAACACTGCTGCAGATCAGCGGTCGTGGTTTAGTTGCCATCCCCACCCCCTGCAGTGGTGAGTTTACTACTATTCTCCGCCCCATGACACAAGCAAAGGAATCTTTGCTATTATTGTTTGACCTGTGAATAATTTGGTACTAACGAGAGGAACGGCATTGACCGAGACGGTTTAGCACAACGCCGACTTCCAGTCACAGTTCTACCAATGCACCCAAATCCCTATTTACAAGCACTTTACATTATTCAAGACCCGGGCCTGCGGCGCGGCCCCGGCCGAGCGAGGGAAAGCCGGCGGACGCAGCGTGGCACTGGAGAGACGCCCCGTCCCGCTCAGCACGCTGCTACGTCTTGGAATTACCGGAGAGCATTATGTGCAAGCCAAACTAAAGCCAGTATTGTGAATCTTTGCTTTAAAAAAAGCAGAACGCGCCAACGCTTGCATCATAAGCCAACTGCTACGTTCACAGACCAACATGTCTTCTGTTGAATTTTTTTTTTTTTTTTTATGTTTTAAGGAAGCTGCCACAGCATCAATTGCTCTGGATTTATTGAAATGCTTTCCTGTGCGCTGCCTGCAATGCCTCCGAGCACGTCACCTCTCCAGCCCTTGCAGGAAGCGTGCTGTTCCTTATGGAGCAGATGTAGAGCGAAACTGCATTTTACATTCCCAATGATGAGGTTTAAGGACTAGTCCTTCTGAATGCCAACTGCACAGCTGCAAAATGCTGGTGGACATGTTTTGGTTGAATTTCCCTTCCTGCTTCTCTCCCTCCCCTCAACCTCTCCTAACCCAGAATATAAAAGTCAAAACAGTTTTACAAAGGATGGTGCAATGTAAATAGGCGTATGTGCAAGTAGAGTGCAACAAAAGTCAATGAGCAGATACACTTATTTTTAAAAAAAAAAAAAGGAAAAAAAGGGAAAAAAGCAAGCTTGACATGTTGGGATACCCTGAGCAAATGCAGAAGCCTGTTTCTATTAACATGTAAAACAATAAGCTCTTTAAGAAAAGTTATGCCAATATTAAATATACCAATACCACAGGCACTGCCCACAACTCAGTCTTTCATGATGAAGCAAGTAAAAAAAAAAGAAAAAAAAATCACGACAGAAAACCAACCACAAACAGCCCTCCCCCAAAGCCCTCCGTTCCCAAAAGTGTACATTCTTCAGGTATGTGGGTTTCTTTTTTCTTTTTTTTGGGAATTCATCAATCTAAGTCATGTATTTGGTTACAACACTTGGAGAGTACAAGCAAGTTTCACCTGTGCCTAGTTTTTCTGAAACGCAAAAGAAAAAGAACTGGCTTTTTAAAAAAGGCTAAAAACAACAATGTGTTGTAATTCTATTATTTAGTTTAAGAAAAAAAAAAAGAAAAAAAGGAAAAAAGACTATTTGGCATTTTCTCTGCTTACTCCTGAATATTTTAAGGCCCTGAGATTAGAATATTATGTTCTTGGGACCACAGGGCTAGATAAAACCCTAGTGCATCAATTCTCTCTTTAAGCCCTAACCAAAGTTCTGACCTTTCAACCTAAGATCTACCTCCACCAAGAGGAGGCCCCCAGGCCTCAGTTAGCTTTCCTTCAGAGAAGCTTATTACAAACCCATAAATCATTGGTGTTTTCTGCCGGTGGATCTTGCTGGCACGTCCATCAATGAAAACACACCCTGTAACAGAGATAAGCTCCTGCCGTGAGGAAAGTGAACATGCATATATTCACTAGAAATGGCTTCCAAGTTGTCATCACATTCTCATCATCCTCTTCTGAGTTTTCTGACTTCATCGACTCTTCTTTGTGGGGCGAGAGACGCAGATTTTCGCCAACAGTTCTCCTCCGAATTTCAGTGTCTTGACTAGTGCTTAAGGACAAAGAAATAAACGTTCAGTATTGGGTTCTCCTGCCGGGAGAGAAGCCACGCAGGCTCGGCAAGAGCGCGGCCTCGCCACTGACCACCACAGACAAAGCTGGAAATCTCTTGCGACCAGGAGCTGCAGCAGACAACAAACCAAAGCCTATCACCAATTATTACAGTTCCGACTGTTAAATTACAGGCTTAGAAGACTGCTTGTCATCAAAAGCCATACTTCGGAGCATTTTATGCCCTTTAAAGAACAAGCTGACTCGGTTTTAAATGCCACCTACTCGCGCTGCGTATCACAAGTGCGCTACCTGCGCTGAGACAAGCTGTGGACTAGCACAGCTCAAACCTGCATCCAGGTCTGGAGAACACTGAGGTCCTAAAATCCAGCACCCACCCAAAAAGTCAGAACACGACGGGACTCTGGTTGCTCGTGCAGGCGTAACGTAGAGTGGCTAAAAGCACTGCGATAGAGCACTGCGAGAGCTTCTGGTGATGGGACCGAAGCTCTCGTCACCTTTAATGCTCTGTCAACACGGTTTTGTTTCCGGATACTAGACCTGCGTCCTGTTGGCAGCACACTGACACCCACAGAGGCTTCTTCTCGGACCGTGAGCTTTTCTAGCTACGGTACAACTCTCCCAGCTGAACTGAGGAAGCAGAGCACCAGCCTGCTGTGAGAGCCGGCGGGGTGGCAGCCAGCGGGGGGATGCTTTGCTGGGGGATTTCCTAGACATCTACTGACAGCATCAGTATGGAAGAACTCGGGAATCTTCCATCCCAGAACTAGAATATCTGGGCAAGAAAACAAACGTGCTGAAGAGTTCTGCTTCTTCTTCCCTCACCTTTGCCAGCACAACATCTATTTCCCATCCCTCCGTTTCCTCCAGCCTCGCACTGTCCCACATTCTTTCCCATCAGACCGCTCCTCTGCTCTCCATTCCCTCCTCCTCCTGCCTAGCAATTTTCACTCTCGCCGCTTCCAGACTCACTGTCCCAGACATGAGGACGAGCGCGATGATCACAAAGGAGGCCTGACCCTGCGGCAGCAGTAGTGGTATGGGATGAAGGAGCTCAGGATTCAAATCCTGGCCTGAAACACTGCATAAGGCAGGATTTAACTTCAGCAGGGTGAAACACAGACGTCTAGTCCCCGCCAGCCTCTACCATCAGTGAGGACGGGCAGCTCCAGGGGGTGACTCAACTCCAACCTCCGACAACTGACTACAATAAATTAAATTAATTGAGTCTCTCAGCTCTTTAGAGCTGGACATGTTGTATGTTCATTTAAGCTTCACTGTGTAAAGTATTTCCAGGAAGTAATTTATTCACTGGGAAATGCAGATTTATGCAGCTAATGAGAAGACATGAGACACCAGCTTTAAATCCACACTCCTCACTAGGCATGGAAAGCATCAGCTGGCATCTCACAACCCAGACAATCTTCTGGTGACAGAACTATATTGTCACAGAGGAAAGAAAGAGGGAGGTGCTACCACTGCAACAATCCCATCTTTTGTAGCTAAGCTTTCTTTTTTGTCCATTCCTATTTCCAAGATTTCCTTTCTTTTTAGTAAAGACATCTGGAATTTGAGTATTTCACTTCCAGAATCTGCCCTGAAGAATTAAGAAAAATCCTGACCAGAACACTGCTTCACGCCGAGTGGGGAGGGAAACGCTTCCATTTTATCTCCTTGCCTCTGGCAGAATTTGGAGGGAGACAAGTTCAGCTCACAGTCTCAGCCTCTCTGCCCTGCTATGTGAAATTAGAGGAGGTTTATTTTGAAGACAGACTATTGAAAACACATCTCGCTAATCTCCAGTTCCCAGAGTCACACACTCCCCCACTGGTTCAGCCAAATAAAATACATCGCGCCTGCCAGCTGCATCTGTTGAAAAGATGAGGAGTTCTGTGGACAATACTAAAACCTGGTATTTTATTCCAGTATTCCTATGGGAAGCTGAAGATACCTTGTTAGGAGACCATCTAGTGGAGGGAACATTAAACTTTCCCTTGATAATCCCTAGTGGGTATAGGATTTTTTTTTTTTATTTTGATTTTTTTTGGTTCTATGTGGTATTAGTTGGGCATTCTGAATAAAACCAGTTAAGATGCAGGATGGCAGCAACACCAAGGCATGTGGATTTCAACCAGTTCCACGCCACTCCGATAAATCAGGAGTGACATCTAGCGGTTAAGCAGGCAGGAACCTTGGCTCACCCGCTGTTCCACCGCGCGTGTACACAGCTTCTCGGCACGTTTATTAGTCCTTACAATGTAGGTTAGAGTGACAGGTAGAAGAGTTCTCTTCGTGAGCCCCCTTTACTCCATTCATCAGAAGTAGCTTTGCTTGCAATTAATGTCACATTTTGAAGCGTGATGAAAGCTACTCAGCCCAGTGTTCAGCTACACGACTAATACCGCCTCCAAGTCGTGTGAAAGCTCCCCTGTAGCTTAACACATACTGCCTGTACCTCGAGGTTAAAACACCTCCTTACACTGTCACTTTTTCCTTTACTCTAGCAGGATCCTGTAAGAGGCCCCAGCTCATGCGTGAAGTTAGAAGAAAATAAGACCTTTACTGAAAAGATTTTGGGTTGGAACTACTATCACACTAACTCGATCAAGGTCTATTCAGGCCCTGGTCGATGACGTGCCATTTGTGAGCTCATGTCCCGTAACCTCTCAAAGCCGTAATCCCACTGGACAGACTTCTTGGGACAGTTAAAAGTGGGAAACTAAATGAATTACCTGTCTGTAATCAGTGGTGCAGACGAAGAAGCTCTGCCATCTGGAACCATCTCTTCCACAGTGCTGACTGAACATCTGATCTCTTCCTCTACTACTTCATGCTTAGGAAAGAATTCAGTGTGTTCGTGCATCCTTCCGTTGTGCATCTCTGAGGTTCGCTTTGGTGGTCTGGGAGGCGGTGGGGTATGTTCCGGTGGGGGGTCCAGGTCTTCGTTGGAGAGCTCTTTCCACTGTTCCTTCAGAAAGGAAAAACCCTATTAAGCTTTTCTCTATTTCTTTTATGTAAGCTGCTGTAACTTTTAACTTTAACATGGCAGGGTCTTTGTACTCTACCTTTTCATTTGTTCTTAGAATGGCTGTTCATTTGCATTGAAAGAAGGGGGGGGATACCAGAACTCCAAACCTAAGCTACATCCAGTACACGGAACACACCTGCTATAAATACATGACATTTTCCTCTACTTTGGGAAAACGTAAATAGCACAAAACAGAACCTGCCCTCCTAGAGTTCTGCAACTTAGAGGATTTAATCATAATACTTAAAATTCTGGCATATTAGAAAGTGTTTATGATCTGAAATGAACGCCAAGGCTGATGGCAGCCAGTCTACACTCCAGTCAGAGGGCTGAGAAGTACACAAGGCCGCCTGGTACAGGTACTTTTTTGAAGGTTCTTACATACGACACTTCAGGTCAGGACAGATCATAAAGCATCGTATTTAACCACCTCAGAATACAAAAATTCACTGAAGCCATAGCAAGTGTGAAATTTAAAGTTTCTTTCTATTCCGTTGGTCCCCCATATTTGCTGCAGTTGAAGCGCGCCGCAGCTCACTGCGTTAGGCGGCGCAGTCAACGGCACTCACTTGCACCGAGGCATCTCCCATAATGAATTTTGCCCCTTCGATAACAGCCAAGTAGGAGAAACGGAGCTGATCTGCTGTCTGTATCAGTCCCATCCGGTACTCCCTCATTTCCAGGAGAACCTGTTTAACGTTCACAGAAGAAGGATCTTTCCGTTTGTCCATCTGGAGATAAAAATTTGAAACATGCTTTATGCGCTGATGAGATTCAATACAATGAGTCATTTTGTAGCATGGCCGTCAGACTACCCTCCGTATTACAAGACAAAGTAATACAAAACTGATATCAGTAGCTATTTATTGGGTCTCTAAAGAGATGGAAAAACACACTGGGCCTCCAATGTGTTGTACATTTTTCCCTTTTTTGTCTTTCTTGTTTTGAAAATATAATTAGGCAGGGGAAAAAAAAAAAAAAAGATATATTTTAACCTAGGCCTGACTTGTGTATTAGTTGCTGTCACACAGTGACAGAATAAAGCCAAGGGAACTCCGGTTTAATCTTAAAATCAGGACAATTTGCCCCTGCCTACAGGCAAAGTTAGCTCTAAAAGGAAGCACATTAGATTTATTTTGCACTGTTTCAGGATAGTTCACACTATTCCTTAGCAGACACCTAGTGGTTTTTTAATTAACCACAAGGGCAAAGCCTATCTTTGCAAGTCAGTCTTAAAAACTACAGACTTTTCTTCCCCGGACTCAAAATGGCCAGTCAAGAACGAGATCTGCCTTGGAAAACACTCCCAAACCAGAATATGAGTAAGGTAATGGGAAATATCATGCAACAATACTTCAAAGAACATACCACAGCTCTTTGTAAGCCTCCAGTAAACCATTCCTCAAAATAACTCTACCGAAATAGCATATCCTCTGGAATAAGTAGTTCTTACCAGTAGAAGACACGTATCAACCAAACAAAAAGTTCCCGATCTCCCGATTCCTGCACTGCAGTGCACCACAATGGGCCCGTGCTCAGGGTTAAGTGAGCCAGACTCCCTCACTTTGAACAGGAAATTGAGGAATGAAGCAGGTGACTCTGGGACACCAAAGTCGGGCCACGTAGTATAATGAAAGTGCAGAATCTCTCTAGTTTCCTGTGTCTGTAAAAACAGTAATTTAGGAAGTGTTTTAGCTTGGATACACAAGTCAGGAGCATTCAAAGCACAGCTGCCTACAACAACGTTGTACAAATTCACTTCCACGCTCATTTTCCTAGCAAATAGTCACTTATATATTTGGGCATATGGCTTTAGACATTAGACATTTTTACCTTTAGATCAATTTCAAAATTTGTGCCTTTGGAAATATTTAAGCTACTTCCTTTGAAAATAACCCTGACTTACCTGGAATGGAGGCACGTGCCCGCTCAGCTTTGTACACTACTGAGAGTACACTGCTTCCACTGCGGCTTTTCAACAGCTAGCAAACTCAAATGACAGAGTCCCACCAGTCGGAGGGAGCTTTTATACCTGCACCACTAAGCAACACTACGAAACTCATTACAAATAATTCTCTCTTGTTGCGAGGGTCTCCATTTTAAGCAAAGGAAATTAGATAAGTAAATTCACGTTTTTATATCGTGGTTTAGTTTTTTCAGTACAGTTCAAATGCTTGTACCACCACAAGAGAGCTGGCACTACTGCCTTCCAGTTTCTAATGGCAGAATATCATCTGAAGATTTCTCAAAATGAAGTTCTCAAGTTATAGAAGCCCTTTACACTTTCTGCAGACAAAGCCCTGAGGGTATCACAGCTGTTCCTGCACAGGTTTGCTCACAACCTGAAAATTTTACTCCAAGACTCCTACACCACTGGCGCCCACATCCTCCCAGAACACCCAGCTACAACCAAACACGTCTACGGTGGACATCACAGTTAATACACACCACAAACTACATCAACTAAATTCTTACTCCGGTAAAATTCAGTGCAATTCCTATCTGCTGTCGCCCGTTTCCTGGCAGGATGAAGCATGCAAGATGCCAACAGATGAGGCAAGGAACAACTGTGTCTTCCAGCAGTGAGCAGTACAGGACGGAAGAGGGCTCAGGCCAGCACGTCACAACATGCACACCTAGCTCAGCACCACCAAGGACCTCACCGTATCTCCAGTGCCCTGCATTCAGTGAAAGCTAATGGTGTTCCTCCTCAGCCAGCCTGCCCAGGGAGCTCTACACGAGCTCTCACTGCTCTAACTCGGCGTTGAAGAGGGGAGGAAGGCTGGGAAACGGCATGCACACTTTTATTTTTATATTAAGCAAAAGGAGAAAAAAAACCAAAACAGAACAAAACAAAAAAAAGGGTGTTATTTCCCTTAATGCTAGTGGCCTGATCCTTGTACCGAGCTCCATATAGCTCACTGCTGAACCAGGGCTAAAACAGTTCCTGCTTTCTCATGAAGGCCATCAATGCAAAACCTGAAGATTCAAGCCAAAACCTAAAAATAAACCTTAGAACTAGATGCAGGCAAACTGGTAGCTTAAGTGACAAGAAGAGCAATTATTTCAGCTATAACACAAAAGCACTAGAACATCTGCTGAGTGTTTTTGTAAAGGGTTCTCTGAAAGACAGTGACAAACTAACCTCCTCACTCAGTGTACAGCTGAAGACATGAAAATGACTGTAGTTTCCCCAGAGAGGTTTCATAAATATTTAAGAGTTTCATTTCCACTACACAGAAACTACAGGCTGAGGAACAATCTCATGCAGAATCACCAATTCCAGAACAAAATCTGCTATAATTTGTGACCATCTTTTTCAAGACCTCGTTGACGAGGAGGCAAATCTCACCTCAGAGAGACTGTAGAATCTGATTGGCACTAGTGTCTGTACTTACTGTAAGGTTTTCCAATTCTAGCTGTCGTACTGTGTAATACGATTTTATATCTTCAGATATCAATGTTAGTTTCAAGTTTGTATCTTCAAAAAACATTTCTTTCTCCTCCTTCCGTGGCCAGTACTGTGCACACTTTATCTAAAAACAATCAGGAGACATTTATGTGTCATTTATGTTCGTGTAAAAGGCAAGCAAAAGACATCCCTAAATACAACATCTTCTTAGAGACAATTTCTTCACCTGCTTTTATTATAAGGAGGACCAATTCTAGTGTAAAGAATATCAGTCTTTCTTTATGTTGCAGAACCACATCTTCACTGAATCTTTTGTACAAGTCAAATCATTTTTACCCTGACTGAACTCATGAAAATACCTCAGGTTTGTTTAGTTAAAGCTCTTTTTCTTCTACATATTAAGCTGAAAGAGTGCAAAGCTGGGGAACATAATCAAAATCACCAAAGCCATTATTTATTTTACCTTGTGTCAGAACAAACAAATGAGCAAAAATCGAATAGCTGTCTAATCATAAAAGCTCTAATCACAACACTCTGCCAAAATCTGATTTTTTGGTCTGCATTTTATTTATTATCCTCATGTCAAATATTTAAATTTCAAAAGACAGAGATGTTAACAAGAGCAGAACATACTGTGAAAAAGCATTATGAATTCCATGAATAAGCTACATAAAGAGAATTACAACATTGCAAATTTGCAAGTGTAACATCAGATGAGATTTTGGGTTACTCCATTCACTCACCACAGAATAAAAATAGCAGTGACATCGTTTTCTTTTTACATGGCACAGTTGAAAAGTAAAGCGCCAAACAAAAAACCCATGCATTCAGCAAACATTCCCATTACCTACTTCTGACTGGATTTCAATTTCCTCAGTGAAGCTTCCTAGAGAGCTTAGTCTTCCAAAGACTGCTACATGCTAGGACCTTAAATGAATCAACCAAATAGAAAAGTAGCATATTTTGCAGTGTGCAGGGAAACACTAAACCTAAAGAGACTCATCAGCAACCAAGGATTGGTATGGAAAGTATAGGAACAAAGTTTCTGACAGTGAAATCTAAGGATATTGTGACTGGGAGAACTGGCCTGCTCTGTCTGCCCCCGAGCACTGCTCTTCTGGGATGGGATTATGACCACCATATGCCCACACCTAAACATACAATAAGAATGGATCGTTGGACATGGCTAATGCCTCTTTTATTAAAAAGGGCAAATAATACAACCTTAAAGTTGAAGTGGAGGAACAGTGAAAAATAAAATCAACAAAACAACACAGCATTCTCAAGACTAAGATGATTTCTGACAGCGTTTTCATAAATAAGAAAACCCTTCAGTATTTTATTCATAGGTAGATTAACACTAGTTTTGCTCAGACTAATTCTAGTTTTTATTCAAAATACATCCTGTAGTTTATCAGGTTGTAGAATACAGTTATAACTCTGCACTTTTCTTTTTTTTCTTTGGTATTAATTTTAAAGAAACAGCAATGGCTTTGTGTCTAGTTTCTCCACCAAATGTGTCTGCAAACAATATTTTGTTGTGCTCCACTGTAGGTCCCCCACTGCTGTTTGCTAAGAAGTGTAAGCAGCCTGCCCTAAGGGATCACAGTAATTCTTTTTGTTCAAAACTACTGGCAGTGCAGAGAATGAGCAGGAATGGCTGGAAAGGAAGAAACTATTGAAAAATATGGTTACTGCATCTCGTTTGAAGATTGAATTTCACTTGCACTACAAAAAAAGCGAAACATTCAAAAATCAAGACTGCAGTTTATTAAAACACAACTCATTGCACAAGAATTTTCCTGATTATTGGGAATTCTTTCCTGATTACACAAAAGCATGTACCACCCAGTTATCACTGGTGGATACCCAACATACCCGCTTACCCCTCCTCCAAAGTGTCTTTATACTGACTGCGCTGCAACATTTAACTTTAAATTGTGCATTTCCATCATTCTTTAAAATTGCTTTTGTCTCAAATTTGCGCAGCTGCCAAGTCCGCTTTAAGGATGGCGGCTGTGGAATTAGTACAGAGGCAGAACTTTGACCCAGGGATGAAAACCGTGGCTGATGGTTCCTGTCTTCTCCACCATCAGAAAGGCTCAGGCATTTCTTTCTCAAGACAGCAGCTACTGCATGTGCCAGAGAAACCAAACTTTTTATTCTGTCTGAAGGTAAATGACTTAAAATAATCCCCATTATTTGTTTCCATTCTATTGTTTTCTAACTATTCCCTTCTACTTGTTTCCTAACTATTGTTTCCCTTCATCTTCTGCCTGTATTGTCTAATGTAAATTTCCTAAAAGGTCTGGACAGAACTTGGCCCACCGCACTTGTCCTGGCAAGTGAAGCACTGGCTGAACAGCTGGTTCCACATCACCCAGAAGATTATTGCTTAAGACAGATACCAGGAGAAGCAGTGTCAATTGTGCCCCCATTCTCCTCATACCTCTAAGGTACTTTGTAAAACAATGACACTGGTGGAGAAACAATATGCCTAGATGGCACATTTAATAATCAGAGCTCTTATTGCACGAAGGAAACTTGGAGTCAAAGTGCCTCTAGAACTACTTCAAAAGCGTTTCATAATGCTTGTGAACGAACACTCGATGTAAATGACCTTTGAGAGGCGCAATCCGTGTACACTGAAAAGAACTACACTCAGATACCCAGGTCAGCAGTAGAGACCAAATATTCACTTGTGTGGAGAGTCATATTGTGTTCATGCCTTATTTCAGCAAATTCAGAAGAAATGAAGCCCTACAATTACAAACAATAATTTTCTGACTGCACTAAGATCGGTTCACTGTGTATTCCATTCTAGGCATATTTCTTAGAATTACGGATGGTCATCATCTCTCCAGGCCGGTGTTTTGGTTTGGGGTTTTTTTTTGTTTGTTTTTAAAAGCAAAACCATAAACATGCAATGAACAGAAATCTAGAACTGACTAAGTACTTACGGATCCCTTTTCCACCACTCTGTTCAACATGACAACACCACGGCTTTTCTGTTCCCAAACCATCTCCCAAAAGTGACCACAAGTATTTGGCAAAGGTCCCTGCAGAGACAGAATTCCCCAGAAATAAGCATTATTTTCTGTTAATGTCAGTGCAATGTTCCCCAGTAAAACTTACTGCACTAGGCAATAAATTTAGACAAGTAACAAGCAACTTCTCATTTCAAACTGTAAAAAAAATGCTGTGATACAGCTTTTAAGTTCCATTTTAACACTACGAATTTACCCATGAAAGCATGGTTCATCTTCCCCCCCCAATACATAGCAGGAAAAGAGAAGTAGGCTCATTTGCGAGAAGAGAACTGGGAGTGAGAAATGCCGTGAGAATTTTCTTAGGAAAGCTGTACATATAACAGGGAAATAAAACCCCATTAGCTAACTAAGAACAGAATTAACGTCTGTGTTGAACTATTCTCTAATACATCATTGTTATTCATAATACTTGAAAATTACTCAACTGAATAGAAAAACACTCAAAAGACTGAAACAATGCCAGACCAGTAACAAATTATGTGGTTTTCCAGAATTTTCATGAACCTGCTTTGGGACTGAACAAAATGATAACTCCTTTTAAAGGCTACTATCTACTCACAAAGTAGATTTCCTTGTAACTCATTGTTTGTGTGATATTCCTTTGCTATTTTCTACTCCAAAACCATTGCTCTGAATTTTGGGTAACACAAACCAGCATCATTGTGCCTCTCACACTCGCTAGCCATCACTTTGCTCAAACAAAATAGCTGGCCACGGTCCTCAGAAAGAATGAGTGGATTTAAATAAAGCCATTCCAATCCATGAAATTCTGGATCAGAATAGATAACTAGTAGCAGTTAGCTGTACATTCGACTATTCCACATACAGGTCTATCAGTTCAGCCCTGTGATCAACCTCCCCTGTCGTGAATATGTGGAATAAGAGCTGTGTGCACAGAATCATTTTCATATCGAACACTGTACTGTCCACTTCTTCCTTAGAAGATTTATCTTTATTTTCTGGAAACAGGAAAGAAGACCTGCTGCTTGCAAATACTAATCCCAGTCTACCTTTATCTAAAGCGTGGGAGGAAGGGGTAAAAAAAAAAAAAGAAAAAAAAAAAAAAAAAAAAACCAAGATTAGAGACCAGGACAGTCTCCAGGGAACCAAACATTTAAGACAAACAAGAATTCTGGCACAGTTGCTAGCTCTCAAAATAAGACAACAGGGTATCCGGGTATTTTTAAATTTGTTATATAGATAAGTGTGGAATTCACATATTCAGTGAAAAACAGCCACTTCCCTCCTGCCCCCTGTATTCCCATCACTAAAATCTGTATTCACAGCTCTCCTCTCACATTAAAGGTAGAAGCATCAGCATTGCCCAACCTAGACCTTTTTGCAAGCTGCGTTATTAGGAGGTGTGTTACTTGTAAATACTACAATAACGTCACTTTCAGAAGGCCGTTCAACAAGAAATATGTGGTGAAGCATAATGTTTATTTGAAACAGGTCAGGTGTAAGAAATTCCTTAATATGCTTTAATTAACATCTGCCCTATTCAACATATGAACATCCGTTATAAAGTATGTTATTTCAAATAGGTTTCGAACATCTTGAAGTTCATACATATAGTACTGTAAATAATGAAACCCTCCCAATTAAGTGAGGTTCACCTCTGTTCAGAAAATTCATCTAACAGGCAACTTAAGACCGTAGTGGTCTTAAGCCTTTGTGCTGGCACCTTCCATCTAGAAGTGTGATTTATTTCAACCACATCTAAATGTTGCTTGTCATAAGCCAACAAGCAGATTTCTAGAAGTAGGTTCCCTTCTAACCTAGACGAGTCTAAAATCAGATATACAAAAGGGCCAAAATACTCCACAAAAAGTCAGTCAGTGCTGACAGGAAGCAGGAAGAAATACGTAGCGTTTCTATAAAATTGTTCTATGTGTATGTTTATATATACAGACAGATGTTTATACACACTTAAGTAGCTTTACAATAAAGAAAACAAACATAACAGGCTAAAGAAAACCTAAGAAAAACAACTCCAATCACCATATGTTTTTTATTATCCACTGCCAGCAATTACCTGGGTAAGGATGTAGCTCCTTTGGGCCTCTTCCATTTTTATCAAACTAGCATTGATATAGTCATTGTCACCTTGGTTTAGCTTAATTCGACTGTGATCAACTGCAGCACAATTAGAAAACACTGGTTAATGTATATGCAACACAGCACAATCCATGCACAACCTCATCAGATGTTAGGATCAAAAAAAGCTGCGTCGTCCCAAAGAGTGAAAAGAGCTTAATCGCAGGTAGCGCAGAAGTGTTCGCTGGTGCCTGTAACTCTGGAAATACAATATAGGAACTGCAAGAACAGCACTACAGCACAGCAGTGAACAGAAGCTGCCCTCCCTCTTCCAAGAATACATTGCAAGAATGGAAGTATTTGTACCTGAAGTAATCACAACAGTAATTTGAAAACCAGATCACACTGACCTATTCATACTGTTACTGAGTTACTGTTTTTAAATAAATCTAACTACACAACTGCTTATCTTTTGCAGCTTAAACATTCAAACTCAGCTTGTTCAAGGTTGCTAAAGCTTTGCCTAATCATATATTAGACAAACAGAACGGAGACTTCTTATTCTTCTAACAAACATTTAGCTATTGTTCCCAACCCAATCACACCTTAATGTACAGGAAAAAATAATTCAAGAACAACAGCAAATGTAATTTCATTGCTCTTTTGTTAGTCTCAGCTTGCTCCACTTAGCATAAAAAAAAGCAAACCACTAAAAAAACCACATACAAGAGTTCCCACATTTCGCAAAAAAGCAAACCAGATTGGAAGCAGTATTATCTGAAGGCAAAAAGGAACCCCTCGTTTCTCACAGCCCCAAATACTGGAACTGCTCAGTAAAGCAACCTATGTGCAACATTATTCCTCCCAGTCAATTGCCCCAAAGACTTCAATAACTTTTAACCACTAAGTATAGAAGTTTTCCGATAGACAGTAACACACTTGTCTTTGAACAGAAGATATTTTCCTAGTGACAGAGCCTATAAAAACTCTGCATTTAAAGCAGGAGGCAGAACTGCACCCTTCAAGAGGGAGAGAAGTCCCAGAACACTGTCATTTAGTTCAGAGAAGGGAGTTTGGTGAACCAGCTGTGGACTTTCTCTAGTGTCTGCCACATCGAGTGCTATTTGCCAGCCATGGGACTAGCCCTGTACTTGCAGGAGCGCAGCTCGCCAGGCGGAGGCCAGTCTCGGTGCTACAGCTTTTGTACGTGGGATCGTTGAGGGAAAGACGGGCTGCAACACCAAACCGAGCTGCGCCCTGTGCGGAGGATGCACGCTCAGAGATGCGCTTCCCACCAAAACATGTAATGAAAACCATTTCAGAAACGCAGGTCTCACACTCGTACTACCACCTTTGCAAATGCTCCCGTTTCTCTGTTCAAGTCAGCTTATTCGCTTAGATTTATTTCTAGTAGTCTTGTATTTTATGCAAGACTCTTCCCCATCTCCCAACAGGGGCAGCTACGCTACATTGACTACGAAGCTCTAGTAAGTATACCGCAATAGAAGGGTTACTTGCAATTTTATTAACGCTACTTCGCCCACCGTGCTTGTCTAGCGTAAGAATTCAAAGGTAAAGCAAGTTCCTCTCTTCAGATTTCTACCAACAAAGACAGAATATACTGCATGCTGCTCTAGTATAATCCTACGGCTATAACGGCATCCTGTGACATCTATCTCATAAATAAATTTCTTAACAGAAAGAATTGTCTTGGATGCATATCCATCTAGCAGAAATCTTGTTCTCACAAAGAACATTCAGCTGTTAGAAGAAGTCATTAGAGGTCAACAGTCTATTACAAACAATGGAAAAGAAAGTGTACTTACAGGGGCTGACATCTCTGTACCTATTTCTATTTTTGTTTCTGGGATGTTTGGCCACTTTACATGGAAAATCACTGGCTTCATGCCTGATGCCCTGAAACAAAAAGAAAAAAATAAAGTCTTAGATATGAATCCAATTAATAGCATCATACCATTAGTTATTTTAAGACAAATACCCATTTGACTTCACGTTTTCACTCATGGGAGTTCTGGACAGAAAGCACTTTGGGCTTCAACTTAAGAATTAAGTTTAAATTTATCAGAATTCAACACTAACATTACTCGTGTGTTAAAATATTATTAACTTGCATAATAAAGTAGGAGAACATTTACCAGACATTATGCCTTTACACTCCTGATGGAGCAGGGTCTCTGCCCTAAAGCACAGTCATAAAAACTGCTTTAAGCAATTGTTTCCACTATCTGTGAAACTATGGATTGTATTTATAACTCAGTAGCCATTAGAAAACCTTCACTGTGACAGAAAAAAAGCCTCATCTACCCCCTTGGCATCAAACACACACATGGAGTGGTGACTTGTCTAAGATCACTTACATCTTCATCTTGAGTTATCAGCAAGATGTCACAAAGCTGCAAGTGGCCAAAGTTATTTGTATCCAATTCACATGCTCAACTACAACATGTGTATCATCTTAAGCATATAATTAGGGTTTCTTTCAGGTTTTTCAGATGCATGTAATAGCTCAGCTGTCTGAGACAATTTCAGAAGTTAGAATAAAAAGAATTCTGCTGTCCTTGGAAATTAGTCCCAATTTGTTGAAACAGAACTTCACATTGTAAATAAACACTGTGTAAATATTCAATCCTTAAAAATTATAGTACTAGGAATTTCAGGGCGAAGCCGTTAGATTTAACTGAAATTAATGAAAGCCAAAGGAATGGATTTACTGTAGAACTGGTATTTCAATAGCATAATTGAGTTTAAGAAATCCTGACAGACACTGAGCGCACAGATGAAATGAACAAATGAACCTAGCCCAGAGGCCACTAAAAAAATTGTCGTTAAAACCAAATTATTGAGTGAAATCAATCCCCTTTTCATTGGATGGAATTAATTTTGTTAAATATGACCAACCAAATGAAGTAGAGTTTAATATTAATTATCTGTCCAGATACAGACATATTTGAACACGTTGCTGATCCATATGCAGTGTAGCCAGAGACCAGGTTTCTGTGCACACAGTTAGTGCGTGTGGAGGGCTGCTTGTGAGACACAGATCATTTGCACAGAAAGGCTGGGCACTCCTCTACTAATGTTTCCAATTAGCTCAGGCTCTGGTTCAAATTGTGGTAGTTGTCCAACATCAGAGCAGGAGGATTTTATACCAGCTCAAAAATCTAATCCCTAAAACGCAGGCCAAACTGAACTGTTTTTCTGTTCCTCTCCATTTTGCATAAAGAATCATGTGCAATGCTGAAGATTTTTAAATTTTGTTTAAGTGGCCTATCTACTGCAGCTTATTACTTGTTCATCTTTTTCTACCCCATTATTCAGATACGTATCAATTTACACTGAATGCTACATGTCAAGGGAAGAGTTCTATTTTACGTATACCTGCTCAAAATTAGTACAGTATTCTGAAATGGCTCCTCGCTGAAATAAGCCCCGACATCAGCTGCTATCTTTTTATAACTTAACACATGGCTGCCAGTATTTCTGCTTATGAAGAATGCAGTCTGGAGAATATGATCTTGACTGCCACAGTCTAATATCTCAAACATGAGGCAGCTAAAATGGATGTTTTCATAAACTCGTCTCTGACTCTAGGTTGGTGACTTTGTAGCTTGCAGGGGTTTATTTTTATTTTCTTTTTCTTTACTGACCGTACAGGATTAACAAGAGACAAAAACAAGGAACTAGGAAAAATGGTTTTCTAGATCTCTAACCACATTTCCCACAGAGCCTACACGTTATTTTTTTTAAGTGCTAAAAAAACCCAAACCACCAAAAAAACAACACAACTACCCGACCACTTAGGTATTCATATTGGAAAAAAAAAAAGAAAAAGCAAAAAAAAGAAACGGCAAAATGCAAACCAAATTAAAAGACCCTTAGGCATTTTTGCTCTAAATATTGGGTTAAATTAGCAGCATCACTAATCTACACTGTTTCCTTTCACAGCATTAACAAGTTTGAAGAGAACTGTCGCCTCTTAAAAAAGGAAACGGATGAAATGCTTCATGACAGATATGAAATTATACAAAGGCGTTCTAATATAAAAACATTACACTTGAGTACAGACGTGTAAGTGCACATACCCACTACCCCCAAGCCTCGGAGAGCTCCAGAGAGTCAAATATCAACATACTTAAGGATCTGAAACTGGTAATTTATTGTTGAGGGAATAGAGAGCTGGCTACTACCTTGGTACCAAATATTAGATCTTTTTAAAAGATGTTACGATGCCTGAAGTTACTGAAAGAATAAGGGAGTTCTAGGAGATGCATGACTCCCATAAGTACAGAGAAAATGAAAAGGAAGAAGTTACCCACGTACCTTCCATAAACACAGACATTTTAAAAAGCGTAATATATTTTTGAGGCACATTTCACCAAACTGGAAAAAAAATGGGGTGGTAATAAAATAAGGGACCTAGATATGGCAACAGGCAAGCTGCTGCCTTGTATGGAAATGCAACTAGGACATAACTCTTCATTTCCGAGTGTAACGAACATCAATACAATAGAAAATCCTACATGGCACGTCTGCCTGGACCTCAATGGTCAACTCCATGCCTGAAAAGATGGGGCATACGGGATAAAAGTGGCTTAGTGTTTTGTTTGGGGGTTTTGGTGTGGTTTTTGTTGTTGTTGGGTTTTTTGTTTGTTTATTTTTTGGGGGTAGAGGCCCTATAGCAGTTGATGGAACATCTATAGTGAACAAAAAAAAAAAAAATCTAAGATCACTTCCAGGATATGAAGCTGACTTTAGCGGAAATCAGGTGGACTTCAACAGAGAAAATTATTGGAGGGGGAAAAAAAGATAAAATCTAGTGCCAAGTTATGAAAAATGGCCATCTTACAGGCTGACTTGTACACTCCTCAAGAACTTTGGTTATTGGTTACTGCAGGAGTCACATAACTACTGATGCTCACCGGTGTTAGGGCAGATTCAGAATATGTCAATGATAGTAGTACAGGATCTCCACATTGGGGAAAGCAGACTCATTCAAAGCATGTAATTATTGTGCTATGACAAACTTGAAGCCAGTGATGTCACGAGAACTGAAGTCAGCGGATGGACACAGGGATTGATAAAGTTACAAAACGCCTTCTTGAATCACACCCATAGTCACACTGCAAAGATCCTGTCATTTAAAAAGGAAGCTCGACATTTCATTTAAAAGGTCGTGCAATATAAAACTTTAAAGAGGAAGGTCTGGAACTGAAGCTAGTCTTCCAAAGTCAAATGCTTCTGGTTTTGAGCATGAGTCACTCCATGCCACTCATCTCCTGGTTTTAAGTCCTGTACCCTGTGCAAACGCTCCAATAAACTTCAGGGGTGGAAAGAGGAAGTCTGCTGAAGCACTGTTCTTCAAATGGGAAGACCTTGTTGCTGTTAATTTGCAGTAGTGACTGGAATAAGTTCTTTTGTGCCTTACAGGAGAAGGTTGCTCTCAGTTTCATGAATGGGTTCCACTTGGCCTGACAGCATCACACTTCCCGCCACAAAGAAAGGATACAGGATGCAAGGGCAGGTGGCTGCGTTGTTCCGAAAAAAGGGATCAGTCCCATGAACACAGCCTTACTTTGCAGTCTTACAGATGTTCATCAGTAAGAGGTGCTCATAGTGGCTCCCAGCACCTTGTCCCAAGGCCTTCTGTACGGGAATGCCTGACCCTTCCTCCTTTCCCACTGCCAGAAACCTCACAGCAGTGACTCACCCTGCAGCCTACAGCCCTCTCTTTCCGTTCCTCTCAGCCTTCAGAAAAATCCCCTCATTTCAGTCCCCTAACCCGTAACTACTCTGGAGTCCCGGATATGTCACGTTACCCCTTTGTTCCGTAAGTATTTTCTGCAAATGTTCCTACTTGTCCTTGCCACCAGAACGCTGCACTACACTGCAGTTGCCACACAAAAACTTAGCGCAACAGCACATTTGATTATATTTTCCCCATCTCGTTCAGACACCAATGGGAGAGTACGAAAGAGAAGATATACCCCAAAATCCTCAAGTTAAGTATTAGGTAAGATCACTATGAAGAGATGCCCGTGACATCAGCTGTTCAAGCACAACGCAACGTTGTGTAGATTTGCACATCAGTATTTACAGAAGAGAAACTAAATGTCCAGTCTAAAAAGGCCTTCAGATTCAACAGAAAGGCTCCCGGGGAACTTTGCAGCAGGCCTCCATTTGATCACACTATTTTACTACACCATAAACTCCGGAGTAGCTCAGACTAAGAGATAATGATATACTGACATCTTAACAGTTCTGTTCCTATGGGAAGCGGCAATTGCCAAGATCTTATCGCAGGCTACAGAAGCGCACAGTAATCCATCTACTGAGGCAGTCACTCTCAGGAAAGCAATTCACAACAAGTACATAAAGACTTAAATTAAAAAGTAATTTTAGTTTAAGAGCTTAAAAAAAAGTTTCCTCTTAAAGCTAGCACTGAAAAAATGACGACACTGCTGTAAAAGGTAGAAGAGTTAAAAAAAAAAGTTACAGTAAAGTCAAGTGAAAGCTGCTGTTTTCTGAGAGGTCATTATAGGCTGATTTCAGAATGGAAATACCCCTACAAATACATGAGGTGGCAAAGACTCATAGAAAAGACCACAAGAAAAACAGGGATCCAAGAAAAAAAGGGATCCATAATAAAGAGGTACTTTACACAAATGGGAAAAGGTCTTCAGGTTCATTGTGTAAGGGAGGACACTGAGTCACTGAGAAGCAGCGAACTGACTCTTCAACATAAGAACTTTGCTGGGATCTAAAGCATATGTAGATCAGCTGTTCATCCAGCTGTTTATTCAACCTACTTTGACAAGGAAGACTGGATTTCTTATCCTACATTAAACCCTACATCAGGATATTTGGACAAGGACAAGAATTGAGGAGGCAGCTTGTAGGTGACAAGAAAGTCGGCTAGACATCAGATAAATGAACAGACAATTGCATCACATAACATTAAACTTCACAGAAAGCTGCAGAATTTTAGCCAGACAAATTAAATAAATGTAGATTTTAATACCCTTTATGAAACATTTTATCTTGTCTCTCAGTTTTGCTTTCAAGTCAAATATGGTAGTATTGATTTGCTTATTAATGTCCCTCAAAAAAAAAGCCAGCAGACTGGTACGCTGAGCGTCTTCCTGAGGTCAAGTAGCACGGGGGGAGAGAGAAAGGGACAGGCTTGTTTACAGTTCAACAACACTATTACGTGAGTTTAGGGAGGAAAAAAAAATTTAAAAAAAAAAAAAAAATCACACACTTGCAACATGGTTTTCCTAGAAAGCCCCTTGCTAATTCAGCACTATGTGGGCAATCTGGAACAGGTTGTAGCAATGCCGCGTAAGCAGTGTTTCTGACACTAGTCAGCTGGTTGCAGGCACGGAAATAACCCCCAGGAGAATGTAAACTGGGCATGATTGTGTTATTAAATCATATCAGCACTTGCAAAAGCGTACTAATTTTTTCTGGGCCCACGTTTATTGCAACTAGCAAATATTATAGATTGTTTCTCACCATTGACTAGATTCAACATGCCTAAGTAGAAATTCAAGAATTACTAAAGTAAATCCTACAGTACTTTGTTGCACCCACTTCATCATGGCAGATAACCGAACACTGTAAATACTCAATTAAACAATTGCACCTGAATGGTTCGTACAACTTGGGTGTGTAACTCCAGAAGGGAGAAAGTCATAGACTTGTGTCATTTCTGAGTTTTAACAGTATTATATTTATTTTGCATGTTGTCAAAAGGCAGACATTACTGTAGAATAAATCATTGCAATTCTGCAGAACTCAGCTGCTCAGATTCTCATGTTGCTTCAACATCATTATCTGCAATGAGTAAAACCTGAGTTTTCAATTCTGATTTTTTTTGAGAGCTACAGCAGAGCTAGGGCGATCAAAGATCTAAACTCTAATATTAGGTTAAAGAATTACATGAGACTTCTCAAATTTCAGTAAGTTCAAAATACAGTTTGTCCTTGAAATTTATGACCCATAACAGAAGAAGTTCAGAGTAGCTGGCAGGAACACTCTCCTTATGCTGTTTTGTAGCCACGTACTCGCTGCCAAAACAGGAAACAACTGAATGGAGGGTCAGTGTAAGAAAACAACTGAAGTTCCCTCCTTCTTCACGTCCATCTCTACTTTTCCTCCCAGATATTCAGTCTGCTCCAGAAGTACATCTTAGACATTACTGGAAGGATAGAGACTTCTGAGAAGATGAAATGGCTTTTTCTTGACAGCTGTTGTGCAAAAGAAAAGCTTTGCTATCTGTTTCATCAAACAAAGTCAGTGCCAGGAAATAAACCACACTCTCATTAAAGTGTCAAGAGGTTCTAACTCAGTTACTTTTCTCCTGTAAGAAAAATAATCATGCAGATGAGATCCAGATCTTGATTTGCCCAAACATCGGAGGTCTCCGGCTAGAGAGTTTTGGTTTAACCTCATCTCAGACTGGTGCATCCGACAGCCCAGATAATCTACATAAGTCCTAAAGGAATTCACTTTGTGTAGCAAATCCAGACCTTAATTTGTTTGCAGTATGGGTTTTGTATGAGTCTAAAAATGTGAAATTCCTGGCCTGTAGGGTATTCCAGGCTTCATGAACTGACAACTGCGGTTATAAACAGAGTCCTCCTTTCCTAGTTACCTAATATTTTCATTCTAACATCTCACAAGCCACCGAACAGCATTACAGCTTTTACAGAGCTACGACCACAAAGAAACCCCAACCAACAATGAGGTAAGGACCACGTGCGTAGACTTTGCAGGCTTCAGGGAGAGTGGGGAGGGCAAAAAAAAAGATACAAAATTTCTAAGCACTAGGAGGTGAAGGAGGGACCAGAAAAGCTGCTTCTCACACTTTTTCACAGCAAAACCAGATCACTGTGCTGCATAACAAAGGTAATTTCTACAGTTTAGACAATCTGCAAATGACAAGTTGCAAACTGGAAGCAAAAGGGCAAGAGATGCCCTTGGAAGCACTGCAGATAGTTTACAGTTTCTCAAGGGGATCTCTGACTTCACGCAATAGGAACCACGGAATGACTTTTTATTTATACTCACTCAGAATCCTCTACTGTCTTTCAGAGATACCATATACACTGTTAATAACCTCAGTCAATGTTAAGAAAGCGAGACCGTACTATTGCCCCGAATTCCTGCATAATCCATTATCACCATTTAATCTTAAGATAAATGAGCTCATCTGATTAAATAAATAATAAAATGTAAGACACTTGCTTTTCAGTGCCCCTTTTTCAGCAAGACTTACAACATGATACAGTGAGTTTCAAGGTGTCTACATCAACATCGTTCCTTGCTCACTGTTTCATCATTTGCATAGGCACACTGTTCATTTTCATGGCCATTAGTCACCAGTATTTTTAATTTTTACTGCTTTAAGAAGTTGGGTTTGGTTTGGGTTTCTGTTTTTTTAAATCATCAAGCAGCTACATATTTTCCCCCCATCAATTCCCTTAAAATTATGCAAATATTTTCAAACAGTTGCTAGGCTTTCAAGTATTTAAATTCATTTACATGGGTCTCAGAAAGTAACTCAGGTTAATATACCAATTTGAACATTGGTGTATTAATACTAATTAATATACATTGAAGTTCAGTATTAGAAATTCCATGTATAAATGCAGAAAGCCTGACTCATTTAAAAAGCTGTGCTCTTCATAGAAAAAAAAAAAATCTGCCTTTAAAAAAGGTTTGAGATAATCTTTTGTTTAAACAATTTCAAGGCTTGTGCTAGAACAAGGGCAGAAGACTTCAGATGAAAGCCAATTAGCCTGGTTTGCGCAGTTAATACCACTAGTAACAGCTGGCACTCATATATGAATTTCCAACTTTTAAAAAAGTTTAATATCTGGTTTATAGAAATAATTTCTTTTGTAAAAATCCACAATAAAACCGAAATTAAAAACTCCCTAATAGCTGTCTAACAGCAGCCATTGACACTCTCTCTCTCAGTAACCAGAGTCCTATTTACTGAAAGATAGTAGAAGGCAATGCCATGTTGACATGGTTTAATCTGTAACAGCTTTATCCAAAAACCCCTTGACAGAAGGATAAAGTCTTTTCTGTGTAACTGGCATTTGATGAAGCTACGAAAACCCACTTCAGTTACAATCAGTAAAATAAACCCTAGATTTTGGTCTGAATTTAAGCAGGTAGTTTGATGGATGAAAACCCTTACAGAACGCGTGCGCACTCTACACATGACAAGGATAAATCTACTTCTGATTAAGTTTTTAAGATGACTGAGCAACTAGAAATGCCTACAAAATTGTCATAAATTCATGATCATTTATTTGGAACCTGGGCTGCACTGTTTGGAAAAGTGATAAAAGCAGCCTGAAAGTAGTTACAGGAGAATAGTGACAGAAAAGATTTAAGGAGAGCTCTATATGAATCATGATACGTACAGTAATAGGTCTATGAAAAACACCACCAGTTGAGTTACCGGTTGAGTTAAATCTGTTCAAAAATAAAGGCACTCAGAAAATGTTTTGAGTTGGCTAAATCTGGAGGAGTCAAGCAATGCTGATTGTCTTAGTATTTTGTCTTTGAGTAAAAGTTTTGCAATAATCAAGTGAACGAATACTTCATTTTCCATATAAAGTTTTTGCACTTCAATGCAATAGAGTTCTGACATATCCCTGCATTATTAATCTATGTAGTGTTTTAGCAGATGTTCCCTAAACCAAAATTTTGAAATAATCTATAGACACTACCAACATATTTAAACAACCATAACCTCTTTTCACTGTAAAACAACAATTTCACTCTAATTCCTAAATTTCCAAAAGTTTTACATGCTGTTTTACATGCTGCAGAGTTAATACTAAGAAAAAAATCTGAAAATTTTCCATTAAAAACAGAAAGAGCAGACACAGGAAGAAAAAAAAAGGAAAAAGTCTTGTTCATCTCTAAATCTTAACAGAAGAGAATCAAAGAGAAAGAAGGAATACATTAAAGTATAATCCTTTAAGTTTTTCACTCTCAGGACACTTACAGTGGTGGTTCAGGTGGTGGTTCTTTACCTGTCATGACTGATGCATGGATAGCCTGTTCTTGGAGCCCTGAAATCAGGTTACTCTACCAGACAGTGGCTAATTTATTTTCAGAAGATCAAGAAAAGGTACTGAAATAAAGGCAGGGAATCGCTGAGAATTCTTGTTCTACATAAGCACAAAACAGTTGTAAACTTTATCAACATTACAGGACATTCCCAGAATCATTTTTATTCTGGTTTAAATCTCATCTTTTAGAAACAGATACCTTGAAGTATAAGAAAAAAAGGGCTTTATTAGTTTCAGTCATTTCAAGTGATGTCTATTAAAAAAACCCCAAAAAACGAAAACACAAAAAACAAAAGACCACACTCATGCTTTGTTAATAACAGAAGTTTCACTTTGGGCAGAAATCAATATGCAGAAAGTGAATCAGTCGAGCCTGACTTCCTGTAAATTGATTTCAGTACACTGAAACAAGCACATCTGAAGTCTTGAAGCAGAAGAATGTTCCTGTAAACGAAGGCAGGCACACAGTTCCATTTCATAACTTACCATCCTCTCCTTTCACACAGAAGACAAGTGTGATTTGATCGGTACAGGTACAGAGCATCAGAGCGTGTGTTCTGGTGCAGAAACAAAACTTGCTAATAATTACACTAATTCCTGTCAGCTGTATGAAAACAGTAGTAGAGCAATGAAAATCATTGTCAGATCCTGTCTGAAGCTGTTCTCCCCTCCTCCTCCAGGTGTCCACTCTGACAAACTGTCTCCTTAATTTTGGTAAATACAACAAAAGAGTCACCTGTGGGTTTACAAGTTGTAGGTAGGTTTGTTTGTTGGGGTGGATTGAATGTTTTTAAATCATGTCTTTCCTAATAAAACTAGCTGCTAGCTTCCTGGCATGTATTTGTAAGACTTACTCACAAGTTTTAAAAAAAAAAAACAACTAAAAATATATATAAGAGATCCTTTAATGGAATTAATTGTTTCAGAATTTAAACCTGTCCAGGCATCTGAATGACAACAATGAAATATTTTGGATTCACCTGACATCCTGCAATCAGACCCACTTGCATCACTACTGCCCCCCAAGAGCCCTCATCAGGCAATAGATTCAAGGTCTTACCAGTTAAAAGCTGAACAGATTTTTACTGATTCTTTTTCCTTGTCTTTCATTTTTGACCCCAAGGGCATGCTGCCCACTAAAAAGAATGTAAATTTTCAGAAGATCTCTCACTTTTATTACTACTGTTAACAAGAAATTTGAGAGGCTCCTAAGGTACTTGTTATTGTAGCAATATAGAAGGACTATATAATCTCCTGCCTAAAGACAAGGCTCCAGGTAGTTATTTAGTATTGGATATACTGTCACTCATACTGGCCCTCTAAATCACTCGTGGAGAGTATTAACATATTCATCTAATGAACTGTAACAGAACTACTACAATTACCAAAGAACCCAGCATCCAAACACAGAAAAAGTTCTGTGGTCTTGATGATTAATATCACACTTTCCAAGTCTGAAATCAAGCAGCCTTGCACATTTGAGGAGCTGAAGTTTGACCCCTTCTACTAAGCCTCAATTAAGGTCTTTAAAAAGAGACTTCATTTTAGATTAAAACATATATTTCACATTCAGTGAACTACAAACGAAACTTGTCTGTGGTATTAGTGTCCTTTCACCTTTTCCTGGAAAGTATGTTGACTAAAAGCCAAACAAATAGCACAGCGCTTTAGCTGCTTAATAGACAACCACCACAGTCATTCTGCTCCAGACAAACATTCTAAAGAAACAAAAGAAGACTACAAATGTTATTTTTTTTTAAAGAAACACCAATATTTGTGCATTTGTCTTCCTAGCAGTTTAAACATACACATTGCAGAACTACCAGAGCATTATTTTTAATTCTTTCATAGATGACATGAGTTAAACGTATCTAGATTATAAACTGGTATCATAAGAATACTGGTCATATTAACAGAAGACTAGTCAAGTCCAGTATTCCCCTCTGCAGTGATATATGCTCATCAATAACACGCCGAACTTTTTAAATTAACAGAACTGTCAAAGAGAAAAGGGCAGGCTACAATTCCCAAGTGATCTTAATTTTGTCAAGGCAATTTTCAAATTACAGTATCATATGTGAGACAGAGATCTAATTGTCTAGCACACACCGCAACTAGAAATTACCAGAGAAAAACAAAGTCAGCCTTAGAACAACACTTTAGCAAGCTGCTGTTCTAAGCTTAAAAGATAAAGTTCCACCCCATGGAACTGCTGTTTCCACGACACAGCCCATACAAGAAGCTCACACAGTCACTTTCCTGATGTGTTTATGAAGTTATCCATGAAAGCATTAACACAAACCAGAGCTTCCAAACAAAGGGGGATTCCCCAGACGTTTCAATCAGTATGATACACGTATCATGTTCCCCCTCACCCAGGGAAAAGACATTTTGCCGTGAAGCCAGAGCGCAGATTTTACTGCAGAGAGTACGAGCCCACTGCTAAACTCAAGGCCTGTGCTGGGAAAAGATCCTAAGGAAAATGCCAAGGTGTTTATACAGCAGTCCCAAAACACCAACCACAAATAAGCTGGGAACACCATCTCACCAACTAATTAGCTTTCTCTTTTCTCCCTAATTGAAACTAATTAGGTAACATCCACGTAGTATGAGGGATTTTAGTTAGCAGTAATTCCGTGAAGTGGCCCTAAGGGACAGGCAAAGTATCTACAAAACACACAAGACCTTAGCAGAACTTGCGATGTGGGTAAAACTGCCATCTACTACAAATTCATCATCTCTCCTAAATCCATCGTTTTGCCTCTCCAGTAGGGATAAAAAAATTTATTTGCCAAGCTTTGGGGTATTTTATAGTTCTAATCCTCAAGGCAATCGTAACCAAGTCAGAGAAAGAAAAGTTCTTTTCTTAAACAGTCTCCTAGTGGTAAAGAAAAGAAATACAGAGCTTCTGTTTTTCACGGAGTTTGATGATACACCCATACTTTTAGCACCAGAACAATTCCCTGGAAGGCATCCGATTCTCTGAATAAGATTACAAGGATTTTTAAGCCTGGATTCGGAAAATAGGAACATGCTTTTTACAGTTTTCAGTTTGTTCTACAGCACAATTTTCTGTTGTAGATGGATGACAGAAAAAAACATACATCTCTCTCTCTCATGGTGCAATATCTACATTAAAGTGGTGGTCATCCAGTTCCAAGTAATGAACACCAAAGACCGTATACAAATACTACTTGAAAACAGGAAACAGATGACCTCAGAAGTTTTGGTGGGTGCTCAAAATGAATATTAAAACCTAGGTGGAATGAGAGATGGCTACATAGAGACAATTTGATCAAAAGCAAAAAATTCACCAACATCAGAGACGTCCTACAGCACTAGATGTGCCTGAAAACAGAAAATCTGAGTTTTTAAAGAGCTCCCCAGTTCTTCTCATATTTACTTATCAGGCTCTACAAATTCAACAACTTGACATGGCACCTAACAATACCTCCTAGAAACCACAGTCAATGCAATGAGTAATTGGGAAAGCACGAGACTTCATACGTTCAAAGATTTATCACCAATTCATTTTTGTTAACATAGCATTAAAATCTGCATGCAAAGGGAAAAGATAGGTAAGAATATGCACACGTGTAATCCTTTGCAAGTCATTAGAGACTTAAAGCTACAAAAATATCCTTCTAGGTCTTCCAAAGGAAAATATCATACATTTTTTCACATCACTGCTATTGTCCTTCGGATGCCCTAATGTCAGGTTTGTTCTTGTTGCTGGCATTACGCTCCAAAATAAACATTTATGTCAACTTGGACTGCTAAAACATTAAAGGGTTTCAATGAGAAAGAGACAGGCCTTTATACCAGATTAGTGATTTTGATCTACCCTATCTCTTCCAAATAGCCAGTTGTGTCCTCCCTCAAGAGTAGTGTAAATGCACCAGGGTTAAGGAAGTCACCCACTGAAGACAGTCAGAAGACACTTCTTGGTTGCTATGATGTTCTCGTGCTTGTGTTCTCCAAGCAGATTAGTTTTCATCCGCAATGCTCAAACTCATTAGGTTTCTAACTTAGGAGTCAATGTTTCTCACTACCATTTTAGGAATCCAACCACTTTGCTGTAATGCTCTTGGGTTGACAGCTGTGTTGGAACAACTATATATTTCTCCTTTCAGAAGGGAGGCTATTTCTCTGCGCAATTTTTTTAGGCTCTGGTAGGAATGCTTTTGTCTTCCCTGGTCCCTAGAGGCAAGGGAAGAAAGTTTTAGATTAGCTCCCCTTCCCCATCATTACTGCTACAGAAAAAAGAATTGTCATCGGAAGCGGACACCACTCAGAGCCATGGGAGCCAGGCCTGGAAATCATGCGTTTCCTTTAAGTTTTTGGTGAGAAAGTATTTCTAAATACAAAAGCACTTCTAGATTAATTTTCAATGGCCTATTTTCCATGGTGACACAAAATCAGAAACAACAGGATCATTACTTAAGAATCAGAACTCCTGGAGTTTGCCTAGTTTTTATTTTATTGATTTGAGTTGGTCTGAAAGTCTCTTACCATCGTGAAAAACAGAAGTGAAAACAGGATTTTATGAAAACAGGCTTAATTTGCAAGCATCATCTTCTACACCGAACACTGAGCAACACTAAACTCAGATCTTATCTACTGTAATTTAGAGGAGCTGAGGCTCCTCTAGAGAAGCAAGCTATTGGTGTTAACAGAAGCAAATGGGAATTAAAATAGTTTTTCTAAGACTTAATTCTTATCTCGAGTTAAACTAGTTATATATGCCTTTAGAAAGTACAGTCAGTTAAAGCAGTTTTAGATACCAGCTTGCCATATGTTATGTTAAAATTAGACTTTTTTTTTCAAAAAAGCAACAAATTTATGCATGAAGTATTTCTATTCAGTACATACAGATTTTGAGGAATGCTTTTGCTCATCCAGTAATCTTTGCAGAAGGTACTAAATAAAGCTCATCGGAAAAAAAAGAATCTAGTTCAAGATGTAATTTTGAAGATAATCTTCACAGTATCTCATACAACTGTAAACACTTTACAGAAATTAACCTCCACCAGCATTTTTTCCAAATTTTTATTAGCGCAGCTATTTCATAGTCTGCAGAAGATTTTTAGATTTCAGGATAGAATTTATAGTAGTTTTTAAAGGATCTGTACAATGATCCTATCTCAAGGACTGACAGAAAAGTATTTTGAATGCAAACAGAATGCAAGAAATTCCTATATAATGGAGAAAGGCAACTTTCTTGGCAGGCAAGAAAAGGGGGAATATGTATGCTAGACAGACTATATATAAACAACTTGCAGAAAACAACAATTACTTCATTCCAGGGCCCATGCTTCTTCCTCTGAGGAAGCTTTCTGATTTCAGTGTAACAGCCCAGGTGCCACCTGAAGTGTTCTGATGTGTTTGGATATTCACACTGTTTGACTTAGAAAGTAACAGAATGGTTGCACTAAAAATATTTATTGTACCTAGTTTGTCAGTGTGATAAACACACATTAATATAATTTTAAAAAGTAGTAACATGGGTACCATTGAGAACTAGAGACATTATAAGCTGGCTAAAAATAGTAATTTGAATTCCTAGCTTAGTCAGCTTGGTAGAAACAGCTGTGTTCACTGTAACCCCTAATTAGTTTGCATATTATAAGAGTTCCAAAGGTTATTTCCCTCTCAGAAACCTACTAAATTAGCCTTCACAGCACAATACTGTTACCATATCAAATGAACAGCCACAGATTATTCAGACTTCAGAGACTTACCACTATTTTTTCTGTAATGTTTCATTTATAAAGGCATATATTCTTATTTGATAAGGTAAAGGCAATCTCCTCTCTATCTGCAGCATTCAGAAGAGCCTGTCTTGAAAGGAAAAGAAAAGGTCCGGTTCATAGCTGCTGGCTTATGGACATGTACTCCTTGTTTAAAGAGCTCTGAACTCTAGTTTCACTAATCTGTGCACAAAAGTGTTCACGTAGCTCCTGTATCTCTTCAGCAGCAAAAGCATGAAACAGATTGACTTGAACACACTTCTCAAACACAACACACCAGAACTGCCATGAAGGTTTTTTGTGAGCCCTCTGTGTGTTAGAAATAGTCACCTGGAGGTTGGTATTTTGGACCCATTTTTGTTCAGATGATCAAAGAAAGGCATTTGAAATCAAAGTATTTTTTTAGACAAACTATACATTTAATACTGTATCTTGGCCACATAGCCCAAGTTTCTTCTACGTAATCATTTTCTGAATACATCACATTGGCGAGGCTTTCAAAATGCTGACTGTCCCACCAACACTCAAAATATCATTGAACTTACATGGCAGAAGTAGTGGCAAGCCAATGTTGAACATGCTTGAATATGAATTAATGGTCAGATTTTAAAATTAAAACATAGGTGGCTCTACGTGTACCAGATTCTTACTCTGCAGAAACAGGTACATCAGTGATGAAGAATGAAAGATGAGGAGCAACATGCACTATCACACTGTGTTTAAAATTGGCATTCACAAAATTTATATTTAAGCCACCACGGTTTTGGTGTATATGTATTATGTCAGCTAGTTTATTAGTATTTTTATAAACAGGAAATGTAAGAGAATAATTTCTAAATATACATTTCAATGTATTTCATTTCAACAGTGAAAGCATATTTTTAAATCTACTTGCTCTAGAGACAACTGAGAAAAACTACCGTAACATAAAAATTTGCACTAAACGTTTAAAAGAACAAGCAAAACAACACCAGTAGATGTTTAATATGAAAAAGAAACCACTTGGTTCTAATGCAAGTTAAGTCTGTTCATTACTTTGAAACACTGAGCAACTGTAGTCAGAGTTTAAAGCAAGTTTTTTTTCCTCTAATGGCTAAGAGGTGTCACTGTCTAAATTATTTCATTCACATGGGGTACTCCAATAACCTAAAAGCTAAGTAAAGCTTTCTAATATATTTGCAAATGTTAGGGGAATAAAGTCACATCATGACTCTGATGTGGCACATATTCAGATCATGTCAGTATCGGTTTTGTATTTAGAATACTATGGGACAGGCAACAGCCATATTTCCAACTTTCTACTAATTCCATCAAAATTCTCAAAGTTATGGGCTCCTATGTAGAGGAAGTACTAAAACACAGAAGAAAGGAAGTGGCAGGAATTGTTAAATAGGAAGTCGTGAACTCTGCATTACCTATTTAAAAAAAAAAGAAAAAAGAAAAAAAGATATCTACATCTTATTTAGTGGTAAACTTCATTTCCTTGAAGATGTTTGTACCGTATGTTGTTTTACTGGGTTTCCTGAGATGCAATTTTTAAGTTAAAAATGTGAGAGGCATTACTAGATTTCTTTAGTATCAAGAAACACTGTTCATTCAAAAGGATGAACCATATGTTACAACAGGTACCAGCTCCATAATGTAAGTGGGTTTCCCTCCTGCATTCTGTTTCTTCCCCACAAATGGGGACATAATACAAAATCCCAGCAAGTTCTAAGAATGTTTCATTGTCTTGGCCATTGGTAAGAACACAGGCAATGGAACTAAAGATTCATTCTGCCAAAGCATACTCATTACACTATTAACAAAAGCTTTTTACCATTTCTAACATACTGAGATTCAAGTTTAAAGAGAACGTACAGTTAATAGGATTGCACAAACCATGTTCATGCCTCTGCATGCAGAGAAAGGCCAAACTCGAGCTTTGCTCCTACAACCGAACCAGCTTTTAGTAGTTATCATGCTTTTAGTAGTTATGTTTTTCAGTATACCGTCCAAATCTGTATTTGGGAGCCTTAAGTAGCTGCAACTGCTTAAGTTCCCAGAAAGGAGTTACAAGCATTCTTTCTTAAACAAATTTCAAGAAAGACTTTTGGACTGAAATCTGAAGAAATACACTGGATTGCCAATTGACACAAACAGCTTGTTTCAGTTGGGATCTGTTTAACATGGCTGTTGCTGTTATAATCACAGATGCCTACTTCACTGTACTTATAATATTCAAATTTGGAAAGGAAAATTTTAGTGATGATTAAAAGCACACTGAATTCATTGAATGGTGCAACCTACAGGTTGCCAAGCTACTGCAATGCACACAAAAACCTGCTGAGAACAAACAGTACTGCTGAAAACAGATGTTAGATAAAGAAGAATTAGGATACTCCTGTTTTCTCACATGACTGTGTAATATGTGTTTAGGAAACCAACCTAAGCTGAGCTAGTTTAATATTAAACCTTATAGCTTTCTAGACTTGGGATGATCAGCTCACAATCTATGGAGCAAATACAGTTTTGGGGATAAGTCAAATACTGATGCCATTTTCCCTATCCTCACAAATACTTCTTTACTTGACTATATAACTGTCAGGTCAAGTAAGGGCTGAACAGGCCACGTGACAAACACACATTGGCTGATGACGAGCACGGAACAGACTGTCCAGCCTTCACATGGCTCCAGGACAGAACAGCTGGGCACCTCTGTTCTACACCAAGGTTTAACAGAAGAAGTTGCACTTAAAGCTGAATGTTTACGCAACTCCTTCTAGAGTAGTAAACTGTTCTAAGAAAAAAAAAAAAAAGAAAAAAAATCAATACTTTTTTGGAAAGAGAAACTTAACCCTTAAATGCTGACAGCAGAGACTGACATTCAGAGAAGTTAAGCTACTTGGATCTGAGGTAGGCTTCTGAGCACTTTGCTTTACCAGCTGCTTCGCACACAAGTAATAATGCAGATGAAATCTTTAGTCACAGTGGAGATCAGTACTGCATTTTACTTACCATCAGCATAGTTTCTAGCATGTGTTAGCATTTAGTTCTCACACAGGAAAGGTGAATAAAAGTATGTCTTCAGAAAAGACAACATGTAAGAAAATCTACCTATGGCCAACAAGCCCGAGAACTTCCTGTGGAAAGATACAACCCCTCCCTTAGCCCAAAAGCAGCCATACCTTAAATGCTAAAATTTTATTCTATATTTTATTATTTCTCTAAGTTGCAAAGCAATACTTTAAGACACTGACACACCCAGTCCTGTGTTACTAGAGACTGTTTTAACTGTCTTTGCAGTGAGAGAGCTTTCACCTCCAGCCGTGCAGGTTGTCTTCTCCCCATCTGACAGCAACTCAGAGTTTAAAAAACAAATGTCAGTGTTAGAACAGGCGCATCACATAATCAAGATAAGCTTTCACAGACATCCTAAAGTCAGACAGATGAGCGCTTTGCGCTCCAGTACATGAAAAAGACTGCAAAACTTGACAAGCTGGGCCTTCAAAGGACTATTTAAACCTCCCCATGCTAATGAAACAGATTTGTGAGTGAAAGTAAGTTGCGTGGATCAGACGAGATAAAAAATGTTTTGCCACTTCAAGCATCTACTAATACTTCTAGTTTAAGATAACTCCCTCTGACAACACCAATTGATTTAGCAAAGCCAAGCAGCTATCACAACTGCAATCTCTGAAATGAGAGCACCCTCTCTGGAAAGGCACGACTCCTGCTGTACTCCTCTTTTACAGCCCAGACGCTGCGCCAGCCTAATGCACCACACCCCACAGCTCCCCCAGACTCTGGCGCATCATCTTCCACTTCCTTCGGCCCGGGCCAGTTATCAGTCTTGACTAAACACGCTTTATAATTTGGTGGCTATCTCAAACCCTCACTTCCAGTCTNGTTTAAACTACAGTAACTTGCAAACACCTTTAAAAAAACCTCCCCCCCATCACATCCTTTTCCATTGCTCTGCCCTCCAAAAGACCATCACACTTAAGGCTTCTGAGCATTGATCCTCAAATAAAAGTTATCAACTATTACAATTACACACAAGTGCCTCCTCTTACAGAAACGGTGCTGAGAGCAAAGCATTTTTAGTAGAAGATTGGATTTTTTTCCTCTAAGTACTCCAAGATAGAATTCTGCATGTAGAGAGAGAGTTTTATATGGAGAACACACTGCTAGCAAAGACTTCAGTACAAGAAAACGCTAAAGATATAGACATTATTACACAAGAACTATAAATGTTTGAGTGCTTGTTCCGAACTAGGTAGCAATATCAATTTATTTAGCTACTCTTAAAAAGATAATAAGCACATAACAGTTTTAGCACCCAAAATCCCCACTTCACGTGGTAGAGAACTTAGCAGACACCACAGTAAATAAGGAATTTCCTTCTGTCAGTCAGTCACAGAAAAGCAGCCTGTACAAAGCAATCAAGTGAAGCCCAGACTCACTTCTAACAGACATTCTGAATGGTAAGCTGTACACGAATTATAAACAAGAAATCAACGGCAAATAAGGCACAAGTCAGTAGTTTACGTGAAGTCTTTCTGCTCTGCCTGCTTCTTGACAAGTCTTTAAAAAGGCTTGTAAGATTAAACCTCTCCACTAATGCTCGCGTGTCGGCTAATAAATCCAGTAACTTAGCAGCTGTAAAGATTTTACATATTTTCAACCTCCTGTTCCAGTCTTTCACCTCTACTGAAAACAAGACGAGTCTGATGGACGCAGAACAAGCAAGTTCCCACACCTGAGGGGTATTCCCCCAAAAGGGCCCTGTTCCTGAGCCTGCCTCCAGAGAGGACAGCTGACCACCTCGGGGTTTGGAACCTCAGGCTGCTCAGACCCTGCCTTTCCCCAAGCCCGAGCTACCCGTGCTCACCACCCACCTCGGCCCCCGCTCGCCTCTACCTACCACAGCCAGACTGCCACATGCTCTTGCATAGTTTAGCCGTCTACTAATCAGTGCCCGTTAGCAGAAGAACTGAAAGATATTGCTACCTAAAGGGAAATTATTAATGAGCCATCTATGTAATATTGCCCACTGGCAAATCAAACAACCAACACACCCCCCCAATGAATTTTTCACTATGCTACCAATCCAACCACAGCTAAGGTTGCAATACACAAGGATAAAAAGGATGGGTTTGTTGGGTCACAACACTGGTTGTCCTCCACGTATTTACTATACTAGTTTTGAAACGCCGCAAGGGCAGATCTGCTCTGGTCGTGAAACACTTCAGGCCGATTCTGAGAAGATATCAATACTGAGAATGATAACAACGTACGAGTTGAAACAAGATTCTTGTTCATGTCATCCTGCAGACACTGCTGGGCAATTCTAGGTAGCACCTGAGACTTAACCTGAAAATTCTCCCTTGCCAGAAGTTTAAGAAACAAGTGACAATGTTGCTTTCCAATTTAATTAAACTGTAAGGGGAATAAACAAAAACATTTTTTTAGAGCTGGGTAACTGTTCCCTGCCCCATCCTTTGCTGGTTAAAACTCTCTCCATTTTTCCTCCATTTCTGGAAATATTCAGAAAATTTCTAAAATGTGTGTGTAGGTATTTTGGCTGTTTAATAACCTATGCAGTACTTTTGTCAAGAGTTCTGTTTTTCCAATTCTACACAAGAATGGCGGAGTTTTAGTCTTACTGCAAGCAGCTGCAATGACTGTACAGAAGACAGTGGAAAAAATAGGCCCTACACAGTATAATGGAATCAAGATCTTCTGAACTAGTATGGGTTATTTTTCCTGTCAGAAAAAGGAAGTATACTCTTCCTTAGTCGAAAATGCATTTTTAAAATAGATTTCACATTTTACTTCCTGTGATCACATTTAAAGGTCACACTATTTATGCTACTGTAACCTGTTACTGTGGGATTAGAAATGATATAAACAAGCAATTCTCATTCAAATGTGCACAAGGGAAGAAGGTTATGAGAACATTCCTCTTTATGTGTAGACCACTTGTTCCAAATAAATATAAAGAATCTGAAAAACAGAGCGTCTTTTGTAGAATGGCTCGCAGTATCAAGTACTTGATGAATCAAGCACTTCAGAGAAGCAGCACAAAATTCTGGGAACTTGAGATAGAAGAAAAAGCACCTGAAAGATCACAAATAGAACAGCTACTTTAAGTTCAAAATACTGCTATTTAGTAGCATTTTAAACAAGCAGTTATTTTAGTCCAAAAAGTATAGTGAGCTTTCTTCCCAGAGGGTAGTTTCCTCTCTGCCGGCAGTGAGATCTGCATAGCTTCCACACTCGCCACTGGTAAAGCATGGAAGTTTTTCTGTAATTGCATATACTGGCAGAATGCAAAACTTGCTTTTTTGTTATTTCCTATTTTTACTTACATATAAACTGTTTTAACCACCTTCTAAGTACACGAAAAAGACCACAGCAGACAATTCAACCCTGATTCAACAATCTCTGAGCAGTTGGTGAGACAAGCAAGTCTTCCTCGGCATTGACCTCTTCACCCTCAGTGCTGAAGGTGACTTTTTACCCCTTGAACCACGTGTTCCCAAAGCATCCACAACAACCAAGAGCCCAGACAACTATGGAACTACTTACAAGGCCTGGATCCTAACACAGAAAGAAACAAGATGTCCTAAATACAAAGTAGAAATCCAGTTTCAGTCCCTAGCAATGGAAACGGGCCTTAATGCACCATCAGTATGCTACTTAAGTAAATCCAATACGAAATTAATGCTGGATTCAGTGGAAAGGGTTTTTTTTCATTAAAGATATGCCCAACTAGGAAGCAGGACTGCCCAAATACTTTTTCATTCCAGAAGTTAAATCAGCAGCTGAACAAGCTACATATTCAGAATCGGTGATACCAAAAAACTTCTGCTTAAAAGTATACTACATTTTACCCTGCCAACAAGGACAGGCAGGGGACAGCAAGAGAGTATACGTTAAAAACAAAAGCCACCAGAAAAAAACCCCAGCCAAACAAAAAACTCCCCCAAAACAAAACACACACACACTATTTGGGAGGAATCACATCTGACAGTGTTGATGATAAATACTTTGAGTTGAAAAATACAGAGACTCTACCTACCACAGTTAAAAATACTGATCCCTCAAGTAAGCTGGTTGTATTTATGTTGCTTCCACAAGTAGTTGCCCTTTACCACCTCATTACTCCACTACTTACGAATGCAAAAACAGTAACTTATGGAAATAATGTGCTTAGCAGTCTGTATTCCAGGATAAAGTATTGTGCAAGGTGAAAGCATACAGAATTATTATTATTAAGCATACCCTACAGAATTAAAACAAATTAAAGACCTTTCCAAAAGTTTCTTACTGTGCTGGCTCATTTTCCTTCCCAAAAAGGACGTCAGATTTTTCATTGCTGTCCTATGAACCTTTTTTCTTAAATGTAGAAAGCACAACCCCAACTTGAAAGTAGATCAGCTATCACTATTAGCAGACTCACATGAATTTCCAAGAATCACTTTTATCACTTTTTCTTCGTATAGTATGACAGGCAAGCTGCTGAATCTTAGCTGTGTTTTGCGTGGGTGAGAGAAAAAGCACATCTAAATTCACAGGGTTTGGTAGAAAATGAATTGGCATTTGTACTACATGATCTACAAAGTGAACACACAAAGGCAGTCTGATGCTGTATCATAGGGCCTCTCCCAGCCAAACCAGCAAGGGCATGTCTACTGGCACCAGAAAGATAAACAAAAAAATGTTTCTTGTGCAAATCAACATGAAAGAAGTTGACCAATGACTAAAAAAAAAATAAATCTCAATGGTAAGTGCTGTAAACATCAAAGCTTACAGATCAGATCAAGTTTATGTTATTAATTCTGAACATTGCAGAGAATTTGTTTCTACATTTTCATAAACTTGTTTCTTTTAGGAAAAAACGCACATATCGTTCACTAGGGCTGCTTGGCTCTGCCCCGTGATGCCGTACACACTTTTACAGAGGTGCAGATACAAGCAGTTTAGTCTAATAGTTCTAGTCTAGTCTAAAATTTTTAAAATAGCAAAGTTTTAAATTTATGTAATTCTGAAAAATGTCTGAACACTGACAGCACTTCAGATCAGCACTGAAGACAATACAAAACCTCTATCAAAAACTGTATCTCAGTTCATACTAACCTTTTTCCAGATCAGTATCACAGAAATAAGCAGAATGAAGTAAACTTTAATATGAAATCATACACTCAGGAACATTCTAACTAACCACTCCAGCCAAGGGGTCGGGGTTTCTTTTGTTTGTTTTGTTAATTTTTTAGGTTTATGGCACAATACTCAGTTTTCAAGTATTTATCAATTTGTTGCTAATAAGCCTCCTATTCCACTCGCATTTTGAAAAACTTTCACTCTATCCAGAGTACTTTTTCCTTCCACTGCTGGACAAACAGGCCTCTGTTTTAAAAGAGTGGAACAAAATTGCAAGAAACACTATGGTCACAGGAGAAAATCCTCCTACCGTTCTGAATTGCCTGAAGCATTACAGGAGCTGAGCTTTTTGTCACACAGTGTTAATCTAATTTGCGGGTACTTTAAAAAAAACCCAAACACACAAAACCAAAACCCTACCAGAAAATTACTTAATATATCATTAATAACAGAATACTGATACTGTATGCATGTTTTTGGCTTCTTCCTTTCTGTGTTACAAAAGGCATTAAAGTAGTTTTGTGTTTTAAAAAAGCCCTCTCTAACACTGTACTGAATATAAATCTCATTTTGCATATGGGGAGACTAAAGAAAAAACTAGTTTATTTGGCTATGGGAAAACAAATTCAGTGGCATTATCTGGGGACTGAAACAACCCACCCAGTTCTCACACTGACTGCAGCGTAAATGATAGTGTGACTTCAAGCTTTTACACCTTTTTATATTTTTTTTCCTTTTTTTTTTTTTGTTCGCAAACTCTTTCCTCCTCCATTTTATTTTAATGAAAAGATATCCACTTTGAATCATACTTGAATTCTGACTTTTAAGGAATCAGTTAGTATCCTCAGATATTTAATGAGGTTAAATTCACAATCCAAATAGATTATGATATCATGCTAGTGACAATGATATAAAACCTGAGGATTCATATGTTTACAAGAAAGTAGCAGTGATATTTCAGTGTAAACCACAGCTTAGAAAGTCTCAGCTAAAGAGATCCCTTGGAGAAAGTCCATTTGCAAAGCAAGTATTACAAGAAAAGATTTCATTTTAATGTTTAGGTAACTATAGGATGAACTGTTAATTCAAACCTACCTAGAATATTTAGAAAGTTATTTTAGTTTCAAAATACTTGGTCTACCACTACCACATTTTATTCTCTACTTACAAAGGCTATTTCTATTTGAATATAACATCATTTGGTATATGGCCAACACTGCATTCTCCTTAACTGTCAGTTTCCTTCTTCATACCCTTACAGCAGACAGAGAAAGAAAAAGCAACAAGTAACATGTGGAAGAACACACTAAAAACCACAAAAGCCTTCCGAAGGTGCCGAGAAGCAGGTGTAGTACTGTCTGCATGTTGTATGATTTCTGGATTTTTAGCAAATGAGATCCCCTTAACACTAAGCCATTACAGACTCCATTTTTCAACGTTCTACTTACAGCAATGCTATCACAGAAGATTTGCATTCAAGTACTTAGATTTTAAACTCTGAAAACCAAGAAAAACTAAGTGGCTCAGTAGCTCCATTTAGTGGGACTTGCACAATCTCATATTTGCCATCAGCAGACACAATTGGTCTCAATCTGAAAAAGTTAGTGGTATAACTAACCAATGCAGCAGAGTGCCCTGAAACGTTCTCAATAGCATAAAACATACTATCACCTGCAATTACAAGTAAACTCTAGTTTTCATGGAGAGGTTATTGACTTTGCAAGCCACAGAGAATCAGCTACATCATTGTTAGCCTCTCCCACACTTGTATCAAGATTCAGTGGCTGTATAGCACTGGAAAACATGGAGTATCTTTAGCTGTACTGAAAGAAAAATGAGACTCCCTGCAACTATCAGTGCTAAACTAGCTTTCCATAACCAGAGCCAATTAAGCTAAGCCTCGAATGAATCAACATAGCATGAATTAAGAAGTGGCAAGACATGCATGCAGAGACCTGCATTTTCAAGTAGCAAGAACTGGCAGAATAAAGCACAAATGTATTCATAATAAGTCATGCTCATGCCACAATTTATCTGCTGCAGAGAAGTTTGAAGTTTTTTAGCACCAGAACAGAAGAGTAACCTGAATGCTTACAGACTGCAGCAGCACAAAGTCTGAACTCTCACTGCCGCTTATAAACCGAAAAAACTAGTAGAACTTCCTGTTCACTTACTTTAAATACACAACACAACCACACTATTATGTCTACAGGGTCAACAATTTCACAGTTTACTTTCAACATTAAAATCTATCTACATATTCTACAAATATTTTTCCAGAGACAGTGAATACATAAAAAACTTCCCATGCCTTTTCTCTCTTGACAGAGAGATACCCAAAATGTCCATGATAGCCTTCTATCTTCCTCCCATAAACTAGGTAAAGCTTATTAACTTCCAGAATTTGTAGTGATTTAGTTTAGCTTAGAGAGGTTTTTGGGGGAAAAAAGTAACATTCATGTTAATATCACTTTAAAGTACCCTCTCAAAAATTAATAAAGAAACTGAGAACAGTTATGCGTCTCTTACAGGCCTCAAACCAAACTGTAACTACACTTCAATTTTCCAGAGCACACACAGCCATGTAGGTAGTTCTATTTTCAGTATACTCACTTACAAACATACTTAAAAATCTAGACCATACCCAGTTCTTTCTTATTTTCTATTCTACTGACCACAAGAATTAGAAAGGAGTGCATATTTTGGTTTAATTTTGCTACCTTCACAGGGAAAAGTATGAACTGTCCCCATAGATGTTTCTGTAAAACCAAGGGTCAGCTCTGCCTCCACCCATATTATATGGGAACCCTAGTTGAATGGTAGATCAGTAAATAATTCAGAGGTATCTTTATTGTTACTGATAAGCACATCAAAGATAGTAACATTAGCCAGCAAACTAAAGTCAACTTATCTCATTTATATTACCACACGAAGCAACTCTACCTGTATTTGTGGGTTGTGTTTTTAAGTTAATCGTTCATTCTATCATCATGTGTAAGAAGTTAGAAACTAAAACACCTCCTAAAAATCTGAAATACTTTTGCATATAAAATTACTATGAAAATCTGATATTGCACTGACTGTGAGCAAATGAAAATTCAATGTTCCTTTGATATTCTGGACAAATACCTGTATCTTTTTCTCCCCTGCTCTAACAGCAAGCCTAAACTGTGCTTTTCTTAGCTTTGGCTTATTGCTTTTTTGTTGTGACATCTCCAGAGTGAATGTTTTTCACTCCTATTGATACTTCTAACAATATTTATACAGGGGGCGTATCATTCACTTACCCTTAAGCATTTATTTTCTGTTGCATATCTTTATCACAGTATCACATTGCAAAGCTCACATTTAACCCGCTGTTCATTTTCCTTTAACTTACTGTTTTATGGAAGATTTTAATTTGAATGGGCTTTTCTTATGATTAGATCAGGTCTCATTTTATTAGTTATCTTCTAAGTATGTTTCTCTACAATACAAGTAATGGCCAGAACCAGACCAGTCCTTTTTATCTACTAGGTCTCTGAACAACCTTTACAGGATCTCATGGCTCATAGTTCTTGTAGCAAGTAAATCTAGCTGAAAGTAAGGGACAGTACTGGGAATTTAAAACCAAAACCAAAACCAAATGAAAACCCAACAAAACACAGAGAACTTCATCAGTGTTCACTGTTTTGACAAGCTACAGCAGAGAATAGTTCCACTACACATGCAGTACCCAAGACATGACTGTCACAAAATCACCTACATGTTTTTGTCCTGATCCTATGATTATTTATGCTTGAAAACAATAATCTAAATTTTATTCTTTCACAACTGTACTATTATCATAGCTGAACATAGCTTCCCCTTGTCCAAAAAAGAGAAGCTTGGAAAATTTTAACCCATCAAAGTCACGTGGCACCCTGACAAATCTCCTTGTAGCCATCCTTCCAATTAGCGTCACCTCCCTGCAGTGTTCATAATTCCTTCCCTAGATGCTGTACAGTTCTGTATCTCTAGATAATAGATTTAGCCAAGAAACAAGAGGAAGTGACTCTTAGTAAATTGCATTATGCCTCACTTGGAATACTGGTGAACATTTTTGGATTTTAGCAGTTACAATCACAACGCCTAGATAATAGATGACTGTGGTAAAATTAACTTGGGGGAAGACTTTTCCTGCACCAATAACATACATTATCCTACTTCATTCTTCAGGCAAAGATTGGTATTTGTAGGCAAACTGCATTGTTAATGTCACAGCCCAGACATCAAAAGCACGAACTATAGTGAAGTACATTGTTCTTCCAGATGTACATGATCTGCCAAGATATCACTTTCAACAGCTGATATTTAAAAGCAGGATGCAGTTGAGAAATGGAGTTATGAGACATAGATGCACATACTTACTAATCAATCTGAAGAAAAAAAGAAAAAAAACAAGCAAGAAACCCACCTCTCGTGCTTGTCAATAGTTGGATGCAAATCAAAGAATCACTTTATTCTTTTTTTTCCCCTTGAGATGAATTTTAGTCCTCAATCAAACCTCGTGCTGTGCCACAGTCTGAGCAGCCTACTGAGTCACAGCATTCAAAGAAAGTAGGACAAAAATATCACTGAATGCTGATCCCACATTGAAAATATGCCACAGTCCCTCATTCTCCTTATACATTCACTGCTGTAATTAAATTGTACCCATAGAAATATACTACCTCCATTACAGAGCTATATTACTCAAAATCATTTCCTGAGCACTAAGCCTGCAACATACCAAATCATCAAGAACAGTTTAGCAAAAACATAACGTCATATATATGCATATGACTTTCAACTGATACAGTTCGCAAGCACTGAAACTCTGCAGGAAATGAAATGCTCTAACAAAAAATGGACCTTCTGAAAAGACACTCAAAATTTCACGCTTATTCTCTAATTGCCAAACAACTGGAGATGTTCATCCTGCAAGCTACTACTTATAAAACTTGCCTGCTGTGATTGCGAAACTGGAGTTCATTTGTTTCGCTTTTATAGAACTCTACTCCTTCTTTGAAACGTCTATCGCCAGAGAAATTCATAGCGAAAGGGAAGCAAAGCTCAACTTCTATATTGCAAATATAAACTTAAAATTCATTAGTATATGCAGTATACCAGCTTAAACATTCAAATGGATTTTACAGTAATGCTGCCTGATCTGACTGAACACACCCGCCCAGCCACTTGTGTACTTCATGTTCCCTGAAACTTCATTTTGGATAAATGCATAAAGAACTTTTTAAAGAGAAAAGCCCTATTTCTGTCGCATGTATGTGTGAAGCTGGGTCCAGTTGGCAAATATTGATCCTTACAAGCATTCTCATTTGCCAGAGTTTTGGGTTTTTTTTAAAATATCACAAAAATTCTAAATGCCGTGAGCAAAATAACAAGATACCAGATAATCGCACAAGTACCAGATGACCGCACAAGTATTACTAACAAGCTGTAAAAGCGGCTGAAAAGCTAGATGCATGCAATGCTGCCCATCACTGCTTTGGTGTAAAAAA
>VZSF01003934.1:1044331-1155438 GCA_013398295.1 Chionis minor | reverse complement strand
CCGGCTGGTGCCGGGAGCGGGGTCTGGCCGGGCACGGAGGAGACGGAGCCGTGGGTTGTAGCTCTTCGGGCCCCGGGCCGGCGTCTGGTGGTCTGTGAGCCGTGAGGGAGTGCCCGAGTCGTGCTTTCAAGCGCTTCGCCTGCGGCGAGAGGGTCAGGAATTGCTTAAAAGTTCTCACGCGGCCACCGGATTGCAGAGGAAGGGATGGAAGGCAGAGGGTGTTCTGGCAGCAGGTGCTTGATGTGGCGGCGCAGGGTACCTGGCTGGCTGTGTGTCCGCTCCCTTCAGAGGCAGGCGAGACGAGGGTACTCTCTCGCACCACAGTCGGAAGATGGGGAGTTTATTTTTTGCTTGCACATGGTCTGCAGAATGAAATGTATTTCTGTCCGTCATCCTGTAGCCTCTGATTTAAAGGAAAGTGTGATGTGACAAGCTCTAAATGGAGTTCAATTATCAGTCCTCAGCTCTCGGTTTACTACTCTGAAATGGCCATTGCTGTCAAGGTGCTATAGTCCTATCCCAGGAGGTAAACCTTTGTCATTCTCTCCCACTCTCCTCATAAGGCAGCGCCAAAGAAAGTCTTAGCGTACATATCTCATATTAGAGGGCCAACATCTTTCTTCTTGAGCTTCAAGAGCAGACATTTCAAACATATGGATGCATTTATCCCATGTATAATGCTAGAGCACGCTTCGTTACCCAAATGAGGAATTTTACTCCTCATATCAGCCAGCTTCTGTTTGTTAGATTACAGTTCCTCAGGCTTTTAGAGCATGCTACTACTTCTGAGGGCTGGTGCGGGTTTGGCATACCTGGTATCTCCGCAGCATGAACACTGACCCAAAACAAGGTTGTGAGAGTAGGTTTGCAGGATCAACATTTTTCCTGAGTGAATAAATACCCTAAGCTCAGCATGGATTGAAGGCAGCAAGAGTGGTAGAGTTCTCAACAGGCAAGACCTATCAGTGTCACAGAAGACAGGAGTATTTCATAGCTTGGCGGTAGCCCTTGCAGCACTTAGCTGTTCCAGCTAGAGGAAGCTTTTCCATCGCTTTTCCTAATAATTCTACCCCGCAGTCTTTGGAAGAGGCTGCCTTTCACTGTTCAGCCCCAGAATGCCACCTTGTTTGAGACTCGAGAGGACTAGTCAGAGATGTGCACTGAGGGGCCCAGAATTTTGGGGAAGGGTTAATAGTAACGCCCACAGTAAAGGCAAGCTGTGGAAAGCATCTTAATAGGATAAATGTCTTAACCTAGGTAAACAATGAAACATTATTCTCTAGTCAGCTGCTGTATGTGACAGAGACGTTAGCAGATGGTGTTAAGATTTTTTGCCTTTCTTACTGCACGGGCTTTCTCTTGACCTGATTCTTGGAACTAGGCAGATGCAGTGTTAGTCCCATGAATGAAAGGGTTTCCACCTATTGAGACCTGCTTCCGTATTTCTAAAAGCAATGGATGGGGGACTGCATCTTCTCTCCCAATCTGGCTGCTCTGAGCTAGTATCCTTGGGTCCAGGTGGGGAATTTTTAACCTACTGGACCTGGGGACATAAAGACATTTAACAGCTTTGCTGCTTTCCCCTTTCCCTGTTATTTCAGGGTTATGAATTATGAACATATGTGGGGAGTCTTGCTGTGTTTCAGTGATTCCATACCGTCCTGGTTTAATGCCAGTCGGCAGCTGAAACCACACAGCCGCTAGCTCACTCCCCCCACTTTGGGTGAGGGAGAGAATCAGCAGAGCAAAAGTGAGGAAGAACTCGTGGGTTGAGATAAAAACAATTTAATAGGTGGAGCAAAAGCCGCACACACAAACAAAGCAGGGAAGGAATTCATTCACTACTTCCCATTGGCAGGCGGGTATTCAACCATCTCCAGGAAAGCGGGGATCCGTCCCATGTAATGGTCACTTGGGAAGACATATGCCATCACTCTGAATCTCCGCCCCTTCATTCTTCTTCCTCCAGCTTTCCATGCTGGGAATGATGTCACATGGTCTGGAATAGTCCTGCGGTCAGCTGGGGTCAGCTGTCCTGGCTGTGTGTCCTCCCAAATTCCCATGCACTCCCAGCCTACTCACTGGCAGGGCGATACAAGGAGCAGAAAAGGCCTTGGCCGCCTAGCAATACACTGCCCAAAAACACCAGTGTGCTATCAAAAGTGTTCCTCATCCCAAATCCAAAACATAGCACCGTAACCGCTGCCCCTAAAAAAGTTAACTCCATCCCAACTGAAACTACGGTCCATACTGAGAGATGAGTCTTTATAATGTCACCAAAGAGCAATTTCTGTGGATGGCCATTTTTCATACAGGCATAAACCCGATCCTACCTAGAAGTAGTCAAAGCTTGTGATGCTACAGCTAAATGCAACTGAATTACTGCAGTGCACAAGCGTTTTATAAAGGAAGATAACGTACACTCTTTTATGCTTATGTCACCTGAATGGGTGTAATAAATAAAATCAGTACAAGTTCTTCACTCTGTGATTCATCAGCAATATATTCTGCTAAGTGTGCACTGTTGTCACAGAAATAATTGCCTTGAATGACAAAAACTCATATACTGCCTGGAACAAACTGATATTCAGCTGAAGATTTCAGAGTAACCAAGAAAAAAAGAGATTGTAAAAATTGCCACTGTATCTTCCATTTCTTCCTAAATCTGTATCATAGTTGAAATATGCGTGGCCAGTAACATTTTAAAATGTGTTGGTCTGTTCAGTGAACAATTTTATTAAATAACTGGAAATTTTGCAGTGGATAGTCTGTGTTGTAAATATTTGCTTTTACCTTAAATATTTGCTTTTACCTATATATGCCTATATAAAAGAAGAAAGAAACAGTTTGCAGCAGTGATACGCATGGTGACTTCTATTTCAGAAAAGCACAGCTAATTGCTGTATAAGCTATTGAATTCTTTTGGCTTTGTTTTTACCTACGATTCCAGCAGTAGCACATAAAATGACATCCATAGCTAAAAGACTGAGATGCTTACAATATGCAGTTAGATACTTGTTTATGTCAAATAATAAGCTGCATCTCTTTAGCACCTTGTGGTGCTACAGCAATGTAAAGGGCACATAGGCCACTTTATGGAACCATCAAGTGCATTCTGAAGGTGAAAATTCTGGAATTCCTTCTGCTGAGTAGGGGAGAGCACCTCACCTTTTTCTTTGTAACAGTTGTAGGGGTTTGCAGTAATTTTTATTTGTCCCCTAATATACACCAGGCTGTAGCTACTCACGAAACAATGTGGAGCAGCCTGGCCTTGAGCTTAAAAATGAGCATTAGCAGAACAATGAAACTAACTGTATTATTTTTAATTCATTTGAAACCCATAAAATGACTTATTCAGTCTAATCAAGTTAAAGTATTTAATTTGCCTTTCTGCTAACAATATTCAGCATTTTGAGATGACCTAGTTTAAAACAGCCAATGTCATAAATCTCCATTAAAGTGTCTGCAAATACGATACATGTTGTTCCTTCACTGTTTGATTTTTGAATGCAACTTTATAGTTACATTAAGCCAGTTCTAGCAGGCTGCATCTCCAGCGTACAATCGGGAAGCTTGTCGTTCACATTCAAAACACTTAATGCTATTGCAGTGTACATATTTATATCTCTATTTAGCAGAAATATAATCTTGTGTGAGACAGAGTTCAGACATGGATCCTCTACTATGTCCTTTTGGTGTTAGATCTTGGCCATTCCTTGTTCTGATTTTCTCTTTCGTTGTAGTGAAGCATTCAGTCTTGTTACTGTGGAAAGGTTGGTTTTGTCTTGATATTCCTCTTACTAATATTACAATGTTACATGAAGCTCTAACAGTTCATGTGTTCTACTTTGGTTACTTTGAAGTACCTGTAAGTTCATGAGCAAAATCCAGTGCAATTGGACATTGTCATATGGTGTAAACAGGCTGGTTTGCTTCTGATTTGTTCTGATGTTAGCATCAGTTTTAACATGGTAAAATTATTCTTGATTTATATTACTGTATGCAAGATCAGGGTCAAGCCTGATATATTCTAACTTGGTATGATTTCTGTGGTAAAAATGTACATTAGCTTGTAATTTATTAATTCTAAGGTTATGCACGTAAATTCATATTCAGGCTCACCTAACTTTAAAGCTCCCTGAAGAGGTAAGGGGTTAAGAACGGAACTTAAGATAACATGCTTAGTGGAGACGCAAGATGAGAGACTACAATAGAAAGTAGCAGAAATAGCAAACTATTAAGTATTTTAGTTCACATATTTGTAAAAGGCCTAGGCATCTAAGTCAAGGGTTCAGGAAAGTATGTATCTCCAAATTCACAGATCTGAGTCACCTTCGGGAGGGAGGTGCACAAACCAGATCACTTTTTATGTAGAAAGAGAAAAAATGTTGTAACAAACATGGGTTAAGGACAAAATTACTATAGCCCAAGTCTTAGGTGACTCATCGGAAAGGACAGTCAGATTCTGGTCCTGCTGGTGGTGAATGTTTGTGCAAAACAGTTTTACATATGTAAGGAAGACTGAAAGATCTCCATACTAGACGACCTGACCTCATGGTTAGGGCACTGCTCAGATGTAAAGGATGTGTTTCCCTCAGGCAGAGGCAAGAGTTGAACGCAGGTCTGCCACATCCCGGTGTAATAAGAGATCTAACCATTGAGGTATTAGTTGGAAGGTGATTCCCATCCACAGCTCCTTTCTTTGTTTTCAGAATGAGGTCTACTGGTGCTTTGAGTATGTCTTCAGGACCAGGTTTCTCAAGAAAGGAAGGGTAGAGAACCTGTTTGTGAGCTGGGGGCTTAGACTAAAGAGAAATGCTCATTTATGCAACTGTGTCAGAACAGGTTTAGTGCATGCTAAGAGTTCAGGTTGAGAATTTTAGACTCAAAAGTTTTAGGCTGGTGACCTAAGAGATCTTGTAATGTAGCAAAGGATTAATATTGTACTAGGCACTGCACAGGGACGCTGTAATAAGATGCTGGTGTCAGGAACCATTAACTATTTATCAGAAAAGATGCAATGAAATGGCTGTTGTGACTCGGACAGTGGTAGAATCAGAGTGTCGAGCTTCAGTCTGGCTTGTAACCCTGGATCCTCTCTATCCTTCTCACATCCTTTGGAAAGGAATCCTTTTCTTGTATCTGGCTTTCCTGATGCCTGTCTCCTCCCCCTCTACTCTGCCCTGGTGAGGCTGCATCTGGAGTGCTGTGTCCAGTTCTCAGCTCCCCATTTCAAGAAAGACAAGGAACTACTGGATAGACTCCAGCAGAGGTCTACGAGGACGATCAGGGGACTAAGGCATCTCTCTTGTGAAGAAAGGCTGAGACACCTGGGTCTTTTTAGCCTGGAGAAGACTGAGAGGAGATCTTATCAATGCTTATAAATATCTAAAGGGTGGGTGTCAAGAGGATGGGGCCAGACTTTTTTTAGTGGTGCGCAGTGACAGGGCAAGGGGAAGCGGACACAAACTGGAACACAGGAAAGTCTGTCTGAACACAAGGAAAAACTTCTTTGAGGGTGATGGATCACTGGAACAGTCTGCTCAGCGAGGTTGTGGAGTCTCCTTCTGTGGAGATATTCAAAACCCGCCTGGATGCATTCCTGTCCAGCCTGCTCTAGGTGAACCTGCTTTGGCAGGGGAGTTGGACTAGATGATCTCCGAAGGTCTCTTCTAACCCCTGCCATTCTGTGATTCTGTGCTGGGAAGAGGATACTCAAATAAACTCTTACCAAAAATCTCACCACAGAGGGGACCAATAAAAAAGTTGAATTAATCAATGAATCTCAGTTAAAAAAACCCCAAACAAACCAAACTCAAAAGTGTTTGCATAGTTGTTTGGTGTTAAATTCCCGGAAAACTATACAGGGTAGGACAGTGGGGTGGTGGGCAGAGGAGTAGTATTTCTTCTGGAATTCCTGCTGGTGTCCTTATCCTGCCATACAAAATAAGTCCCCAACAAGAAAAAGATGGAGGATCCTAAAATTGTCTGGCTCAATGGACAGTGAAGCTCCCTGTGCCATGGAAGTCATATGAGAACTAATTTTGTTCTGTCTGAAAGACCAGGAAGCAGGATGAGTGTCTGTTTCTGCGGTGACTAATATCTTTTGCATTTAGAAGCAAAGGTGCTTCAAGTTATTTCCTAACAGCTCCTTCAGATCAAGGGATGACAAAGTGAGTATAAAAGGTTTTAATAGATATCTGTCTATATGTCTACTGAGAGTCTAGATATAGTTGTATATAGCCACCTTGGATCTGCAGTGCTCCAGAAAAACAGTTCCTAATCTTGTCTTGTTCTTTCTGCATTAAGTCATGGTTAGAGAAAGAGACATTAAAGTATTCACACACAAGCATGTTAAACAACAGGGCAGAAAGACTTATTTATTATGGCTTAATATTGAATCTTTTGGGGAGAATGCTTGACATCTCTTTAATGAGGACAGCTTCTGTCCAAAACGTGTTAGAGAGGTGGCATCACTTCACTGCAGAGTAATCCCTCCCGTGAGTTCTAATCTATGGGCGGTGAGTGGCCCACTTGACCTTGTGTCCCGATGAGAACAGATGATGCTCTAGAGGCTGGACTTTGCTGAAGAGGAGCTGAACTGAGGAGAGTGGGAGTAGAACCGTGTGACAAAGCAGCATGCAACAGAAAATTTCATCTGAGACACGGATATCAAAATCCTTGCTCCAAAGCACTTCAGGATTGAGATGATGAGAGATGGCCCTAAACCCTAAATGCTACAGAATCACTGAAGTTCGGCTGCAAAGAAGCGTCTTTGGTGAAGGATGCAGTGCAATGCAGCACAAAGTCCTTGGTGAAAGGAGAAGAGCACGGCTATGGAGAAGGATGGTGCGGGGGTTCACTCACTTCAGATACCCAATCCTACAGAGAGAATCGGCATCTTCACGGATGGCTGGGAAAGGGGACAGCATGGAAGTGTCCTGATTTGCGAGACCCTTTTGTTGCCTACATAGCTAGAGAGCAGGTGCGGCCAGCAGGGGTTGTTTTCAGCGTGGTTGGTGTGTAGAGGTGGCCTCGTGGGGAGCTTCACAGAACTGGACAGTGTTACGCAGTGGCTGAGATCAACCTGCCTTAGGAATTCAGCTGGATCAGGAATAAAGGAAGCTGCAGACTGGCAAAAGGGGATGGGTAATACCGATGAAAAGGAGATGCAAATAGGAAAAATATATTTGTGATAGCACATTAAAGAAAAACTGGATTTTTCTGAGGGGTCGGAGTCCCGTTCTCACGGTGCGGGGCGGAAGTGACGTCACGCCTTTTTTAGCGGTTTGGATGGCGCCATCTACCGGGAAGTGCGTTACCCGCGGCGTCTCGCACCGCTGTGTCCAGAGCTGAGGACGTTCACTGCCTTCGTGCTTCCTGTGCCGCAGATTTGTGCTACATTTGCCATCAGGGTTGTGTGGACATCGTGAGTGCGGGCCGGGCTCATGCTGCCTAATGCCGTTCCCACTTTGACACGGAGCTCAGGAGCCGCTTAGCTCAGCCTGACGCATTGCATGAGTCTCACCTCTTCGCAAACCTTAGCTATGTGACTGGGCCCCGAAATGATCTCTAAGAAAGAGGCTGTTGAGAGAGAAAATTATCTGTAGCCACAAGAAATGTATGCACCATTAAAAGAAACCGCTTGGTGTCACTCTTTTCCATCGTTAATACTGTGTGAAGTTTAGGAAGTACTGAAATCGTTTACTTGATTGGTGTCTCCTTTTGGAACCATTACTGTAGACAATTGGGGGGGAGCAGAGCTGCTCATGTAATGAAAGAAAAGCATTCCTCTGAAATGCACTGTTTTCTGGAATGATAATTATATCACTATTCCATATAGCTGATTGCAGTGCCTCTGATTCTCCAAGGACAAGGCTGACATTTAGAATCTGAGTAGATGTGGCATCTAAACTGTGGGCAGATGGACTTGCAGAAGGTTGGAGCACGGATGCATGTCGTAACTACTCATTTCTCTGCTCCAAAACAAGTACTAGAGCAATTGCAGTCTTTATGGAAACTATGACCATCACTATTCATTTTATGAAAAATACAAAATTTAGCACAAAATTAATGTTGCAGCAATGCCACAGGGTCTCATGCATAGATGTTCTCATGCATAAACAGTGCCTTTCTAAATCAGGCCCTGCATGAAAGCAGGATGAAAAGACCATCCTTGACTCATTTAATCAATAAGAATTAAAGTTCTGTTTTATTTTCCTTCAGAACAGAGTCTTAAAACTGTGTGTTTGTGAAAACTTTGCTATAAGCATCAATAGAGGGTTATCAAGGGTTGAATCGTTTAACTTTTTACACTGTTCTTTCCATTCCTCATTGTGAAGATGCACTTTTTCACTGGAAAAATAAAATGCTTCTGCAGGGAAAATTGACTCTTGCATAGCTTGACTTGTTTTGAAAGCTTTTTTTTCAGTGACTTCTGAACTATTTCTTTCTTGATAGGAAGCAGTACAGATTTAAAAAAAAAATAGCACAATCTAGTGATGATTGGGATAGGATAGGGTAGGATAGGATAGGATAGGATAGGATAGGATAGGATAGGATAGATAATAGGAATGTCTAGATTGGAATTTTTATGAGAAGGTCTGTTTTCTTGACATTTCCAGTCCTGGCTTGTGATGTAAAGAGGGTAAATTAATCTCTGAATTTATAATTTCAATTGAAGCCAAAGAGGGCAATACCTGTTTACCCTAATGCTCGATTGGACTTGACAGGCTCTGTACTTTTGGATGCCTGTCCCAGAAGAATCGAAGATCTTAAATATATTCCAGTCAAGAATATAGGCTGAAAAGGGCTATTTGGATCATAGAGACCTGTGCCCTACAAATGTGTGCAACCATTTAATAGATATTTAGTCCTCCAGTTGCACTCTCCACACAGATCCAGAGCAGGAAAACATTTCCTAACAGCCTATATGAAATTTACGATCTACCTTACAAAATGCTAAAAGTTGCAAAATCTGCAAAGCACTGCAGGAAAAAACCAGAAGAGATTAAAAGCATTACTAGTGACTTAGATCCTTATAATAATGGAGGATTAGGTAACTGAAAACCTTCTGTGATCTCAGGACACAACTCTTCTGCGCTTTAGAGAGGTTGGAATAATTCCAACCTGTGTAACTTGAGGCACATTGCTTTTCCATCTCAATATTCTCCAATTCAGAGGTTTTTAGGTGGTAAATTGTCCATTAGAACCTGGCACTTGAAAAGAAAATGAGAATCCAAAAGAAAGGGTTGGATCTTGTTACTTATTCCACTTCATTGAAAAGGAAGGTGCATGTCCAAACTCAAACATACATTTCATATCCTCTCTTCGTTCTCCATAGTTCGAAGCAACTTGAAGAAAGTTGCAAATACACAAAATCTGTAATATGGAGTGGCAAGATGGATGACTTTTCATGACACGTTTGCCGTGTTAGCTGTCAGGCTTACTCTTTAGCTATGAGGAAACAAAAGTCCTCTTCTGGGACTGCATAACCAGAATGCTTTTAGCAGGACTGGGATACCAAAAACTTTGCTTACTGCCTCTGTTTAAAGAGAGTAAGAATAACTTTTTTTTGTAAAATACATCAGTTTACACTAAATTAGCCTTGAGAATTAATGTCAGAATTCTGTGTGAAAAGGAAAGAAGAGATGTCTGCCTGTTATCTGTACATTGAATTTCGGCCATCAGTAGTGGTGTATGGCGGAAGTATATAACATATGCACGTGCATGTGCACCTTTGGCTGCTCTGATATTTTTCAGCCTTCATGGGTTTTGCAGAATGTGTTTAAGGTTAATGTCGTGCTGTGGCAGAAGCAGCTGGAGGTAGAAGTCATAGCTGCTAAAGACCATCTTACCATTGGATGGCACTATAGTCCTTACTGCTCATAGTAATCACAGCCCTGAATAATTTTACTGAATTTTAGGTCAAGCAGCAACTACTAGGGAAATAGTTTCTGAAAAGAACTTTTTATGACTACCGTGATCTTAATAAAATCAAGTTACACTTGCAGAGCTGGCTTTAGTTTTGCAGAATTAGATTTTAGGAAGCCCGTGTTGAAATCTTGCCAAGTTGCTTAGTTTTCTAAATAAAGATTTCAAAATGCAGTTGGTTCTGTCATATGGGACTCAGGCACTGTGTGCTCTCTGCTGTCATAAAAGATATTAGGGGTGTGTTTTGTGATTTCGGGGTATTTTACCCCACGGCTTTCACCCACTGTTTTTTGCTTTGTGCAATGTTTTATACTAATGAGAGAACGTTTTCAGCAACTCTTTCTTTAAATAATCCTTTTTCCTTCCAGCAGATACGGCATATCTGAGTTTGGAATTGCCTTCACCTGTGTGTCCTAGGGCTACAGAATGGGTGAGTGCTTAAGTCTGCAGACCTGTAGTCTTGCAAGCATAAATATTTTTCACTTCAAGTTGAAGACACAAGTGTTCAAGGGAATGTCTACAGCTCATTCAAAGTTGTGGCAGCTGTTTTTACATATGCAAGGAAGCATTAGCTTAAATTTGAGTTATTGATACACCGTTAGCTTAATATTGAGACAGTTGTGTCATTGGTATCACATTGGTATCACATATCATTCAGTGCAAGCAAGCCAGTTGCAAATTTACCTAAGTTTCGTATAGGGTTTTGCAGTCTGTTCTGAATTCCTTGCTGCCAGTACACTTAGTGTGAAGCTGAGTGAACTGCTGACTAGACTTGAGGCTGTGTATCCAAAGGCAAAGTGTTTCCCAGCAATATTGACCTGGCCTCACCTCCTTTGCCACCTGCTACAGGTTTCTGCGGTATACCGCCCCTTCAATTGTGCCAGCCCAACTATTTATGCAGCTGCACTTGGAAAGGGAGCTGGAAACGTATCCACTTAAAAAAAAACACACCAAAAACCACTAGGTTTTCTTCTGGGTTAGTTTTAAGCAAGATGAGTTCTCCAGGATAGCTAACCACATGCATATATAACCAATTTTTCTAGAACAACAGAATACCTTGGTGCTGGGGCAGGAAGATTACAGAAGACAAAAATAATAACCGTAGCCAGTATTGCCACTAAAGACTTCATCTTGAGACACACACAACTAAATCTACGATTTCAGTGATTTACAGTAAACTGTGTTCTAAATTAAGGTCATATTTTATATTATTCTGTTTGGAGCTACTTCCATATGGTGTCTCCTGGCAATACACAGAATTAGTATGGGCCCTGACAAGCACAGATAAACAGTTCTGAGTACAGCTCAATGTTGAGCTTAATATTTATGACAAAAAAACTCCCAAACCAAACATAACTAAGATCACTGTAGTGACAGAAAATGCCTTACGTGCAAAGAGTGTCCTGAAGTTCTTTTTACCTAGGAGTAGAATGAGAGTCTTCTAGTTTCAGGTAAGTGGATAAAATAGTGATAGGAAAACAAGAGTGCATCTATTTTAATGAGATTTTGAAGCAAGTGTGACTATTTTCATACTGTCCTCTAAGGACCAGTTATTTCTGGAGGGGTATCTTATTTCTTTTGTAGTACATGAGTTTTATCGCTCTTAATTTATTTCCCATGAGGGAAGAGGAGTTCAGATGGACTCCTTTTCGCTTAGTGCAAGAACAACTTGATAAAACTGCTTGAGAAACTAACACCACGTTTGGGATGACAGTAGGTGGATTTACACATTGTATTTCCCCAGCACTGCATATAAACAAGTATCTTTCAGCTGAAACGTTTTTTCTAAGTCAGATATAGTAAAAATTTAAAATCTGGCCTGGTTTGATAAGCAGACAAGCCAGAAAAGTACTGCTGCAGGGGAAAGAAGCCTCAGTGCGTGGTCGGCCTTGGTGACTACCTGCCAAGAGAAAAGGGACCTATGAAACTTTCTTCTTAACGTATTATCTGAATCTTATCTGCTCAAACACTTCAGAGTTCAGGAAGAGCAGCCAAAGTCAATTTTTGCTTAGAGTGTTTGAAACCAAAAATAAACAGAGGGAGAAGTTGTGCGTGTGCAGGAGGAGGTGTTGGGGTGGAGAATGGACAGGGTGGTGGGATTGGGGAGGGAATGTTTTAACCTACATTGACTCTTCTGAAATCCTCTTAGAAGTATACACTGTTTTCTCAAATTACAATGAAGTTGCACAATATATAATTGTGGTGGTGGAGAGCTGCAGGCATGTATCCAGGGGCCAGTATTCTCTCTGACCTCAACAGGTAGATGAAACAATAGTTAGTATAAATTAGAGAACAGATTTGTCATTACTGTGTGCTAGTTATCTGATTCAACAAAGCCTAGAAAATGCCTTCTGAAGTGTACAAAACAGAAACTGAATTTTCAGGTCTTTGTTAATATTTTAAAATACCAAACAAAACAAACAAACAAAAAAAAGGGAAAATAAGTATATAAAAGAGAAAAATTGAAACACTTACAAAATTAAAACATTGCTATATATTTTGCCTATGTTCTGTCTAGCAGCAGACAGGTCTGCTTCTGTTCTTATTTAGGATTGTAAATAATCCATATGTCATTTTTATTGCAGAATTATGACAGGCTCTTGCCCACATTCTGCTTTTTCACATATCCTATGCAAAGTAGGGTTGGGGCATAGCTTGCAGCTTGTAAATTTTCCAATATATTTTATACAAACTGACTAGCCACCATTTGCTTTATATTTCATGAAAGAGGAATAGTATTAAAGCTTGGTTGGAACTGATCTTGATAGGCAGAATTAGGTATCAGCTACAGGGATGTTTCTGCTAAATATTTGTCTTGAGATTCTTAAGCTGAGCTCTACGGAATGTATTGGAAGTGGAAGGGAGGATAATATATTGCCAGAGCTGCTGGGAACAGAGTGCAGGATTTATCAATGAGTTTGAGATAAAGGTAGGGCTAATCAATGAATTTCCACTCTTTTGCCTCTCATTAATTTCTCCCAGATGTATTTTCCATGCTCAGCTCAGCACCTTACAGCATTGATTTTCCATGATAATACCTATGGGGGTATCCCTTTCCCCCCAGTAATGTGAGCACCACTGAGAAATGAGTTGGGGAGAATACTAAGGGCACAAAATGTGTTGGAGCAGGGAGTGAAAGCATTCAGATGAACCTAAACAGAGCTAAATGGATGGAGATTTTCTAATATTCTCAGACATTCTATTCCAATGCTTCAGTAGTTTCATTATTAGATATTATCTCATAGTGACAAACTTACGTCTTTATTTCTAGCTCTGCTTGTAGCTGTATTCTTGAAGAAGGCATCTTCAAATGAGGTTTTTTCCGATGCTAAAATGCATGGAAGGGTTAGCCTGTATGTCTTGAAAGATTGTATGTTTTTATATACGAGTAATGATAAGTGATATTCCGAAGTTATTTTAATTTGCTATTTTGTTATTTTTAAATTGTATACATTTTGGAGTGGATACTTTGGGCATCCGAATGCATATGTAAAATGTCCATGAGACATTCATTTGCAAACACATTAGGATGGTGAATGTTACTGTATTATCTGTCATGTGCACGTATGGACATTAGTAAGTACCTGCCATAGGAATGTGAGCACGGTTGTGCCGGCTGTATGTGTAGTCAGAATAATGAAGGAACAGTTTTATATGCGTTTTGAACTTACATTTTTGTGTTTAGGTTCTTTAAAAATCAGTTACTTTCTATGTCTGTGGCATCAGGCAGCGAGCATACCACATATGAATAATTTTGGGGGCTCTTGCTAAAGGATTAAATCACAAGCTCTTCGTATTTATAAAGGAAGCCCTTCCAGCAGGAACGAATCTCTCTTTTGTAACTGATAAAATGGGAGGAAATTTAACCAAACCAATTTATTCTGGTTCCTGTGAAAAATATTGTCTGTGAAAACATAAAAGCACTTACAAAATGTCGACATTTCACTCCTATCTGCATGTAGATCAATATGAATGGGTCACAGTAACCTCTCAGAGAGCAGGTCTGCATGACAACCAAAACTAATATGTCACTAAGGATCTTAAAAAAAACACAAACCACCTTTATCCGTAGAGTATCTGCTCCCAACAGGATAATTTAGATCAGATAGGTCTGAATGATCTTGTATTAAGATGGCTTCTTTTAACTTTGCATTGTAACAGGAGTAGAAATTTCATCAATATAGACAGGTATGTTTAATCTAGAAGTATATATTCTGCATTGCTTGTTGTTGGACTTTATTTCTTTGTTAAATGGCTATTTTACTATGATACTTCTAAACATTTTTAACATGCACAAGTGTAGGAAAAGTTCTCAGAGTGCATGTGTAATTATCACCACTGCATGCAGTAAGTTGTGCACATCTCTAGCTTGGGATAGCATTTTCAAAAGCTATTAACTAAGAAGTTTAAAAGACGTGTCTGTACCAGATGCTGATACAAGTGGTAGAGATGCCAGGCTGACACAGGACCACGGAGTAGCAGGCTTCTGCAGATGTGTTATTTGGCAGCTCTAAATAATGTAACTCAGGTATAGCGGAACTCAGGAAGTCCTGCCTTCCTGCCCCACTTCTGATTGCATCACACCTCTGCCGTGATTCAGCAATGCCCTTTCTGGTTGGGCTGCTAGTGCTCTGTCACAAGTGCATAGTCTTCGAGGTGTGTGTACCCTTTGTGGTGTGTGAACATACCAGAAAGTTGTTTGGAAATTAAAGATTCAGGCTTCTAAGTATTAATGCTTTTGAAAATGACAGGATAACTATGTAGAATGTCTTTGCAGGTCTTGTGTGGTCTACTGAAAGTCTGAATCCAGCTGGAAACTAAATGGTAAAACAAGTAAAAAGACCTTAAAATAATGTCCAGTCCTGATGTCTTAGAAAGAATCATTGTTATCTAGATGCTCACGCCAGTGATATTGATCAGATTCCATGTACCCTGTGATTTGTGTTTAGCACCCTTGTAGTTTAATCAGGAGCCAGGAAAAAGTTGATGTACTGAAGATAGCTTTAATTTTAAAATCTGAAATGAAATAGGAAAATCAGAAGAAATACGAATACTTGGATTTTAAATTTAGCTCCTATTCTTCGGCATGTTAGTTAAAAATCTAAATATGAAGAAGTCAAATATGAAGTACATTGCAAAGACTGGGGTTTTCTGGTTTTAAGTTGTTTCCTTCCAAAAGCTTTTCATTTGCTACTAATTTCAGTTTCATGTGCAAGACCAGGTTCAGCAAAATATTTGACTGTATGATCTGTATACTCAGACTTAATAGTGTGCCTAGCAGGTTTGCAAAATTAGTCAAAATTCTGAAAGATAATTTGTCTATTTAAAATGTAACATGGACTACATATCCTAATTTTTTCCTCATCTGCCATGTTCTTCTATTATGTATTAAGATACTGTACAGTGCTGTTAAACATCACAGCTAAATATAGTATTCAATAAATAAGAAACAAGATGGAAAGATATATCTGTTCTCCTCCACCTAAAGGATCAAACAGTTAAAATTATAATCAGATTCCTCTGAGTTTGATATTTTATGGATGATGAACACTAGCTCAGTAAAACCCAGAAGTACGTAGAACAAAAATCTGGCAGAAATATAAAACTGAATGGTTGTAAACAGTTCTTGTAAGTATTTCTCATCCAACAAACATCAAATTCCTAAATGTTTGATAATGAATATTTCTCACAGCTTTCTGTAGCATCTGTTTTTAGTCAGGTGCTGTAAAGATACAAAGTATGTCACAGTTAAGATGTAGCCACATCACCCAGAGCAGTCAAGAACCACCATGTCTCATAAATTGTTGACTGTGTGCTGAACTGTGTCACTGACCATGAGGTCATTTTTAGCCTGTGCCAATTCTGTAGTAAAATGTGCTAGATTCAATCCCTGTGAAGGTTAAAGGTAGGGCCTAATATTAAATTTTGGAGGCATAGGGTCTAGTCCTTTTGAGTTATCTTGATTGCATTCTTGCAGATTGGAATAGACCTTTCATAGGAAATTAAATGGCAGGACGTGTTAAGGAGGCTGTAAAAGACAATGCATAGTGGCAGCCCACATGCACTTTTGAACTACTTATGGTTACTTAAATGAAGGGAGGGAGTAGCCATTTGCATGCAGCTACAAGGTTTATTTTAGTTGCATTATTTGCAGGGCTCTAACAACTGAGACACTAACTCCACAGGAGCACAGGTTATTATCCCTTTGAAATTTGAAGTGCACATTAAACAACCCAGGATTAACCAAAACTATGATAGTTTTAAAGTTTCTGGTATGTGTATACAGACATCATTTTTGCTACCTGCCATCTGGAAAACTCTGGTATTGCAGAGCTACAAGTGTCTGGTTTACATTTTGTGGGGTTTGTATATAGTATAGTATGTTTTGCAAGATGTTTGCTGGATCAATTCCAGTTCTTTCTCCAAAGCTTTACGCATGGGGAGATTACTGGGAAAACTGATGTTGATCCTCTTGCTAATGGGGACAGAGATGCAAACTCTCACCTCTGTAGCAGATATCTCGTGGGCTGCTTTCTAATGCTGGATGTAGAAAGCAGTTGCCACTGAGGCCTGTCCTGCGCTGAGTTATAATCAATAAATCGTGTGGTGGTGGTGGCTGTTCGTGTTAGATCTTATTTAAAGACTTCACTGTCTTAAGCTGCTATGCAGTATTTGCTGGTTTTTCTTGTTGCGTATTCCATACTAACAGCTGTAATGTTGTGACTTACAGCAATATTGGTTCACATCTGACAGGATAGAAAAAAAAAGGGAGGTTCATTGTGTCTTTTTCTTACTGGGTTTTTACACTTATGCAACTGAACCAACTCCAGTAGTATTACTTCTGATTTAAGTATGTAATAAGAATTGGGCTATTGAAGAATAACAGCAAGAAAAGAAAAATTCTATTTTCCAACAGGAAGAGAATGAAAGGGTGAAGAAGGAAACAATGCTTAATTAGGTCCACTGAATGTGTACTTTGCTACAGAAATTTGGGCTCATGTGGATTGCATTAAGCAAAGAAGCTGCCCACAGGAAGAAGCAAATGCCACTGTTGTGTGTTAGCTGGCCACTTGCCCAAAATAAAAAAGGAATTCGTTCTTTGTCACCTATATATCATGAACATTTGATTGACATAGCACCTATGTCCAGGTGTTATGCAAAGAATTAGTTTATTGACAAGTTGAAAATCAGATGATATAGCACAGAAATGTTATTATCCACAAACTATGCTTTGATCAATTTATAGAACTTCATTGACAGAGGTTTAAATCTGGTGTACTACCTGTACAGTAAATAGAAAAGGGTGGTGATTTAGAGGTAGGTGCATTGAAGCATGTTCCAAGGATACTGCCACTTTGTGTTGTCAGTGGATTGAGTAAGGACAGCTAACTTCTCATTTAGCTACCTAGTTAATTGTGCACAGGTCAGTAGTATGAATTTTCAGCTCTCATCTTGATAATAAATTCAAAATTACTGATTCTTTGCCCCCATAAGGTACTCCCATTTACGGCAGTTTGCTGCTGATTTTGATGAAAATGAAACTGAGCTCTTTTACAGGTTAGGAGACTTTGACAATTATTTCCTTACAGCAGTAATTCATTTGTTCTAATAAAACTGCCAAGAACTCCAGAAGGAAAGCAAACAAACAAAATTCCTTTTGCAATGTCTTTGTATGACTGTGCATGGCTGTCAGTCAGCAAAATCAGATAAAATTTTAGGGCAACTACTTTACAGTTGGTTTCAGGGTCATTTTAGCTTTTGGGGTTTTTTTTACAAGGAACTTTTAAGATGGAACAAGGGGCTTTACTTTTGCTACAGCAAAGCATTTTCAAATAACAAAACATCTTGTTTTATGAGGTGCAAAACCTCTCCTGCCAGAGCGTACTTCTAAGTGCTGGAAAAGGCAGTATCTTCACAAAAAATTGGACTATTTTTTAGCAAAGCAGCATGCAGATCTATGAAATACATTCCACCATGGTATATTTCAATGAATCACAAAAATCTGTGGTTTAAGGTTTTATTTTCCTTATATGAAATAGAAATATGTAGCTAAGCTTGTAATCACTCGATTGAGTACCAGTTGAGAATTTTTTAGGAAAACAATCTTTGTCTAAAAGTGCTGTTCTCTGTCGAAAAATGCTGTTTTGTTATAAAAGAAAACACTTGTGGACATGTCGTACTTTTTACAAAAAACTTCTGAGATCCAGAATGGAATTTCTAGTCAAAGCAAGAGAACGTGAGAGACCGTTCCATTTCAGAAAATGGAGAACTCCAGTGGTTAGTGCTGTCACTCACAACAGGCGCTTTAACTTTTGTCCCCCACGTCTCAGAGAAGTGCCTTAAAGAAATGGCTGTTTGAAATTTGGTTGCCTGTACATGGGTTATGTGCTCATGTTCTCCTCTTGGAAAAAAATGTGGAAGATCTTCAGTTTGTTCCAGTCAGGAATGCAGCTAAATGTTGATACCTCAGGATTTTTCTCAGATATTTTTTCCTATCCAGCCGTAAGTAGTAATTTAAATAGGATGGCTTTTAGCCTTTGTATAATCTTACTGTGCATCTTGGTTTCACTCTTCCTTCTTTGGGATATGTACATATCATATTTGTCTTACATGTGTTATCCAGATGAACAGTGCCATGGGATGCGTGACCCACCTAATGGCTTGAAAATCTGGCACTATATCATTGGTTACAATAGGTGGGGCTGTGTACGCCCAAAACCAAAAAATGTGTGTTTGGACAATAAGATGATTGGGGCTTGTTTGTGTTTAGGTTTCACATTCTGCACATAAACCATTGATCCCAAGTAAATAATGAAGAGGAGAAAATCCATTAAATAAGTTATTCAAAATATCATAGGACTTGTCAAATTAATGATTTCACAAGCAGCATCCAACCAATTGTTTTTGCAGTAGAGCAGTTTTTTAGGGAGAAGAGAAAATCCAGATGGTTCTCAGGCAAAATCCAGCTGAGGTGAGGTCAGAATTTTGCATTAGAGCTTCAAAGTCCAGAGAATTGTGGAAAATGTTGAATTGAGCAAGTTTTGTGAAGTATTTTATTTTTTCACTCCTGTGAAGCACCTCATATCAATGTAAAGCCAGGTATGGCAGAAGTACATGTATGTAAGACTGAAGACAGTTCCTATTGCCCAAACAATCATAATTGCTCAGTAATGAAGCTTTGGTCAAATAGAAGTGGCTTAACGAGATGTGAAGCTAGCAGAATATCTATTACAGATTCAGAGATAAGTCTGTGGCTACTTTGAAAATACAGTCCTTATTGCTCAAACTAAGAGCAGTAAATAAGAACTTACAAAGAGGATGGAAAAAGAATGTTACAATTATGGTTTAAATGTTATGAGATTAGAAACTTGTCTTTCACAACTACCTTTAATTTTGTCTTTCTGAAATAACATAAAATTGATAGGAAATATATTTTCCACGTCAGGCAATGTGATCAGCTCTGTGGTAGCTAGGGGGAGAACACCAAAGGTGCTAAGCACTGTGATGCTTGACGGTTGAGCAACTGGAAGAGTTAACCTGCTGGGTGATCCACGGTGTGGGTATCTGTTTGCCGGGTTAGAGAAGGTGCAAATCTAGAACACCAGAGTGCCTCTAGGGTACTCTAACACATACCAAAACTTGGATACATAAAGAGTGCCCAGGTGGGTTTGTGGGTTTTAAACTCAGACGTACGTTTCTGAAGCCAGAATAAATTTCTCAGTGATAATATGACTTGACAAAAAATCACTTTCATTAATACACTTATAGATGTGGCTAGGCGTAGCTTATAGCTCATGTCATAGAGACTGTCCTGTGACCAGACAGGATAGTATTTTAGCAGTACTCAATTTTATCAGTTGGCATAGTTAAATATGCCTATATTGCTACTGCTAATTAGCAGGTTACAGAGATAATGAAAAAACGAAGATGTATGAGAGATTTATTAGACACTGGCAGCCCAGTTGAAACTCCCCATGGAACAGATATCTGTACTTTGGGCAGGGCGTTTTTTCCATGCAGAGTGGGTATGCTATTGTCCATATTTGTCTAATTTCAGCCTAAGTAGTTGCAGATTTCAACAAAACACAATGTTTGTGAACTTTTTCCACTTCATATGTCTCTAATGACCGGGTATATTCAGCTGAACAGGGATTTGAACACTCCACTTACTAATGCTGTGAGTCTGATGGTCATGACGTGGGCCAAAATAAATTGGTGAAATTGGCTTCTGGAATGTATGCAAAATGTACTGTGCATGATTCTAGTTTAGCTTCAAACTGCTGAAGGATGTACATAGCTCATTTCCCAAGATGTCCTTCCTGTTTTGAATTGAACAGGAATATAGTCCCTGAAGAGGCACTGAAATACAGACCTGTCTGGTGGTGTTTTCTGAGCAGCCTCAAATTCCAATGTAATTGAAACTCAGCGTTTTCTGTGAAGAGCCCGATAACTCCAACAAACAGAAAGGTGATGGACATCTTCAGAAGAAGGTTTTCTTGAGGATTAAATTTTAAATAACTGCCAAATAAAAATTATGTTTTCCAAAATTAATTCCACATTAGACTGCCACAAGATTTATAGATAGTTCTGGAATGATACGATTTGAGTATCGGTGACTAGAACTCTCAAAAGAATTGAGGAGTTAAGACTTTGGTGCTATTAAAATTCTCATGAAGGCTCTAGTTCCACATTAGCAGCTCAGCAGTCTTTGGGAGTGCTCAGCTAATTATCCTTTCTGTGTGATTCTGTGGAAGATTCTGGAACACTCATTTAAAATCAACACAGTTTTATTTTTTTCTAAGGTACGTTTTAGAATTTCAGAATGATTTTCACATCAAGTTTCTAACAAACTGTACAAGCCTGCGTTGTATTGTTGATATCCTCAAAGTTCTCCAGGTACAGGGCATGGGGTTGACCCAAAGTCTGATTTAGTACCCTGAACAAAAATTGTAGGCTTGGGTTCAAAAAACTAAGCACTACATGCCATGTACAGTAATTGAGTACTTGGATACTGAGCCCAAGAACTTCAGAGTATCAAAGTTTTGGACTAGAAACAATATAATTTGAAATGTCTGTATTCTGAAGAATGGTAGAGCTTGTAAGAATACTTCAGTGCATTTTTTAAATATTCACTGTGCAATTTGTTAAAACACATTATAAATTAATAGTGGTCTACATCATGCATACTTAACACATTTGGGTCCTATTTCTAAATATTCTCTTGTACAGCAGTGAATTCGATGAATTGGATACCTGCTTTTGATCTGCACAAATATTCTTCTACACAATAAACCCTCTGAAGGCATATTTAAATCAGTTGCTCAATAAATTTAGAAACACTTAGAAAGTAGATCTGGACATATAAACTATGTTGTTGAAAGCAAACAAAACTAAATTTTGTTAAATAGAATTAATGGTGGAGAGGAGTGATTGGAAAGTGTCTTTGTAATGTATGGAATTCAGTGTTCTGAGGGAAGCAAAACATATGCAGTGATGATGTAAAACGTACAGCTCTGGGGAATAGGGTCTGATAATTCCCTCTAGATGAAAATTCTGCCAGGTTTCTGTTGTCGTTTGCACTGGGCTGGCCACCAAAATGAACAACAGATGCTCTCTTTAACCTCTCCCCCCTTCAGAGAAGGGAGAGCATCTCCCTTCAGAGGAGAGGAGAGAAAATGAGAGAGAGACTCAGGAGTTGAAAAGAAACTAAGCTACTTTAATGAAATACTAATAAGAAGATAATAAAAAGAAAATGTAATAATATTAATAAGAAAATAACGAAATATATGCAATATATATAAACCTGTATTGAGCTCCCAGGGTGACAGTCACGTCTGTGGCAGGCACTGGGAAAGTCCCAGAGTGGACTCAGCGACGGATGTGAACTGGATTACGTATCTGGATTCCAGAACACGCACGTCAGAATCAAAGGCAGATGAACAGACAGAGTCCTCCTCGGACACTGGCTGTTGAAAAAAAAAGCTGACCCCTTTGATCCCTCAGCTTTTATCCTGAGCATGAGGCAGATGGGATGGAATACCCTGTTGGTCAGTTTTGGATCACCTGTCCTGTCCGCTCCTCCCCACAGGTGCGAACCCTCTACACTTTTCTGCTTCCGACCCTCCAACTTGGTACATAACAAGGTTAGTGGACCTGGGTTGTTACAGCAGTAAGTGTGAGCAAGAGCCTTTGTGCGTACCATTCCTTGGTGTTAACTATAAACCTCAGGCCTTATCACTCTGGAAGCAGACACTGAAGAATATGCTGTTAATTTCAGAGCGTGCAGTTAGTTAGAAGAGACCTAACTGAAAAGTAAAATTACTGGAAAGAAAATTGGTTCTGTTTTACCTCAAACCAGGACAGCTCCATTGGCCAGTTGGATTATTGGTACAGTTTAGTTTCGCAAGTTTTTAGTACCCACTAAATATTTTTATAGTACATCAGATCTCTGATTGTGCTCCCTACTCTTCAACCAGTCCTACCCCTGAAATTTCTCTGCCTAGAATCAATAAGGCGAAGCCGATGGGAGGTGTTGTGTGTGAGGGACATCCTCCGCCTCACAGATCCTCAGTCATACCACAGATTGCTGGTGTCTTTGTTGGACTTTTTGAAAAAGACAATGTCATGACAGGGTCTGAATCAGAGTCTTATCTGTAGGTCACAGGTTTAAATCTAGTAGTGACAGAAATTTTAATGTGACCATTACTCAGTGTGATGTGTGAGATGTGTGAGGCCTGTCAAGCCTCAGTCTAATTTCTCTTTAGCTCGTATGAAAACAATCTAGCACTACAACAAGCACTAATAGTAATTTTAGTTCTTCTATAGAATTTTTAGCAATAGCTCTTGAAGTGCTTTGTAAGGGAAGTCAACAACAATGATCCCATTTTTAGTTAAAATCTGAATTATAGAGGGGTGACGGTACGTCCCAAAAATCAAGCTGCTTGTCAATTACAATTCAGAAATTGGAAATGACAGGCATCTCACTCCAGTGCACCACCCACAGGGATTGCAGCTCTTAAAAAGGAACTTCAAAGTGGAGCGAGCACCTTCTTTCAGTCTCCAGCATGAACTCAGGTCTGAACTCTCTCAGCAGACCCTCAAGGTCCAGGAGTGCCACACTGGGAAAATTTTACAGTTCCCCACCAGGTGTGGTTTGGTGGTTGTCAGTCGGGCATTCTAAATTCCTTCCAGTAACACCAATTTCAGTTGTTGCCATACAAATATTTCCTAGTCTTTTCTATATTTTGTTTCTCATCTTTTTCCATGCTTAGCAGTATTTTGGAAACTCATTGACCATCTTTTTTTCCCCAACACCTTAACTGTGGCTACGAAGAGATGGGAAAGATTGTTTTCCTGTCCTTAAACTGCTTTCTGGATTTTGTGTATTAACACTGCAAACTTTTTCAGACTCTACTTAAAGACCTGTTTAATATTTAACTCAAATAAACAGAACTGTGATTTTTTTTTTTTTTATACAAAACTAGCTATTGCAGGCCAAAAAAATCTCTGGATTACTTTGTTTCAAATCACCTAAAGTGAAAAACATGAAAGAATGGACCTTTTGTAATACTTCAGCAAGTGCTACAAAAATTAGAATGGGAAGTAATAAGCATTTATCTTATGGACATCTTTTCGCTGTGTGTGCTATTTGTGTTAGTAAGATTAGTACTTTTGAGAATTAACTTAAGAAGGTGCTGTGAAGAAAAACAAAAGCAAAATATTAGGCCTGTCATAGTTAATTTAATTTTCTGCTGATTTGCCCCCAATCTTCTTCTCTTAACTCACTCTCCCCAGCTACTGTGATAAGTTTCTACTTGTTGCTGGTTTTTTCCATAGTAAAACTTTTGTCCCAGTGCCAGCACATTATGTTCCTGGTTAGAGCCGTGACGTCAAATGGTATCTGGCTCCAGGCCAAGGAATGCTGCTGGGAAGGAGTGAATGAATGAATGGATTTTTCAATTCACATTGTAGTTGCCTCTTCAGAGCCAGAAATCTTCGTGTAATATTCAGTCGACTGGCTAATGTAAATTTATCAGTGTTTCTTGATAGAATGAGAAGGAACTTCAGCAAGGGTTCACAATATGTATGTCAGCTCAGGAAAAATATTATGATAAACTTCAAGTTCATAACTGGTGATAATCACTAGAACCATGAAGGAAGGGAGAAACATGTGATTCAATACGTAGTGGCTGCTAAATTATGAATATAGTAAAAGAACCCTGTGCCTGGAATAGTTATTATATAAGTGTTCAGAAACTGGAAGGGAGGACAAACTCCAAATTACAAAAAATGCTGTGAGCTCATGTAGTATGCATTTCTTTCATAAAGAATATATCCTTAACTCTGCATGACAGTACACTTCTGTGATGTGTAAATTTGCAAAGCTGAGGGATCAAAATTACAATTCAAATCAGAATTTACAGCTGTAAATTCAGTAATCCCAAGTGCTGATGAAAGTCTGGCCCTGTGTTTTTTCTCTGATTTTTACGAAAAACCTCTTGTAAAATGTCTCTCTCAACTGAAAGCTAATGTACAATTTACTGCTAGTTCCTTTTCATGATTCCCTGAGTTTGAGTCCTTCTAGGAGGAGGGGGAGTAACTTTGTAGCATAATTTATTTTCTATTATATTATTTTCTCATTTATAATATATTCCGTGGTAGATGATCGATATTGTATCAGTCACAAAGAATAAAGTCTGGCTAAATCCACGTCACAGTAGTTCCTTTGTTACTTGATGGCAGCACGTGCAATTCTGGTTTAATGTAGTTCTTAAGCAGTGTAAGCTATATAGAGGGACAGCTGAAGGGTTTGTATTTAGCCTCTGAGGTCTTATCCCCACCCTTTATCATGCAGGCATCAAATCATAGGATCTCTTAGGTTGGAAGGGACACGGTGAAATCTCTATTCCAGGTCCTGCTCAAAGCAGAATCAGCATTGAATTTAGACCAGTTTGCTTACGTCTTTGTTCAGCTGGGTCTTGAAAACCTCCAGGGATGGAGATCCCATAACCTCTCTGAACAGCCTATTTGAGCGCTTAATTACCCTCTCAGTGTAAAAGGTTTTCTGTATATCCAGTGAGAAGCTCCTCTTTCAGTTTTGACCCCTCCCTCCTACCACCATGCACTGCAGTGAAGACCCTTACTCAGGACTCTTCATTATCTCCTCGTAGCTATTGGAAGGTCCTCCCAAGCCGGCTCTTGTCTGAGCTGTGTGGGGATCAGTTCCCTCTTCAGCAGTACTGCAGTTCTCTGACTGTGTTGGTGGGATGAACAGTGTATTTGCCACTTAGGACAGTTTATGCAGTATTGTAGAAACAGACACACTAAATTTTGCCCTCTGCTTAGTTCCGAAAAAAGGAAGCAAACCAATATAATGGTTAAAATTACGAAAAAAATAAAATCTTGTCTAAGAGAAATGAAACTTAATTTAACTTCAAATTATTTGGATACTTAAAAAAATTGTACCTTCTCTGCATATGGCACAAAGAAACACTAATGAAGTGGGGTAATATATTTGTTATAATGAGTACCAAGATAAAGCACTAGCAACAAAATAGACTATATTTTGAAATTTGTAGTAAGGCTATGGAATCAGATATAAAGAAAACATCAGTGAGGTCAGTTGGAGTATGGAAATTTTGTTAGGGAAGGCTTAGTCAGAGTCCTAGAATGCATGAAACGCTTTTTATTTAGAGGCTTTCAGTCATCTTGCACCTATATCGAAATGGAACAGGTAACTTCAGTTAGCTTCTTTCAGAGCCTAGCATCTGTTGTATGAAGCTTTAGTTAGTGCAATCAGTTTCTGTTTCCTTTCTAATCACCCAATTAACATGGTAGGAATAAACTTTCTATTACAATACTGTACATGCTGACCTTCAGTTTAATTACACAGAATTCTTCAACAGCCAGTTGTACGGAAAGAGTAAATTGAGTGTTTAGAGCGACCACAACATTTAGCTAATGCACAGTTTTGGCAGGAGAACAGTGTGTGCTCTTGAATTTATAAGGAATAAACCAATACACATATGGAAGATACACTGATGAATTATGTGAAAGACCAGTGGTCCAAGAGCTGCTGGAGAGGGAACAATGGCATGGAATACCAGCTGGGATCCATGACAGGCCTTCTGATGTATAAAGTTGCTGAATAAAGGACTAATAGTACTCAGGGCTCTTTTATAAGATTCAGTAAAGAACAGTACTAAGCATCCCAAATCTTTAAATTAACAAATCTGTACACTCACAGAGTATTTTGATAATAAATGTTTTACTGTTTCATAATTAAAAGACACTGTAATCCAGATTTTTTAAAAAATCGCATTTTTAAATGAGTTTTCCTGATTGGTGTTACTCTTGCATGAATGTAAAAGGCTACTTTTGAGTCTTCTGCTTGGTAGGAAACAGCTATAACCATTATAACTATATTGGCGTCCAAAAGATGCACAATACCCTGTCATAGAAAAGTATCTGGGTTCTTGGATGTTTTTACTTCTTTCTTTGAAAGGACTCGTGTACCTTAGTGAAAGCATGACTCCCTGAGTACTGTGTAAAGTGACAAATACTTTTTTCATGCCAGACAAATTCAAAGATAAATAAAAATAATTGTTCTGCATAAGTGACAAAATTCAGTAATTTAGGCCTAATGCTGGAAAGATTTATGTATGTTCTTACCTTTATTACTTTGACTTTGACTGTGCTTTTGAAATCAGTGGGACTGTTTGCAGTATTAGAGTTAAGTACATACAAAAGCATTTGCAGCATTAAGATGAAGTCTGGGTTTAAGTACAAGCCTCTAAAACCCGTGATCATGCTCTACGGTATCCATCTGGTTAGTCTGGTTTGGACAATGGAGGAAGAAGATACTTTGTGATCCTCTTTTTTTTCTAATTTGGAAAATAAAAACATAATAATGAACAAAAATGACACCCAGTCCCTCAAGCAGACGGTGATACCATTTTCTTCTGCATCTTGTTTTGGAAATTATTAAGTAGGACTGGCATGAATTGTTTTTCTTTCTTGACTCAGTATGATTATTTGATGGTGAGTCTTGCATATAACTTTGCCATCCATCACCAATTAGCCTCCAGCTTTACTGGATGTAATTCTACGTACTATAAATGGTGTACCATAAATATCTGAGGCTGAGGGCTCCTTCAGAAGTGAATGATCTCTTCACATGCAGTACTATATAATCTGAGAAATTTTCTTCGATACAGTTTGAAGAGAAGTAGTCTTTTGGCTTTTCAAATAAGCAAAGTTTAGTGCAGAATCGGATATGGAGAAAAAACTGGAGTAGCAAACAGTCCGGGACAATGCATACCTCGGTGTATGAAATAGGTAAAATGTGGGCAGTAGCAGTGGCTTCCTTTTCTGAAGAAGCTAGCAGTAAACAAAGCAAAATAGTTCAGTATATCCTCTCTGAGGATATTGTCAGTGAAAAAATGCCAGTTTATATGATCTGTGACAAATGTGGCTGGGGTGTCTATGGCTACGCTGTGCCCTTAACAGCACTTGGAGTGTCAGCCAGTCGGCAGCCAGTCTCTCAGGTCAGATTTGGTGGAACCAGAAGAACTTGTTGAGTTGGTGAAGCTGGGCTCCATAGGAGGGCTTGCAGTCAGTTCTGTCTGTTAGCATGGCTTTCATTTTCTAGGAGTTTCGACATTGTAGCTTTGAGGCTTTTTTTTTGCAGCTGATTGTGAGTGGACAGGGATGCAATGAACTTGTATCATGATGTGGGAAACGGCTATCACAGATGGGCTACAGAACAGAGGAGAATGTTCCACTGATTGTAGCTCGCGGAGATACCTGGCTTCAGAGCAGTAAGATGACACTTATGCCTCCAGTAAGAGGCCGTTACTGGGGAAGAAATACTAATCAGCCATAGAGCCAAAGGTGCTTCTAGATTAATTGTGACAGCTGGTACTTCCTACTAAAGCAATGCAGTGAAATGTAATACAGTGTCACTCTCCTTCCAGAGAAAAACAAATGGTATCAGTGAAGTGCTGTTTTACTGATTTGTTTCTTCGTGATGGGTTTCTCCTAGAACATCTCACGCACCTTTTCACACCTCTCACCTACACGATCTATGCCTCCGGAGGTTTGTAGCATAGACCTAACCTGAGGCTTTAATGCTCCAGTGCTCTTTTCCTTAGAAATTGCAACAGCTCCTTTTTCCCACAGAAGTAAAGGGCACAGTAGTGGGTGTGGGAACTTTGTAATGGGTGGACCTCAAGACTTCACATTTATTTGGGTTGGTTCCCCAAAATTTCCATGCTGCTAGCCCAACCAATTCAAACTGTTTTGATCAGCAGAATTAGGCACAATATAATAGGGCTGGCTTATATGGTGGCACTTTTGAATCCAGACAGTGTCACAACACATAAGTACAAAGAGGTAAATAATGACAATTTACTGGACTTCCTTGAACCTCCCCAGAAATATGCTGTTTTATTCACAGCAAAGGTTCAGAACTGCTCATGTTTTAATTGAACCACTTCACTCATCCCTAAACGAAAACAGTTGCAAACAGTGTCCAATGTACATAGCCCCAGGCACTGTAAAACAATCAAATGAAAAGACTTTTCTTTGTCTTATTTATTTACTTGAAGCTAAAGAAAAATGCCAAAATTCTGCCCTTGAACAAATCACCACTTTTTACATACTTTACCCCAGGCAGAAGTTCCATTTTTTTCCTAACTTATGATTTGTTTTTGTTTGTATTTGTGTTTGCATATTTTTGTATATCTTATTTATTTACTTTTCCTGCTTCTTAAAATTGTCTCTTGTCTTTAGAAGTGGGGGAGAAGGAAAGAAATTGAGGTGAAACCACAACATGTTTTCGTTTTCATGTAACAAACAGATCTTTTTTTCACAAGCTTCTGCAGGCACTAAATACCAAATATGGCTTGAGACAATAAATTATAATGTCCTTCAGAGAATGCAGAGCTGGGAAAAGAACAAATGCAAGTGTTTGCAACATGTGTTAAGAGAGATAGCTGATTGAGATTTCTTTGTTAACTCTACATTGTCTCACGATTTATATTTTAAAAGATAGTATATTATTTATCCTTGTGCTGCTCACATTCAGTTTACCAAAGTCTTTGCAAGTGCAAATACATATAATTATTTCTATTTTTTCAAATATATCTCTTACAAAAGTATCAAAATCCCCATGGAAGTTAAGGCTGGCATTTTCAAAAGATTGAGTGTCTTATGTTAGTGTTCACTGATGGCTGCTTGGTGAATATTCTGTGTTGTAACTTACAAGGAAGCTGAATCATAAATAGAGCAACAGGTAAGCCAATCAGCATTAGAGAAAACTGGAGGGAAAGATAGAAAACTTCACTTCCCACTAATTTCAGAGAGGGCTCAATTACCTACAACAACATCATCCAGGAAGATTTCCTCTCATGTGTCAACACAGCGTAAAGATACTTGATTCATTTGTACTATTACAAGGCAAGGTTCTACAGAAATGAAATTATGCAAGGGGGACTTCACATAAAGGATACAGAACTCTTGTTTTGTTCTGTTTTATATATTATTCTATATGTGCCTTTTGTCAGTATCTTGTCTGTAGACACCTTCACGTCAGGATTAGATATCATCTCATAGAGTCTCTCTGGGACACTGAAATTCTACAACAATACAGTCAAATGAGCTATATCCCAGTGACTCCATGTTCTGCAAGGACCCAGTTGGAGTCCAAGGAGCGCAACATCAGAAGCAATTTATTTTCTCCGCCTTGAATTCTGTCACTGTGTCCTTGTTTCACCTTCTCTCGCCCAAACTAGAATTCTTTCCTTCCTTGATCATTCAGTCTAACATTCATTTCTTATCACCAGATGAACCTCACATACTTATGTACTCAAACAAACTCTACAAAAATTAACTGGGCAGGTCCTATGAAAAGCTGAAGCATTTGATTATCTCTGTCCTGCTTTAACAAGCTCTACCAAAAAATGTAAATTTCATGGATAATGAGATGATAAACGAGGTAAGGAACAATTCCTGTCTTTGAGGCCTGTATGTCTTATACCTCCTCCTGCTGCTGTGGAAGTCAAAGGTAAACTCTGCATATTGAGATTTGCCCTGAGAAAAATGAACACTGAAAAAGAAATACTTGTTTATCAGATGAATTTGTTTCATCAAGGACTACCCCTATTCTTTTAAGTATGGATGGAAAGAACAGTCTTCTGACTTTGCAGTTTTGTGGCTATAGATAAGTTATAAGCAGTGTTCAGAAAGTCAGGTCAGTTCATAGGTTAGTCCCGATAAGTTTTGTGTTGTAAACAGGTATGCGTTTGTATGTAGCTTTTTGGATGTAATAAAACATGTATTGTTTAAAAAATTGTCAGAATAATGTCCTTCTTGGGTAAAGATTGAATACATGTGAAGGCACCCTGAGGATCAGTAGGACTTAAGTGGACAAGGACAATGCAAAAAGTTACCTAATTACAAACATTTCCAAACCAAAACTGTGTATCTGGAAAAGCCACTTTTGGTTGAAGGGATAGGTACCTGAAAACCCATCATCTACACAAACAGAAGTCTCTTACTTTCATCATGCATATATTTATAGCGAAAAAACACATGTAGTTGTTTAATGTTTGTGATTTCCCAATCTCCTGCACATTTGCACATTTTACATTGCTGTAAAGTTAGCATAATTTGCTTAGTTAAGACTTTGGGGGTTTTAGTGAAGGAATCATAGAATCATAGAATATTTGTGGCTGGAAGGGACTTCTGGAGGTCATCTCATCCAACTCCCCAGCTCAAAGCAGGACCAAGATAGAGCAATTTACTCAGGATTGTGTCTAGTTTGGATATTTCTAACAATAGTGACTCCACAAGCTCCTCACAAGGCAAGCTGTTCCCGTACTAGAAACCACTCTCCCAGAAAAGAAGCTTTTTCTTGTCGTTAAGTTGAATTTCCAGTGTTTCATTGTGTGCCTGTAATGAATAGAATATTAACATACCCAAATTCAGACACGCTTTTGACTACAACCTTAATTTTCTCATCTGTAAAATACACCACTATTATAATAACCCTTATAACATCAGCAGATATATGAGGCTGTTGCTGGTATTGAAGCATATCTGCTTCTGTACCAGAACAGGCATTAGATTTCAGATTATGCTGGGTTATACCCATGCTGACTTTTAATAATGATTTTTAGTTTAGCAAAAGCCTCAAAGTGCCTGATACCAGAAATGTATTGCTAGAATAGTCATTTGCATAATGATTTGAGAGTTGCAAATGTGCTTGACCAAAAAGTGACTTCTATAAATAGATGGACTCCAGTGAGGTGTCTACTTGAGGGCTCCAGTGGAGGAAGCCCTGAGCTTCAGCTAAGAAAGGAACTTGTACAAGACTTCCCATGGCCCCAGGAGAAAAAGTGTGTTGTAGAGTCAGAGTAAATGATTTTTTTCTTCTCTCCTTGCCCTGCAGTCTCTGATTATGTATTATTTTATGTCATATCTTGGTATTTTAACTGTGGAACTGACCTGTTTATTAGCTGAGCAAAAGGTGATGTATATTTTGCTTTTTTTTTGAAAGCACTGTTAATGATCTTTTGGGTTTGCCCTTGTCCATGTAGTGTAAAATAATCTTGGGATGATAGTGTTTTGCTTGGCTTCTTTCCAGGTTTTTTCTGCTTGCTTTACCACTTCTCTCCGTATGTGTAATATCTGACTAGTGATCCCACAAAAAGGTGTGTAATAATATATTACAAAATCTTTTTTGCTACCTCGTCCTGGGAAACAGAGACATTGGCCGTAGTAATATTTTTCCATCTATTAATAAAGGAACAAAAGTGGTCTTAATGATTTGTTTATCTTGTTGAATAACTTTTGCATAGGTATTGCCTGCCAAAGGATGAGACTTGGAAGCTCAGGCAAACCATTTCTTCTTGAATATACAGTGGCATTGCTACCTATTCAGTTAAATTTCAGCTGTATTATGAAGGTCTGTCGTCTTCAGTAATTGCACATGGTACGTGGTATGTAGTGTGTTGTTTTGAGGACAGCAGTAAGATATGCCAAGCACATTCTGAAGAGCCCAGCTGGTTGCCAGAGTTTGCAAAAAGCCTGATTCTTACCCAATCCATTTGTACAAGAAATAATGTCTTCTAGTGAGAGAGATTTTATCAAAATTTTGAGGACTTTGCACAGTTCTCATGCAGTTTGTACCTACAGTGGGAATGTTACTTGGGTAACAGTGTGCATTTAATGGATCAAAGTGTGGCTTACTTGGTCGCTAGAGTCCTTACTTATATAAAAATCCCGTCGTAAAAATGGAACAGAATTTGATCCATCATGTTTAATGGCAAAGATGGTAGAAACGTACCAAATCCTGGGTGCAGGAATGTCCTTTAAAGTCTTGAAGTATAGCAGATCCCTCCCATCTTAGTATCGTGCTTTGAATAACAGAGGATGTAAATGGAACACACAAATTTACATGGTAATCTGGCCCTTTGATAACATCTTAAGTTTATATTACTATATACTGTTCACTCCTTAGCTATTACACACAAGATTCTAATAACAGTATCATCATGAATTTAAAAATCTCCAGAAGCCAGAAATTTCAGAATTGAGATTAATGGTTAAATTTTTAACTTGAGTGGTTGTTGTATTTGTGTCACCAACTTGTGATGTGAAAAATTTCAAGATTATTCCTGACTACCACTGAATTTGTGAGTGATTTTGGATAAACTATTTCTGCTTTATGCTTCTCTTAACAGTCTTTGGCATATCTTTTCACCATTTATGTTAGTTTCTACAGAGTCTGTATTGGATACAGAGGAAGATCAAAGAGAAAAATGACATTTTCTAGACCTCATGTCTGTTTGACTCTGCCACCCAATGGTGTACTTTATTATTACCCACTGCCTTCTCTTTCTTAGGAGTTGTTCCTTTATTATTTTATTTTTTTAATACAAATTTATCTCCAGTGATACAAATGTCACATCAATGTAGTAACATAGGAATTGGATATGGAATTCCAACCGATAGGAACTGGAATGGAAAACTGTCACATGGAAAAAAAGGGGGGTTTTCCATGTAGATTTTTGATAATGGTGTTGTTGATTACCATTTTCAAGCTCTGCTTACATCTTACATTAGGGAGTTCCTGATTCCTCCAAGATCAAAGTTCCTTTGATGTAGCACTGTGAAGACCTAAGAAGAAACAGAGAATGTAAAAGAAGGGATTGCAATTCAAACTGCTACCTTTTAATATCAATTATGGCATGGAAAAAAAATATCTGCCCCTGAAGTGGTTAAAAATGTGAAATAATTTTATATATACATGAGACCTTTATAGGCTTAAACCATATGCCTGAAATGTGTTACAACCTCTCAACTCCTTCTGATGACAGATGCTGCTGTAAGATGAAAAGCTTAACTCTGTGTTAAGGCAGAAAAAGTGCCCAAGATATCCAAGCAAAGCATTCATGTGATCTTGATGGGATAACTAGATGGTTCTTTAGAATATGTACTTTGAGAAGTTGAGGAGTGGAATGGGGTGTCAGGATTATTGCTAGACCGGTCGTTCCTCTCAGGTGCTTATTAATGGAACGCAGAGTTTTTGAGGAAATGTACAAACTCATTCATCCTTATCAGCAAATGTGTCCAAAATAAGTACTGTCAACTGTCAGATCTGGCAAGTGCTGTACATACTGTACCCAGAGAGTTCAGTCACGATGCTATGAGGTTGTTTACTTTGCTTTTCCATCTTACGAGTTCTACAGGTGTGTACCTTGTGAGAAGATAAAAAGGGTGGGGGTTGAGAGGGAGGGAATGCTTAAGAAGTAGGATGATAATGACCGTAGTGCTATGTTGGGAAGGTTTGACTGCGTCCCAAGTACAGGGTGATTTTAAAAAGCACGGTAAAGGTTTTCAATGCAGTGAAGAGCAGCTGGTACTTTCAGGTTTGGTGCAAAGTGTAAGCTTATCTACTGACAGTGTTCAAATACCAACATACATAATTATGGTAATCTGTGTAATATCTATAGGATGCACAATGTAGCTAGACTTGAAGTAGTTAAAAATGCAGCTCCATCTCTGAACAGATGGGAGCTGGCAGTATTTTAGACCATGTGTTTTTAGACTGTATTCAGGTTTTACTGAAATAAGGCTGCATGCCTGTTTCCCACCCAATTTTGTTTTGATATATTGACACATGAATATTTGTTTTTATTGACACATGAACATTTGTTTTTGTCTTAACTTCAAGATGTCAATCTTTTGTTTATTTAAGAGAGTAATAGAGATACTGCTTGGAAGGGACCTTTATTGATAAACTTGTTCAAACTCTTGCTTGAAACAGGAAGAGTTGGTTCACTGCACTGTGTAACCCAAAGCTTCAGGAATTCAGTGTACTGCTGAAACTGCTGAGCTATTTGACAGTGATTGGTGAGAGCAGTCGTAGTTACAGATATGCATGATAAAGTGAGCCATCATAACTTTAACTATTCAGAATATTCCTGCCTAAGCTGTGAGATAATTTTGCTTGCCTTGGAGTGCCAAGATTTCAATAAGGAGTCTGAACTAGACCACTGTTGGCATTTTGAAATCTTGCCGCAACTCTGGGGCTTGCCTCACACCTATGAAAAGGGCTGGAGCATGCCTGAACTCTGGAAGAAGAAGTATTTTTACATTTTGCTATTGTGGCCAATAGCAGGCACGTGGGTTTCACTGCACAATCCCAAAATAGTGGGGCCAGCTGGACTGGGTGGGCAGCCTGCCAACATCTAGTGACAGATTATGGGAAATGTAGTTTGCTTCTTTCAACAGCCTATAGAAGGAGCAGCCTGTAGCTCATTCTTTAAAGCGTATTAGCTACACCTACTTTACTCATAATACTCTGTCAGACTACTTTGAATGTCTACTTGATCTTGTATGAATGGACGGTTGCAAAGCCACAATGTAGTTTCAAGACTATTGATCAAATATTGCAAATATTGATCGTGGTTGCAAAGCCACAATATTTCTGAGTTTGCAAACAACAACCTGCAAAGTAGTGTAATGTGCTTCGATGGCAGCGTAGTGACTGAGTCACTGTGTGGGTTACTACTGCCCTGACAGCACATCTGCTAAAGAGTGGTTTTCAGCAATGCTTCCTTTTCAGGTTTGGTGTCTGATGGTAATGTTTCTTTGGAGGTTTTTGCGTCATTGAATTTGCGGTGACTGCTTCTGTGTGGCATGTTGAAATGCACAAATAACAATAAACAGAAATGATATTTCAGGGCACTAAATGACATGCTTCCACTGCAAGGGTTCTTCAACATATGCTCATGGCTACCACCTTCCCCTTAGTCTGAGAAGCATAAAACCATCTCTGGCTTTTCTACCTCACAATAATTGACAACCATATGAACTCAATGTTTTCATATCATAATGGAAAAGTTGTGATTAAATTTTTTTACATACATATGAAGATGCTGGATCTGCCAGCCATACACAAAACTCATAGAGAATCTTTGATACATAATTAGCTAAGAACATTAACTTGTTGTGATTTGGGAGATGTTTTCCTCCAAAATTACCAAAGTATGAAATGAGGAACTTTTTTCAGAAAATTTGGGAGAGACAAAGGGAGGTGCATTGCCTTAGGTAAAAATCTTTACAGGCCAAAAATATGTTCTTTTCCTAGCAATATAGAATTGATGGAAGTATTTATTACAGCGGTGACCTGGGAGACATTATCAGTCACAGTATTCTGTACTAAACTGGTCTAGAGAATCTAATGAAGAAGAAATAGTAGGTCAGATTAACATAGTGAAATTAATAATTATTATTATGGACCTGTATTCATGGCCATAGCATTGCATCTGTATTGTGTGATTACATCATTGCATGTAGGAAGTGAAGTAGTTGATGACCAGGAATTTTTAGCAAAATGTAGCTCAGATTGAGGAGGATCAGTAACAGTACAGCTCATTGCTGCCAGACTAAGAGTGGGATTTTTCAGAGAAGAGGGAAAGTTTGGCTATACAAAGGAGCTAAGCAGTGAGATGATACACCTTTTTTCACGTCCTGCTGGGAATGCAGTTTTCTGCCCTCATGACATGACTCGTTCTGTACAACTGGTTCTGTAGGCTGCACACAGGGATTGTTAAGCCTTGAACTTCCCTTGTCCCTGTCTTCTCTGGAAAGATGGCGGAGGAAACCGCAGCTGTGCTCCTCTATGTGCATGGATTCAGCTAGTCCTGGTTTGCCCCAGGCTATTTGTGCCCTGCCTGTGTTGATCATCTAAATTCAAGACGAAGCAAAACCTGATCTTTAGGCAACTCCTTTCTCCATTTTCTTCAGTCATACTTTGCTTCACATTTGAAATCCTTACTGTATGTTCCATCTATACTATAGAGGGCGTCTATCCTGGACACACACAATTAGAAGCCTAGTCAACATTACAGTCATTTGAAAAAGAAAATGGCCTATACTATCCTCTGCAAAACCTCTTTTACTCTACAATGTAAGCATACTAACTTCTGACTATTGAGTGTCTAGAGTACAGAGCAGCATCTCTTTTAGTGTACACGTTTCTGTCTTTCCCTATGACATTAAGGCCATGAACTCAGATGGCTTCAGATTCTAAACTCACCAGAGTACAGTTTTAATTTGCGTGAATAGCAAAGTTATTCTGATTGATTAAATTCCATGGTGAAAAAGCACCATTTTTCTATTGCTTTCTGACATGCTGGAAGTGTATCAGTGCTTCTGTCACTTGGGACAAAGATTTCCACTCTGAACTATATATATTAAAAATTCCTTAGTTTACAAGCAGTTAAAAAAATGTGAGGAGTTATCTTCCATTCACTTATACCGGATTTCTGCATGTATAGCTTCAATTGCTACTTTGAAGCCACCCTAAGTGACACCAATATAAATGAGAGTAGAAATAGGCTTTATTGATTGCTTTGAAAATTACTGTGAAATGTTGAGATTATCTACAGAGGCGTCCAACATCTGCAAACAGAAGTGATGCTACAATTAATGTCAAGAAAGAAGAAAAAATAGTGCTGAAAAGCTGCATTTATGCAAAATTCCAGTTTAGTTTTACACTAAATTCAAGAAGATTGTCTTAGCTCTCCCTGCCCACTACAGCAAATACATTAGGCATCCTTATGTGGTGGAAAGTAGGCCGTGATGCAACTGAGCACATACCGAATGACAAAGCTTCCATTTGTACTAGATATTGTGGATATTTGCATTTGTGAGATAATTTTTGCTGGCATGGATGAAACAGCAATGAAAACATTATTGTACAATCCTGGGATGGAGTTTTTTGCAAGTTCATAAATGCATGCAATGGAAACAATGTTTCTGAATAAAATCAAAGCGCTAAATGAACTGTTCAGTCATCTGAATGTTTCCATTTGGAACGTTGAATAAAGAGTCCTATTTCTAATCCAAGACGGTTTTTATTAACACTCAGTGCATTTAGCGCAAGCACAGACCAGTTCTGAAATCAGCTAGGGTACAGCTTGAATAATAGGGAAGTTATTTTCTGCATAAACACGAGATTTATTAAGGCCTATTTTTTCTGTCTCATGAAAGACTAGTTGCAGCTTGTTTGAGGAAGCCATCAGAACAATTTATACATTCTCAGGATCTTTGAGAAAAGAAGGTAGCTTTACATCACTGTACAAACAATACAGAATTTATAGCTGTTATGTCTTCTACAGAATGGCATAAAATATTGGTGCAGCAATTACCTGGTTCAGAATTTCCTTCTTCAGAATTTCCTTAAAATTGAGATCATACCGTACCCAAAGTCCGAGTGATTCAAATGAAAGATGGACAAGTTATCAGCTTTCTAAAATTGAGATTATTTTTAATTTATTCTCTGTCTCACCACTTTATTGGCTCACATTACCATCTGTTCCAGTTATGCTGCTTATCTTCCAACTATTATCTTGCTGCCTGACAATTTATGTAAAATGTCCAAGAAAGGACAATTAATCTGTGGATAAGTACCCACTCGTAAAACCCCACCTTTTCACAGAAAATAAATATTGGCAAGAATACATGAAAAACAACAGCCAAAATTCATATCAACTTTTATTTTAATTAATTCTGTTGTGCAGATATGTGTGACTTTCTTCCAAAGTTTCTTTGTTCCCATTCGTAATATGTGGTCAGTTGCTTTACTTCCAGATCTTAAGTAGCTTATGTTCTTGATGTTGTATAATTTTTCTCTGTACTGGAAGATTAAAAGGATGCTTGTACATTGGTACTGTGGACAAGGTGAGGAGTCTGCTTTTGAAGTGAATCTCTCAACTGTTGCCACTTGCAGTCTGGCTGGTGTTATGGGGTGTTCTTACAGTGCGAATACTGGCTTTCTTTCAGATGAAACAGAACTGAAGACGTACTGCGGGAGCACGGTGGGCCACTCCAACTGGAAATGGGAATTCTGTTCATGAGAAGACACTAGAGTTGGTCCCAAGTAAACTCCTGACACACATGCGGCGTGACTGATGGATCCTCCATACCAACAGTTTCTGTTAAATGGTCCCACTCAACTGACTTGCTTCCGTTACGCCACGTGACTTGCCAATACAGACATAGCGAGAGATGGATAAATGGCTGACACATCCAACTCCCATTAATCATCATGCTCTTCAATAAAAAAATCATTTTTCAGGCGATCTCTGTCTAAGTGCCAGTTTAATGTTTCACACAGAACAGGAAAAGTGCAGCGTAAGGTCTTAATGCAGTGCCAACATACGGTATGACCTTGTGGTTAAGATACAGTTTTGAGAGGGTAAACTCTTCTTTCTCAAGGAGGTTAGGCAGCTTTGTGCACTTAGCTGTCTTCGTTGTGTTTACTTTTCTTAAAAGCACTTGAAATGAGACACAATTTTTTGCTGTCTTATGGGAAAAACAAATGAAAAATCTTACTTGGATCCCAACTAATTTTTCCTGACTTTTTATTAGCTGAACCAAAACAATGAAATACTTGCATATATTTTTCCCAGCACTTGCGAATTAATTTGGTTTTGGTCATTAAATGTCTTTTCAGTTGGTCATTTAATGCCTATTCAGTAAGGGCTCCTGAGAAGATTTTCTTTTGAATGGTACTAGTCCAGATCCATTTGGAAATTGAATTTGAAGTTTATTCTCTCAGGACTGAACTTGCAGGCCACAGTGTATGTGTTTAACTTTGTTACGGGTAATCCCACTGTCTGTCAGTTTTTATGGTATGTCAGGTCTGCTTAAGTCTGGCCAGCTGCTGGATTTTGGAACAAGAATTGATTTTTTATTGACTTTTAAATGGCTATTCAGTTTATAAATCTTTGTATGTGTAGGCACATCTATCTGCCTCTGTATGTGGTCACCAGCAGGGCTTACATGAAGGGAAAATGCAGGAAAAATTACTTTGCAGTAAATATACCATTAGCTAAATTTCAGGTTTTTTAAACTGTTAAGCTGAAATGGTGCCAGAGTGAATTGTTGTGTTGCTGGAACTAAGTAAATGCATATTGCAAAGTAAATGAAAATGTGTAAGGAATGTTGCCTGTTTGTAACTTTATTAATTTAATGCAACTGTAGGCAGTATTCAATGTCATGACTGAAAGCAAAGAAAAACAAAATCGTGCCTGATGAAAACATCTGGATTCAAGTTTTGGTGCCAGTAAATTCTTCCCCCACTGGTAAAAAAGATTGTAAAACCACATTCTTTTTGGGTTATGTGATTCATAGGAATGTTCTACAGAGTGCTCCAGCTCTTCTTCTGAATACATAGCTCAGGGTCATTGGCTGGCAATGGCAGTGTTCTGGGACTAAATCAGAGAGAGGTCAAGGGGCTATATCCTCAGTTACGCTGAGTTTGCAACTGGCAGGTAGGGGAGAATTAACGTCCATTTCAATTCCCTGAAACTCACAATCCAGAACAATCCTGGATGTAACTCGGAGTAGTTTGCTGGAGACCTTTGCATAAGGATTGTACATTAAACAGTGTTTTGTTCTGGGAAGCTGGTTTATGCTTCATTTTACCTCTGGCGGTGCTTTTATTGCTCTGCCACCTGTAAGGAGGATCAAGAAGTCCGTGATGGAAAATCAAATATGCTGTCTGTTGTACAGAGTTCTTTCTATAATGACGCTGATTGTCAGCTGCTCCTGGAAACTTGTTCTCAGTTGCTTTTCGGTCTCTTACTACCCTGGAGATACAGTGATCACGAACAGCATTTTGGCAGCACTGTTAGCTTCAGAAAGTACTGTCTCCTATTCCTTTTCACTGCCCCGGTCATTTGCTCCCACCCTTCTGATGTCCACAACCGCTGCAAGAGTCACTTGAGGGAATGGTGCCCCTGATCAGTAAGTGCTTCATTGCCCATTACTTCTCTCACCCATCCAGAGCACAAGCAGCTGCGCCAGCACAGGACAGGGGGCAGCACAAAGATAGAAAATAAGCAGCTGGGCACAAGACAGGAAGGGGTGGTGAATTCTTAAGGAGTATTGCTCCCAAAGTTCTAACCATGGACTAAGCTAGGACTGTTGGCACAAAACATGGACTTATCCTACATTTTCTGACTGTGAATACAGTAACGATGTGGTTTCATGAGATCGTTTTAATGAGTCTGCTAGCAGTCTTGTGTATTTGTCTTCAGCCCCAGTCTTCCCCTTGTCCCTACACAGTGTAGATCACTTTATCACTCGTGCTATCACAGATGAACGCGCTGCTGAATTCTGAAACAGATGAGAGAAAGTGATTCAGCTTAAATAAAATACTGCAAAAAAAAATTTTAAAAGCTAGATCAGTTTATCACTCCTGTTCACCGCACAGTTGAAAAGACGCTTGCATTGGGCAGGTAGCACAAAGTGCATGCTTGCAAAGCACAGGTAGTTTTTTCATCAGTCCTCCCAGCTAAAGGGAGGGGGTTTGAAAAGGCCAGTTGAATCTGGTGAATCAACAAATGGTTACAGGATTGGTGCCACAGCCAGGGGTTCAGCTACTTAAACCATCTGACTCACTTTGAGAAACCAAGTCTGCTGGGGGCTGGTGGGGTCCATCTATCAGAGAACAGGAAGAACATCTTCGGTCATAGGCTTGCCAAGCTGGTGAAGAGGGCTTTAAACTAAAGTTGCTGGGGGAGGGGAACCTCAATCCATCCCACTCCTACTGTTTCGATGCCAGTGCCAGCAATGGAGCCTGGAGAAGGATCACAGANCTGCTGGGGGCTGGTGGGGTCCATCTATCAGAGAACAGGAAGAACATCTTCGGTCATAGGCTTGCCAAGCTGGTGAAGAGGGCTTTAAACTAAAGTTGCTGGGGGAGGGGAACCTCAATCCATCCCACTCCTACTGTTTCGATGCCAGTGCCAGCAATGGAGCCTGGAGAAGGATCACAGATCAGCAGGAGAGCACCTGGAGTGCAACATAAAGGACTTCCAGCCACTCCAGCCAGTAAGTCAGCTTCACTGGGAGCCCAGCTTAAATGCCTCTATGCAAATGCACATAGCATGGGGAATAAATAGAGGAGTTAGAGATGTGTGCACGCCTGTAGAGCTATGATCTTATTGGCATCATGGAGATGTGGTGGGATGCCCTTTATGACTGGAGTGTTGGAATGGAAGGATTTTCAGGAAGGACAAGCAGGTGAGACGAGGAGGGGGTGTCTCCCTCTATATTTCAGTGACTAGCTGGAGTGCATAGAGGTCTGCCCGGGCATGGGTGAGGTGCCAGCCAAGAGCTTATGGGTCAGGATTAAAGGGAGGGCAGTGAACCTGGAGGTGCACAAATCCATGGGATCTGATGAGATGCATCTGTGGGTCCTGAGGGAACTGGCAGGTGAAGTTGCTAAGCCACTATCCAAACACCACATTCAGTGAATTTCTGTAGGTGTTCAATCTCTGCTTATTTCAGGGTGACGGTGGTACATAAATTCATATGATGAATTCATATGATGAGGAAGGGAGCTTCATTTGATAAGGTAATGGTGAAGGGGTATTCAGGATATCCCACTGCGTGGATACAGACTTAGTGTCCTAAATGTGCAGGCAGTTGTGGGATCAGGACTAGAGGTGGGTTCAGCCTGCCTGCTCAATTTACCACAGAATCACAGGGCTTGGAAGGGACCTCTGCAGATCATCTAGTCCAAAGATCCTGTTCTCCAGGATCTTTCAAAGATAACAGAGAGCAGCCCATCAATTACTTCTGCCACATGCCTCAGCACTCGTGGGTGCATCCCATCAGGGCCCATGGACTTATGGATGTCATGTTTACTTAACTGATCTCTAACTTGATCCTCCTCAAGCAAGGGAAAGTCTTCCTTCCTCTAGACCTCCTCTTACCTGTGAAGTCTGGGACTCCTGAGGGCTGGCCTGAGCAGTGAAGACTGAAGCAAAGAAGGCAAATTCAGTGACTCTGCCTTCTCTGCATCATCTGTCACCATATGTAAAGGCCCTGTCCATAATTCAGAAGCTAGCTGCAGCAATATGTGGTGAAATGAAATTTATGGACATGGCGAAAAGCTTAACTGCATGTTAGGTGTGGTGCATTAACTAGTTTCTAAAGGAAGTGGTGGCCTGAGAATTCCTGCTTTCTTTGTGGAAAGGGAACTGTCTTCAAACATCGGGAGTGTGGAATCGGAGAGGGAGCAATATGGAATTTAGGTAGACAGCAATAAAGGATAATATAGGAGTAGGGTCTAAGTGTAGAGAAACAAGGAGAGAGAAGGGTGTGGCTCTGAGCCCCATGAAAATTTTAGAATGTGACTCAAAAAGTTAGGAAGTTATTGCCTCTCTGTGTAACTGGTGGTTTCTTGTTGTATTTTCTTTCTTCTTTTAAACTGGTTTGACTTTTTCTTAGTTATTTGCCAAGAATTCCCACCCCTATTCAAGCAGGGTATGAGTTCTAAGTTTGCTGTCTAAGATAAAGTTCTGAATAGTGTCCATTCTTCATTGATTTGTGTGCAATCTTAATGTGGAGCGTTGCCAAACCCTCATACTCTGCATTTTCTTCTCTATTGGAGGCTGCCACTCTGGAGGAAGTATTGCTTTACGTGTCTCAGGAAATCTGAACATGTGCNAGATCACTTTATCACTCGTGCTATCACAGATGAACGCGCTGCTGAATTCTGAAACAGATGAGAGAAAGTGATTCAGCTTAAATAAAATACTGCAAAAAAAAATTTTAAAAGCTAGATCAGTTTATCACTCCTGTTCACCGCACAGTTGAAAAGACGCTTGCATTGGGCAGGTAGCACAAAGTGCATGCTTGCAAAGCACAGGTAGTTTTTTCATCAGTCCTCCCAGCTAAAGGGAGGGGGTTTGAAAAGGCCAGTTGAATCTGGTGAATCAACAAATGGTTACAGGATTGGTGCCACAGCCAGGGGTTCAGCTACTTAAACCATCTGACTCACTTTGAGAAACCAAGTCTGCTGGGGGCTGGTGGGGTCCATCTATCAGAGAACAGGAAGAACATCTTCGGTCATAGGCTTGCCAAGCTGGTGAAGAGGGCTTTAAACTAAAGTTGCTGGGGGAGGGGAACCTCAATCCATCCCACTCCTACTGTTTCGATGCCAGTGCCAGCAATGGAGCCTGGAGAAGGATCACAGATCAGCAGGAGAGCACCTGGAGTGCAACATAAAGGACTTCCAGCCACTCCAGCCAGTAAGTCAGCTTCACTGGGAGCCCAGCTTAAATGCCTCTATGCAAATGCACATAGCATGGGGAATAAATAGAGGAGTTAGAGATGTGTGCACGCCTGTAGAGCTATGATCTTATTGGCATCATGGAGATGTGGTGGGATGCCCTTTATGACTGGAGTGTTGGAATGGAAGGATTTTCAGGAAGGACAAGCAGGTGAGACGAGGAGGGGGTGTCTCCCTCTATATTTCAGTGACTAGCTGGAGTGCATAGAGGTCTGCCCGGGCATGGGTGAGGTGCCAGCCAAGAGCTTATGGGTCAGGATTAAAGGGAGGGCAGTGAACCTGGAGGTGCACAAATCCATGGGATCTGATGAGATGCATCTGTGGGTCCTGAGGGAACTGGCAGGTGAAGTTGCTAAGCCACTATCCAAACACCACATTCAGTGAATTTCTGTAGGTGTTCAATCTCTGCTTATTTCAGGGTGACGGTGGTACATAAATTCATATGATGAATTCATATGATGAGGAAGGGAGCTTCATTTGATAAGGTAATGGTGAAGGGGTATTCAGGATATCCCACTGCGTGGATACAGACTTAGTGTCCTAAATGTGCAGGCAGTTGTGGGATCAGGACTAGAGGTGGGTTCAGCCTGCCTGCTCAATTTACCACAGAATCACAGGGCTTGGAAGGGACCTCTGCAGATCATCTAGTCCAAAGATCCTGTTCTCCAGGATCTTTCAAAGATAACAGAGAGCAGCCCATCAATTACTTCTGCCACATGCCTCAGCACTCGTGGGTGCATCCCATCAGGGCCCATGGACTTATGGATGTCATGTTTACTTAACTGATCTCTAACTTGATCCTCCTCAAGCAAGGGAAAGTCTTCCTTCCTCTAGACCTCCTCTTACCTGTGAAGTCTGGGACTCCTGAGGGCTGGCCTGAGCAGTGAAGACTGAAGCAAAGAAGGCAAATTCAGTGACTCTGCCTTCTCTGCATCATCTGTCACCATATGTAAAGGCCCTGTCCATAATTCAGAAGCTAGCTGCAGCAATATGTGGTGAAATGAAATTTATGGACATGGCGAAAAGCTTAACTGCATGTTAGGTGTGGTGCATTAACTAGTTTCTAAAGGAAGTGGTGGCCTGAGAATTCCTGCTTTCTTTGTGGAAAGGGAACTGTCTTCAAACATCGGGAGTGTGGAATCGGAGAGGGAGCAATATGGAATTTAGGTAGACAGCAATAAAGGATAATATAGGAGTAGGGTCTAAGTGTAGAGAAACAAGGAGAGAGAAGGGTGTGGCTCTGAGCCCCATGAAAATTTTAGAATGTGACTCAAAAAGTTAGGAAGTTATTGCCTCTCTGTGTAACTGGTGGTTTCTTGTTGTATTTTCTTTCTTCTTTTAAACTGGTTTGACTTTTTCTTAGTTATTTGCCAAGAATTCCCACCCCTATTCAAGCAGGGTATGAGTTCTAAGTTTGCTGTCTAAGATAAAGTTCTGAATAGTGTCCATTCTTCATTGATTTGTGTGCAATCTTAATGTGGAGCGTTGCCAAACCCTCATACTCTGCATTTTCTTCTCTATTGGAGGCTGCCACTCTGGAGGAAGTATTGCTTTACGTGTCTCAGGAAATCTGAACATGTGCCATGGCTCATGAAGGCATCATAAATGACAAAGTTAATAAGCTGTACATGGCAGGAGTAGTGAGTGTTTTTTTCATTGATTTATGGACAAAGAGGGAAGGATGGGATGGTGATGTACTTCTGAAATCTTATTCTGAAAATCAGAAAATGCAGAGTAGTAATCTGGTGCCAAATATATTGCCTGCAGTTATTTCTTGCAAAAACATCCAAGCCATCAGTTTGTCAGCATTGAGACAGTGATTCTTATTCAAAATAAACTCCCACTGTAACCACTCACATTTAGCTGGCTTAACCTTAGTCTCTACTCAGGCCACATTGCAACTGGCTTTAGCAGTTGCTAGGTCCAATATGCTGTTACTGGATCCAAATTTTACAAGCGGGTAGAGCTGTGTCAGGATAACTGCAGCAATTTAAGCCAGCACAGCACGATTTTAGGTCACGTCTACACAGGGTGCTTGGACTTTACTCAGCTATAATCATGACTGAGATCCTAATTCAAACAAGCCCTGGGGGTATGTCTACACTAAATCAGAAGCATGAATGCAACGTGTACAGGCATGGTTAAGCTATTTTTAAACAATAGCAATGATGGAACAGGAGCATAAACTTTACAAAAGATTGTCTAAGCACATTGGGAACTTGGTGGATGTATGCAAATGATGAATTGCATTGAATTTCATGCCTCTACTTTCCCATTGCTATTGCTTGCTCCTGTTGTAGTTGTGTCTCTGACTGCAGCGCAGAAATTCTATAGAGCTATTTAGTTGCTCTGTTATAGAAAATAGGACATTGACTGCAAAAACCCCAAATAATGTAAAGGCAACATGTCTTTGCTATATTGCCAATAGTGTGATCTGAAACTCAAAACCACAAGAAGCGTTCGCGCAGTTTCCTGTTCACTAGGGAGTACATGTGTGACATCCTTTTAAGTCAGAAACTAGGTACAGGCTCTCATAATGACCTCAGTGGAGGACCTGCGTATCAGGTGGGTTTTTTTAGTGTTGCTCTGGTTTGAAATTAGAGCAAAGGAAGTAAACATTAGATTGCTCTTTCTAGTGAAATGCTTAACTGTCATATGAGACGTGGCTTTAAAATGTTTTCTCTGGTCTGTCTCAGATGCAAAGAATATGCCCTGGATTTGGAGTTCAGCTGTTTTCTTAATTAAAGACAGTTTTATGGTCAGCTTGCAAGTTTGTCTATTCCAATTTCAGTTGTTTCAGTTCATAAATAAGAATTTTCCAATATAAGTTTTAGGAAGGAAAAGATTTTCACAGAGTAAATGTAAAATGTCTACTGGAGAGCAGCTGGCTCAGTAGTCTTGATAATGGACTGGATAACTTTTTTGTATGTAGCTTATGGCAGTTATTACCTAAATGGTAGTCTTCAATGAGCAGCTATTTTGTAGCCTACAGGAATGAGCTGGTTGGTCTCATTTCTCTTCCTAGAGGCTAAAGGTGTCCATATTATAAAATCAGCATTCTTATTCTAGCTCTATATTTTGAAAAATCAGAGAATTCAGAAAGAGCCAAGAAAAGGACTAAAGTGTCCTAAAGGAGAAAATCAAAGAGCTTTATTTATTTCACATACTCAACACCAGATCAGACCTGATTTAGGGCCCCTCACTGTAAAATATGATACACGGTATGAATCAATATTAGGATCTGTAGTCAGACATTCAGTGAGCAATAAGAAACATTTTTGACAGTTTAAAAAAATTACCAAGCGTTTTATAGGCTTTTTTTACCTTCGCAGTTCTAGAAATATGTTTTCTAAAATAGATATGTTCAACCTCAGTTGCAGTTACTGATGGAGGAATTAACTCAAAGAAATTCAATAGCTTATGTAGTAGATTAGGCTAAGTAACTGCAGGATGCCATTTTGACCTGCTAATGTGCTTAGAAACGTCTAGAAAAGGTTCCTCTAACTGCAGTCTAGCTGTGCAGATTGATGCAGGGTATTACATGTTGTCCTGTGCCAAGAATGAGCAGAAGGCTCTGATCTGCCTAGCACCTTGTGCAAGTGCTACAGCAAGATTGGAAAAAACAGGCAGGTACAGCTGGCAAGGCAGACAGACTCTTGTTTTCTGTTTGTGTGTGTTAATCCATATCAAATGCACAATGAATCAAGCTTCAGTCACCTGATTCAGTTGGCAACTACACTGAATTGATGGTTTATTTCTGCATCCTGAAGGAACCTTTCATCCTGCAATGTGCATGATCTTCCAGATTTGAGTGATACTCAGCTGTTCCAGTCTTAGGGGACAACAATACTGTATCTACAGTGTGTACCACATTTACAGTAGGCTCGGTGATAAGTTATTGCAGGAAGTGAGTCTTCCCAATAATTAGTCTGTTTTCATGATTACTCTTCATCCTATTAGTGATAAAAATGATAGCCAACAAAAATATCTTCGTGAATGTGGAATTTTTCTTCTTTAGAAAGTGACCAGGTACAGGGAATGCTGTGTGCGTTACACCCAGTAACAAAGGGCAGCACGTGCACAAAGCTAGCCAAGCAAGCTGGGATAGCTGGTTTGGGAAAATATAAATTCTTCAGATGTTAAATCAATAAAATATAAATGAATTCAATAAGGTTCAGAGATGAGTACTCTTGGTTTTGGAGGCTCAAGAGCAAAAGCTTATTTGCAAGTACTTCACAACCACTAGAACCTCATGATGTCATTTAACATTGATACATTTGATTTATAAAATAAGTTCTCAAGGAAAATAGTCTAGAAACAATTTGGGGAGGGAACCAAAAATGTCAAAGCAAGTTGAAATAAGGTAAACCGGCTCCACTTAGAAAGACAAGCAACTTGAATGGATTGCTATTCCTGTCAAATAAAAACCTTTTAGCTGTCTTTCGCCCTCTGTGTGTGGGGTTTTGTTTGGTTGGTCTGTTATTGTTGGTAGATTGGCTGACTTTTTGTAAAGTGTTTATTTCATTATCTGAGATAGACTGATATATGAGATATACAGACAATCTGAGCTGCCTTTTCAAGACTGCTTACATGTGTTTACAAATATTTCTATTTACTTAATTTGTGACAGCTAATACTGACTTCCAGCTGTTTATCTGGCTGCATTTTCATATACTTGGGTTAAGGATTCATTACAAACAAAATGGTGAAGCCATGTAAAACCAATAGAGAAACCTTTCAGATTTCAATTATTTTGAAGTAAAATTGTCAATGTTGACGCTACATCCGTTCAGAAGCCAAATGTTTACATGGGATAAAATCTGAATTCATCAGTACCAACACAAAAACCTTGAACTAGAGAGGGGCAGCGTAGGCTTGTGATACTAGGAGTCAGCTTCCACCAAAGATCACCACAAAGACATAGTTTCACCGTAATCTGCCTACATGAGTGTGCACAGCATATGTTGATGTCACCCTCTGGAGGCCACCTCTTAGGTAAATAAATGACATTTGTTGGCTTGTGAGTTTTGTGTGCTGACAAGCAGTCGATACTACGAAAGGAAGCCACAGATTCATTGTACCTGTTTTGCCTGAACCTTACAGCAGATTCAGATTAAAACCCAACTCAAATACATTATAACCTTTATGCAGCTATTTGACAAACTTCTTACCTTTGAAGAGTGGAATGAAAGTAGAAACTATGGAAATTTACAGTGTTCTTTATGTATATATCTATTCCATATTACTTGTATTATCATCATATTACAGAAATAAAATAATGGAGAAAATGGAGAATAAAATGGAGAAAAAAACCCTTCTAGTCATTGTACACATCCAGAATTACGGCTGAATTGGTTTTGTTAATATTACAGAGCCACAGAATCACCAGGGTTGGAAGGGACCTCTGGAGATCATCTAGTCCAACACCCTGCCAGAGCAGGGTCACCCAGAGCAGGTTGCACAGGATGGCGTCCAGGCAAATTTGGAATGTCTCTAGAGTTGGAGACTCTACCCCCTCTCTGGGCGGCCTGTTCCAGTGCTCTGACACTCTCAAAGGAAAGAAGTTCCTCCGCATGTTTAGATGGAACTTCCTGTGTTCAAGTTTGTGCCCGTTCCCTCTTGTCCTATCACTGGGCACCACTGAAAAAGGGCTGGTCCCATCCTCCTGGCACCCTCCCTTTAAGTATTTATAAGCATTGGTGAGGTCCCCCCTCATCCTTCTCTTCTCCGGACTAAAAAGGCCCAAGTCCCTCAGCCTTTCCTCATAAGAAAGATGTTGCAGTCCCCTGGTCATCTTCGTAGCCCTTTGCTGCACCCTCTCCAGCAGTTCCCTGTCCCTCTTGAACCGGGGAACCCAGAACTGGACACGGTACTCCAGATGTGGCCTCACCAGGCAGAGTAAAGGGGCAGGACGACCCTTGCTGCAACCTCTCTATCTACATATTGGTAGAGAGCATTAATGAAGAAAGAAGATGTAAACCTCATATATCTGAGTTCTAGTGAAGTATCACTGAAGCTTGCGATCTGAGGCTTAGATCCAAATTCCCCTTACACTTACCTTCAGTTTTGCAAAGGCCCTTAACATTAGTTTAATCAGGATGATCAGAGTAAAAGCTACGTGAAACTTGTTTAAAAACTGTGACACTTGTGATAATGATTTGAAAATGAGACATTCTTTTTTATTTGGTTTGGGAAATGAGACTTAGTAATCAGTTAGCCTAATAGTATGAAGTGCACTCCCTAGGCCACCCCTTAAACTCAGCAAGGGCTACTGAGGTTAGCAGTGTGCCACAGAAAATGTCAAGAATTGTAGCTTGTCCCAGAAGACTGTGTATCATACAACATTGCTGTAATCTGACGAGATGTGACGTCTGTCTAAGGTCACAGTTGATGGCAAAAGCCTAAAACATTCATGCTGATCTCTCATTCTCCAAATCATGCAGCAATCTGACATGTGCATGGTATTTTTTAGGTCTTTTGATAAGATTTTCAGTGACATGCTCTCGTTTATTTAATGTAAATCATTAACTCTTGGAAACCTGTGAGACTGTGTTCTCTGTGAAAAATAGGAAATTTGTTGGGGGTGGGAAGGGCAGAGGCAAAGCAAAGAGAAACTTCTGCCAGAGAATACTGTGGTGTAGTAATGGTAAATAATCAGGCTCAACGTCAAGCACCTCAGCAGCTGGAATGAGCTTGTCCCTTTCATTCCTCTCTTAATATAACAGTAAATGGGAAAGCAGTCCCATCTTTACGTGATTTTTTGCACTTTCTTCTAAGACTAGCTTACAGTGACCATGGAACTAGAACTTGCCATGAATGACTGAGGTTATCTGTGTGGTCTGCATGACAGCGGTGACTGGCTCTGACTTTCCAAAACGACAACATTTTCTCAGTCCCTCCTCACGTGAGAGCAGCCAGACTTCTCCAGTGCAAGCAGGGGTTTACAATGGGTTGCCTCCATGCTGTTCTCATGCCTGGTCTATTTTTTCTGCCTTGAAACTGATAATCAAGAAAAAGGAACAAAGCTGTTCTCCTGAAGTGTTTGCTGCTTTACTGGTATCCCTGTGGGATGAAGACATTTTTGCATATTCAGTGGAAGAGAATATTTGGAATAGACAGAAATACAAAGTTGGAAAGAACTGTATAGATGTTTGTGTCAGAGGCGCTTGTGTATGAAATACTCAGCTTTAGACAGGATCGCAGTTCCTGAGATGTTCTTTCCCTTAACATAAGGAAATAATATCCTTTCCTTTTTCACCAAAAACTACTGAAACACTTGGCTAGCATGATGTGATACTGTATGTGCCATGTAAAAGTGCCCTATGACAGTACTGAATGACATAAATCATGTCACTGTCTTTCAGTAGTCACACTGCTGCTGTTTGCCATGGTTTGGGGGCACAGCTGATACACCGGTCACCATCAGGCTGCTTTTCCTTAGTGGGAACCTTGACTTCTGCATTCTGCAGCTCTGTGGCAGGCCCCTGACTAATCTCTCTGGCTTGCTTTTCAGACCAGTGCAGAGAGTGGATTAATTAAGCTTTTCCTGCTCTCTTGAAAGCCTCAGAGAGACATTTTCATAGCAGAGGAAAGCACAAAATGCAATGTAGCATCTTGCAGACATCCTCCTTTGCTGAATCATCCCTCGTGGTCCTCGGAGGCAGGAAAGTGTTGTACCATTTGCTGACCACAGTTAGAGGATCAATGTACATGACAGTTTTGGGAGTGGAATAACATTGTAGCCAGCATTCATAAGACTTCTGTTGATTAAAAGCAGGATTACCATACAGTGGATAATTGTCTGCTGCCCTGCTGACTAGTAGCTGCAGTGCTTGCTGTCTTGTTTGTTAAAAGGCTTTTGCTTTTTTCAATTTTTTTGGCAGGGGAGAGAGCGATGGTGTTATGTAAGGTCATGAGTAGAAATACCCAATTCTATACACTTTTACTCATGTAATGATGGCCTTGGCTTGTCCTCACTGTTTATTTACAATGTGGCCTTGTGGCTTAAAACAGAACAGAACTTTCTGAAACAAGCACTTGCTCTGCATCTCAGATTTCATGTGCTCTTCGAGATTTTGAGCTCTCTGGGGCAAAGCAGTATGTCTGTGTGGTAATACCCAACTACAGGCTTCGTAGTGACCCACAGTGCAGCCAGTATATCCAGTTATCCTTGGATATAGTATAACTGTAACGTGGTGATGAGAAACTGATGTACTTAAAGTAAATACTCTCATCTGCCCTGTACTCATTAGTCTTCATTCAGCTTAGTCTGTGATCACATTCTGAACAGGAATCCATCCTATGGCTTTGAGCAGGCAACAAAGGAGTGATATATATAACCTCTCTAGAGTCACCTTGCTTATCACCCCAAAATAGTATGTAATTCAAAATGAGGTAACGCTACATAAAAGCTGCAAGAGAGGAACACGGAGAAGATGTGGTATGGCTCTAAAGACTCAAATCACAGTTTGGGATAGCCAGGTCTAATGCAGGGGATGCAAATAAAAGCGTCAGATAAATATGGTGGGGAAAGTGAATTTTGTATAGTGTTGTAACTGGAGAGATGAATTTCTCAGATGTAGATTGAGGAGGAAGCGCTGCAAATAGATTTACAACCCAGTTGTTCTTGGAATTCATTACAAATTTACTTTTCCCAAGTAGTTGTCGAATCAATAGGGATTATATTCTAGACTTAATCTATATTAAAGAATAATTGTGGTAAGTTATTTTGTATTGAATAACAATGAATTGGTTCACATTTATAGGATAAAAGCAGGTCAACAACTAGTTTTCCAGTTCAAAATGTCAGGGTTTTGGTGGGGAATATACATCTATTTGACAATTTCCGACTATGAAAACAGCAAACATAGTTCTGTGATATCCTGGGAAAAGTATTTTCGGTGGACATAATGATATATTAAAACTATTGTGAAGTGGATTAACAAACCCACCTATTGCATGCCTTCTATGCTTCTGATTGCCCATGCATAGAGGCAGATGTGCAAAGAAAGGATGAGCTGGGGAATAGAGCACCTGAATTATAAAGGGTGTCCAAAAAAAAGGTCTTTTGTCTAGCAAAATTGAAGTTGGGACAGATGGTCATTGTTTTCTGTAAATGCTTCAGGCTTAAGAACAATTTAAATAGTTTGGGTGGAAATAAACTTGGACTTGAAATTGAAGAAAGTGTGTAATAATCAGCTAGATGAAAATAGAAGCTACTCCATATAAAAGTAGAGAAAGCAGAGGGCTTCAGTGATTTTAAGATGGAGTTTTTTAAGTATATGAATAGGGTTACATGGCGTGGTTGCCTCCAGTGGCCACAATTGGATTAAGTGGCACAGATAGTCCTTCTGGTCCTAATGATCATCAGTCATCATGCAAACATTCCTTCCTTCTTAAGACTTTAGTAGCATTCTATGGCTCTTACCTGCCTGTATTTACTGCTAATGAGCTAGAATAATTCCTAAATTCTCCGAACACCTTCCATCTCTGAAACTTTACAACTACAAAATCAGAATGAATTGTTCTTTGTCACCTGTGGGATTTTAATACCCGCCTTACTTCCAGGTAGTCACATAAATGATTGTGTCTTGCTTCCTAGAGAAGGGGCTGAACAGTCACAATGACCTGACTGCTCATTCCTGTTGTTTGAATGCAGTTTGCCTGCAGTACAGTTGGGGGCCCAGCAGGTTCTACAGCAGTATTGCCCAGCAGCATGCTCCTGCTTGATGTGAGCAGAGACTTCATGACTGGCTGTCAGGAAATTCACGCTCACGGCAGCATTACCTGGCATTGAACAGACTGTACTCTCTCCAGGTCTTCTCACTGGGCTTTTTCAACTTTAAATTCCATTTCACAATAATATGCTTCTGCCAACACTACCAAAGGCATGTCATCAGTAGCTCAAAATGTAATTTTCTTGTCATGTACTGTTGCTTAATTATTTATATTGCTAATTGGAAATATGGATAATTTAACATAATCTGCTGTGGATCAAGGTGGAGACAACAATATTCTACATGTATTTCAAAGAGAAAAAACAGATATGAAGAATATGAAAATCACCTGGCATTCAGCACGTGACATCTGTGATAGAGCGTTATTTCTTCTATCAGACAGGTCCTCTTGTTTGTTTCCTTACTTTGACATTTCTTAAAAAAAGGATTAGTTTCATGTTTCTAGAAAAAGTATTGCGAGGAACGGTTAGATCCAGCTTTTGTACTTAGCGTGGTAAATCATGTAGTTCAGCTGCTTTGCCATCATTATTTCACTGAGCCAAATTTATCCCGATACATGTCCAGTGATTCAAACCAGAAATTAATTTAGCCCATAACTTTGTTTTACAAAAAAATACTCAAGTTGGGTGGAACTGCAACTATAATTGGAATCAGAGTCTGAAACAAAAAACATTAAAAGCCAAACTCTCCTTAGAGGACCCGACCTTAGACATCTCCTATCCACATGAAAAAAAAAGAAAAGAAACAGGCACGGTCTATTGTGTCTTAGGACTGGAATATATGATGTCATACTAAAACTGCAAAGTAACTCCCAGTGAATAAACATTATTACCAAAGAACTGTATTTGGATGATTAAGAATAATTTCATAACTGAAAATGATTGCAATTCAGGTGACATGGAAGACCTTATACGATTATGTAGCAGTTACAAAGTAAGTATGACATAAATGTTTAAGGCTAAGTTTTCTCTAAGGGCTATATTTTTAAAAAATGCTTCTACTGACATATCAAATGTCATCTAATTTATGGGGTCAAATAGCTGATCTCTGTGTGTCCTTCAGATATTCCTCCACACACCATTTACAGATTTTTCCTGGGTCACCCCAGTAGAATTTCTGTTCCCACGGCATTCTGAACTTGCCCGGGTTGAAGTATGGGCAACATTTTATACAAGAGCTGTAACTACAGCCGTGGTAGGCATTCAGGCAAACAGCAGGTAATCAACTGGAAGAGATGTGATGATGACATGTGGATTATCCTACTGCTCCATGCTACTTGTGATATTCAGCACAAAGGCTGACATTCAAAAGCTAGCTGGCAGGTGTGCACCTAACTCTGTTGCTTTGTAGTATATTATTTTCCTGGATTCCCAACATGGTACAAAAGAAATGTCTCTGGGAATGGAATACACCATTAGTTCTAGCATCCACATTTTGAAAAGTTGTTGATGTTGTAAGAAGATTGTAGAAAACTGCTAGAGAAATTATTCTTGGATCAAAAAACAAAAGAAGACTAAGGAGTGAATTATTTACCGTATATAATTTGGAGGCGAAAAAAGACTAAGTAGTAGAGTAATTAGGATACAAAGTAAAGCTTAACAAGAACTGAGTAAAAGATGAAATCAGAGATTTGGGTATAAGAAAGACATATATTTTTAGCAGTCGCTATCAAAAGTATTGGAACAAACTGTCAGACACAGAGGAAAATTCTCCATGACTTGTGTTCTGAGGAATACTGGATACCCTTCTGAAAGACTTGGTGTAGCCAAACAACATTACTGGTCTCATTAAAATGGTTACTGTGGTAATATCAAATGACCCATGATATATGAGGGATCAGACTAGAATAGGGGTGGCCCTTTCTGTCTTTGAGTCATGTGAATGTAGACTAATAAAACTTCAGGTTGGAATTTATAGCAAAACAATTAAAAGGTGCAAGTAATGCATAATGCAAAAAGTTTCCTTAAGGAAAGGATGAATTATATCTGAGGAAACTACAGCTAAAAGATATACAGTGAGAGAAATCCTAACAAAGTGAAAGAGAATACCCCATTTAGTGAGCATCTGACTTTAAATTGCTAAATCATCCATGTTTTGATAAAGATCTAATAGTAAGTCTCACAAGCCACCTCCGAATTCCCATAGGCATAGTATTAGCATTTCTGGTATGGATTGAACCTAACGTAAATTCTGCTGAGGATAGAGGGAGTCAACTCTAACAACCAGGAGGAAGAGGAACAGGGAAAATCCCAAGCACCTTCCCATAAGCCACCTGAAGAACTTGTCCCACAAGCCTTAACTGTTTGTTTCCATCAATACCACCCTTTGTACACAAAAAAACAACCCATGCCTGGACCTGCTGGTATCATGGAGAGCAAAACAGCCGGGGGAGCTGAGAGACGTGTGTCAAGACTTGTTCTCGCACCATGAGCAGTATAGCCAAGCGTAGGGATTACGTATAGTGAGCTGCCCCCTTCTCCTTTGGAAGGGCACGGCTCATCATAATTTGATCGGATCCAAAACCTTAAAATATTTTAATGATAGCAATAATGGATTTTTGTTCTTTACCTTCTGTAACTGGAGTTTTAAGATTGACTTAAAGTATTACACTTCATTCATGAAGACTAGATTTTTAAAAAGAAAAATGAGGGTTTCTGTTAGTTTCTATATTTATATGACAGAAGAGGCCAAGCTGTTGCTCTCTAGCAGTACGGCTTACAAAGGGGTTTAATATGGTTTGTGAATGGCTGAAGATAGGCAAAATATGCATCATCTTGGCAGAAGCAAATGTGCTCCTGCTGTGTATATCACATATTGAACAGATCTTGTGCAGGATTGTTTCCATGTCTGAATCTGAATTGTAAAAGCAGATTATGTCAAAGAACTGACTGGACGTTTCTAGGGCATCATGTTTAGAAATACACTAAAATAATGCCAAACTGAGGACAAAATCATGAGTTATCTTGCCAAGAGCTGGGTGAATACTACTGGCAAGTATTCATTTGACTAATTTGTTTCCATCAGCTTTGAGTCATATGTATACTATGGCTTCATTCTTCATCTGGTTGCATTCCTTACTGAATTAAATATGGGGGGTTGTCAGCGCAGAATGTCTTGCAAAGTATTTTTAACATTGTTTGTTCAATTTTTATTCTTGTAAGCATTACTTATTTACACTGATAGAAGCTATGATATTGACATTTCTGAAGTTGCTCTGTATGTTCAATATCTGGAATATAAAAGGTAGTTTGAGATTCCAGCAGTGCAATTTATGATCCACAGAGTTCTAGTGCAGGGAATGACAGCACTGCTGTAAATGTTCATGATTTACTTTCTTGTTTTGTGAGTGGCAGGATTTGACTGGACCTAGTCAGAACTTGTCATGTTAAAAGCTTGTGCCCTGTGGAGTGTATCAGACATACCTGCGGGTAAACTCTCAGCTTATTGGGAAAGCCAGGCAGACGGAGATCCAGTAGGGAACTTTCGTACAAAAAGAGAATGGGAAAACAGAATCTAGGGCAATTTCTCTTCTCCTCTTCCCTACTTCTGAGATTTTTTTGGGATCACTTTTTGTGTTCATCTTCATTGCAACACCTGCTGTGGAGAGGACTAATGGAAACCAGCAAGACAAAAAGGACCATGTGAAGGGATACAGCAGAACTGATATGCTGGGAAAATGTGGATATAGGATTGATTTGGGGATTGAGAAGTAGACAGAAGTGTGACTAAGCACCTGCAGAATAATATTGTCTTCCCCTGTATTTCTTGGGGGGCTGACGATATGAAATGTGACGCAAAACTTGGAAGAGTGAGGGGGTGGATTTTAAAAATCAAAAGGCAGATAGCTCAAAACTAGAAGCTGAACAAAACTGATTTCCTGACTTTTGTGTCATTCTTGTAGTCGCCTGCAATCTGAGTATTGTTTTTATCTTTTTGACAATTGCTGCAATAATTCCTGTCACTCCTGAAAATTCACCTGTAAAAATGGAGAGAATATAAGTAGACATACTGATGCAATGTGCCATTTTTTGCTCTACTGTCTTTAGGATGCTATTAAAAGTCATCACAAAAAACAGAGATTCAGAGCAATATTCTCTTCTCAATGACTTATATTTCAATATGATCTACTCTTTGCACTGTTATAACTGGAAGCAGCATTTAAGAAAATATAGGATAAAAAGTAGCATAGGTTTCTGAAGTGTCATCAGATATATGCTTACATATGTATGGTGTGTATATATATATATGCATATCTGTATATATGCGTATCTACAGATATCTATACACACACAGTTCCCAACACTCTGAAGCCCTGATCTCTGATATGGCTTTCTTATTATACCTGTGGGTTCATGCAGTTCAGATTTGTATAATTTAACATGTTGTTTACATACACCCAAATGATACTTAATTTGTCTTTAATTACTTAAAGAACATTTCCTTAAAATGGTATAGTTCCTTTCCTGTCTTCTATAATAGAATACCTTCTGCTTCACCTGGCTAAACAGCCTTTTAGGTGAAATCCTGGTTTGTGGGAATTCGCATTGCAGCCGCAGTAACACAGCAACCAACAATTAAAAATAAGCTGATGCAAACAACAAGAACAGCAAATGTAATCAAAAGACAGACCAGACACACTGCATTCTATGAATTTTTTCTCATTCTGTTGTGACCTGTTGGATTTGCCTTAGCCTTTCCTTGAGGCTTTCTACAGCTCTCATTAATTAGAATTTGTGCCTATAAATTACAGTTGTAAAAAGACTCTTCAGTTTTGGCTTTTCAGTTTTGTTTTTTGTTTTTCATCTTCCTCGCACCTCCCCTGCAAAAGCTCTAATTGTTTACCTACTATTGGTTCAAGCAAGAATAAATTGATGCTTGTGACTGTGCTACAAGATGTCTTATTTAAATGTAATTGTGATCATAGTTTGTTTAATTTTAATGATTAGAGTTGATCACTTTCTCATTGGAGAAAGCCAGAATGGAGGCTTCCTTAATGCTGGGCAAAGGACACTGAATCCATTAAGGACTGGTTAAATGCACTGATACGGAAGTGGAAGGTCTTAACTTTCAAACTCAGACCAAAGGTAAACCATACTTAACTGAACTAGAGAAAGAATACCTGTGGTCCCCAACTGATGGCATGATGGCTTCAACAAATGTGTTTTACTTTGGGCAGAGTATGAATGTTCACACTTACGCTACTGTGATTCCGCTGATGAAAGGTAGCTTACGCTATAATTAAGGAGTTTTCAGCCACATGCCCATTTCCAGCCTTCTGTAGTCGTTCCCCAATAGTGACATTAAATGTAGTTGTATACCCAAGTTTCAGCTTTACTGTTTTCTAAAGTTCAAAATGCTCAGACTCCTCTTCTGTTTCTTAGTGTATAATTGCAACCAAATCCTTGGACAGTTAGGTATGGATATTTCAATGCCGTGTGTGAGATTTGGTCTCAGTGACTCTTACTGCAGTCAGGATTTGGCCTCCCACTGTAAACATACTTACATTTTGGTGTCCTATATGTTCTAATCTAAATCTAAAGTACAGGACCTTTTAAAGGCTTCATCCTATCACATCCATTTTGGTCTAGCATGTGTGCCATAGAAAGAAGCCTAGAATGTGGAAATATTAATGTCTGTTTCATCAGCAGCAATGCAAAATGTGTGGGAAATCATCATATTACATCATATTATGTCCCAGTGCCACAGCAGCCTCACCTAAAATAAAGCAGCAGGCATAATGATCTGGAATTCAGGAATTTCCCATGAAGAAGCAGCTATCTGTGGAATAGTTCTACCAAATCATAAAACAAAAGAAGGTGGCAGTGGTATGACTCCTAGGTTTGCAGCTACATTCTTTAATTAATGACGAGTGTGAGTCAAGCTAAATTATACAGCCAGCTGCAATATAATCCCAGCAGCACGATAAATATAAACCAGACTGAAGAGATGTGACTGACTGCTGGGGTTTACAACAAAGCAGTTCTGAGGTCAGTAGACAAATACCATGTGTTGATAAGAAACCTGTGAAAATAAAAAGATGTTATCGCTTGAAGTTTATGGCTGTTGACATACACATCTATTGCCTTTGACTGTGCAAACAATAAGTTTGGTTGCAATGCAACATTAGAAAAATTCTCAGCATGGAATCAGAGAGAAGAGTTATTGGGAGTTCTTGCCAGCATTTGAGAAGAGGAAAAGAGTTTTTAAGGGAGGAAAACAGCTAGAGGGAAAGTCTGAATTTAGAAAGAGATCTCCATGTTCAATAAGATCAATATAAGGCTGAGTCAACACCCAGGAGATTAATGACGAAAGTAGAGCAGACATGAAGGAATCCCTTTCTCACAGTACAGGAGCACTGGGAATGGCAGGAGGCATTAGGACAAAAAGGCTGATTGTCAGAGAACCAAATACGGTTCTGATGTGGGGCAGCCTGCTAAATAATGGCAGACAGAAAGGCTACATGTGTATGACCGGAGAGAATGTGGAAAGGTCTTCTACCATCAGCAAACCTTTTTGTAAAGATCATATGAACAATCAGCAAGAGAGGACAAGTCGGACCATATGTAACCGGATGGAGGAAGTGGTAAGAGTCAAAACACATCCTGAATCAATACCAGAAACAGGCAAGAAAAGGCTGGTTTGAAGAGCATCATGCTTCTAAGAGGAAACCCTACATTATCAGGGGCATGATTTTATGGCAGACTGCATACTTCTAATCTGTGCTTCTTTGACAAGCCAGCGCTTAAACAAAAATCTGAACAATGACATTTCTTAAAAGGAAAGATGTAAAAACTTACATGAAGTTGGAGGGCAGAGCACATGTTGTAGGGAAGAGTTTGAAGGAGGCACGAGGAACTCAGCCAGTTGGCACATGGATAGAACTGGCACAAAACAATGGCAGAACCTCTGGAAATATTTCTCTCCGTGTAAAGAGCCAGCTAGGCTTGCAAGCAGGGAATCATGTTTTACATAGAATGTGGCACAGAAAATAGTGGCTTTCTTCAGAATTTCACTTGAGGGCAAGTAATTCAGGTGAAAGCAAATCTTAGATCCCAATTATATGGTTAGTCCTGTACTTTTTAGCTCTTGCATTTGGTTTTTAACAGCCCTTGACAGGAGATTTGTAAGTAACATTTTGAAGTAAAATCTGCAGCAAAAATCTGAGCAGTATTTCCTCAACCCCATATTTAGTGTGAGTTTTATCAATATTTCCTTTGCTGTTTAACCCTTTTTTAACTCATTTTGTCTGACAGGAGGTTTTCAGTTTCACACTATTTTTAATATTTCAGTTTCACACTATTTTTAATATTTCAATTTCACACTGTTTTTGATAGCTCGATGCTATTGCTTGTTACCTCATTGCCAGGTTCTGTTTTGCCTTATACACTGGTTTTGTCTTGTTCAGCTGACTACAGTTAGAGCTAAAGCCCAAATTCAGCAACCGCATATAAGAATTTACTCTCTAATGAATTTCTCAGCCATTATAGCAATGGCCCAAAAAGTACTTGCAAAACAATCTTTAAACAAATTGCACAAAGGGCAAGGCTGGATAGTAGCAGCATAAGTTTTCTAGCACTTAGAGCCTGATCCTGTAGTAGGTACAAGTGCTTTGACACTTAAATTTACAAAATACATGGAATATTTCTCACTAAAAGCTAAAAGCATACACCGGTGTAACATACTATTTGGACCTGAAAAAAGGCAAAAATAGAGCCTTTTGTCTTGAAAATGCTTTGCACCAGTTTTCCTGTGAAACAATTAGAGAAAAGTCACTTTCCGGGATTGATGAGTCTGGCTAGCACCCCAGGATTATTAGAGTTCCCTTTTCTGCATAGACCCCTTCACATGAATGTGAACAAGATGCACAATTATCTTTCCATTCATTTGTTTCCAGCAATGTAGAAGCAAAAATTTTATATTCTTGAAATATTTCAGCAAAATTTACAGGACTACAATAACAGGGAAATCAGTATTCTTCATCTAGTTCTTTTGATGATATATTGCTTTCAAGCACTGAAGCTAAGCCTTTATAGTTTTCCTTAGCATTTGCCTGACTTACACATATAAAATGTTATATAAATATGTACTTTTTAGAGTAGCAGCAGTGCTTCATGAAGTGAAGGCAGTGAAAATGAAGGTCAGAGATCATATACATCAAGTCTTTTCCACCTCCACAGGCTCATCAGCTTGTGTGTTTCATTTTGCAAATGGATCTTTAAGTATTGTCTATATCTATTAGAAAAAGATAATGATCTCAGTCCTCTCATAGCTCGTGTAGAAAATAAATCTTCTTATTCAATTGTAGCTTTGCTGTGGCCAGATTTTCGACTAGTCAAGTGGTATAGCTCTATTAACTTTACTGAAGCAATGCTTTCTTACTTTAGCTAAGGATCTACTTTGGTGCTTGCACCTTTTGATGTAAAATATTTCCAGAATGAAAGGCATTCTCCTGATCTGTTACAGAAGTGTAATAATGAATACTTACTAGTATAAACCTTGTCGGATCAGACTCTAGCTTAAAATGTGTATTTATCTTTAAGACATGCTGACTGAAGCATTTCATGGAACCTTTTAGTTGACAGAGAGTGAGAGAGTTGAGGGGAGTGTTTGCTTTTGTGTGTTTATCTTCCTCTGTACTGTACAATCCGTTCATTCCTCTTCTCATCTGGGATGTATAAAATACAAGTGCAAGCACCTACTACTTTACTTGATACCAAGCAGAGTGTTTTACCAGATGTTACTTTGAATGGAACTCGCACCATTTCTCTTCTCCAAGAAGGCTGAACTGCTAGCCCTTTCCATTTCCTGAGGTCCTGCAGTTGCATAGGATGCTCTTGTTCACTATTCCTGTTCCTTTATTCCTTCTCACAGCCTTCTCCCACATTTTGGCTGTGTATGCATCACTTAAAATCGCAGAACTGATATTTCATCTCTAAATGGACATTTAAGTCCAGATATTTAGGAAGAAAATCCCCAGCTCTGAGATTCAGGGGTTTTCTTATGTAAAGCAAAAATGAATGTTTCTTTTTCAGACTTCTTAGCAACTGTAGAACAGATGGTTGCACCTTTGCTTTCATTGTCCTCACTATGATCAGATCGTTCCCTTATATGCCACTATACTTCTAGCCATAGCTCTTACCTTAGCTCCCTGGGGAGATAAAGCTCAGGGATTTCTGGTTAAGGATCTCTGTACTCAACCTGGTCGCAGAGCCAGGCTCTGTCCCGTGGCTTTTCCATCATACAACATTCCCTGTGGTCAGGAGACTTACTAAGTAGGTGGTAGTCTGAAGTGCCAAATGTACTGTGCATGTGTTTACAGAGCAACTGCGCTACACATGTGCTTTTAGTGAGTCCACTGATTTCCAGCTAAGGACTGAAAGCACCTGGAAAATTATGTGGCTCTGAAGAGGCTGCCCCTGCCAGAGAAATTCCCACCCACAGCTTCTCCCAAAGATGAGTTATCCGTGGGGGCCATACAGAGACTGTATGCTAGACGCTCTGTTTTAGGTCATAAACCCTTTTGAGACAGAAAACTTTTGTCTGTTTGTAGAGCACCTAATAAAATCATGATCATGATCCAAAACTGTAACCTTCATTTATGATGACAGCATGTTAAATGTATATTAAATTTATGCTTTCCCTTTATATAGGTCTGTTTGTTTTCTCCTGGCTTGTTATTCCCATAATCTAAACCAGAAAGAGGTTTGGTATGGAAGAGCCTAAAGAATCCTTGTCTATTAAACTGCAGGGGAAATGGAATACCATATTAGAAGTGAAATGTGAAGCACGTAACAATAGCCTCTAGTCAGGGGAAAGCAATGTCACTTGAAATTAAAATTATTTTATCTGGGCTAGTAAAGTTTCCTATAGTGTTTTCACCATTCACAGTAAAACTTAGATTTTATGCAAGGAAGAAACTAAACAGTTAATGATTGCGTAGAAAGCAGTAGACATCAGAATACTGACAGCTTAATTGGTGTGCTGACAGCGCTGGCTGTTTCATTGCTCTGATGGTATTTTTGTCTATAAAGCTTGTACTGAATTACAGCAATGGCTGGGACTCAGAGACACACCTTTTTAATGCACCTGCTGGCAGGGAGGATGTGTGTAGGTGGCTCTCTCCAACTAGACAGGCAATAAGTAGTAACAGGTTAAAGCACCTGTCAGACAGTCTCAACATTCCCTTTTCTGGAAGGGGATCAAGCCCACATTTAAAGGTGTTTGAGAAAAGAGAAAAGAATAAACACTAGATTTTTTAGTTTTATCCAATGCTTATTCTGTAGTTAACCAAGAAGGTTTTGATTTTTGCTTCCATCCTGAATAAAAGGATAAGGGATCCAAGAAGTCTCTAACCAGAAAGCAAGCCATGAAGTATACTTCTGTGGAGAAATTGGTATCTACCATGAACAGCCACTTTGCCTGTACATTTGAAATTACAGTAGGCTTCTTATTTCTACACAGAGACTGCCATATTTTTGGATGATGCTGCATTTAATAGTGCTGCTGCTGAATAAAGATTCAAATATTCTAAATATCAGCTCAGGTCACTTTTGGTGTAAAAACCTGGAATGTAATGAATTCCATAAGATGTTTGTTTAGACATGGAAGGATGCGGCTGAATTCTCCGGAGGTCATTTCTTTGGAAGTTCTGCTCTGATTTTGCTTCTCACGTTACAAAATTATTTGCAGATTTGAGGAGCTAGAATTTTTAATGCTTTCTTCATACCAGTGTGAAATACAAAGGTAGGATCTATGGCCAGAACCCAGCCCTGGCTGTTCTAGAGGTTCCAGTCCAATGCTTGCTATACTGGAAAAAGAACTTTATAAAATTAAGAGGTGCTTATGGATTGCATAGAAACTAGAGGAGGAGGCTACTGCACTATGTTCTGCAGGGAAAATGATGCCTTTTTTTTGGAAAACTGAACAATTTTCAAGCAACTGTGGCAGCTGGTAAAGAAGTTGTCTATGCAATTTTTAACCTGCTAGTATTTTTATAGTGCCTGGTTAAATAGTATATTCTCAGTGTCCAGTCTTTAAAAAAGCACCTGAAAAAAATTGTAACAGGACTTCAGTACATCAGATGAGCTAATAACACAGTAGCCCTATCTTGTAAGCACAGTGTAAACTTTGAGTTAGTTTCATTATTAAACTGTAGGTATAAAATAGAATGACTGTGTTGGATACCATCTAACATGGCCCCCTTGTGCAGTTAAAAAGGGTGTTCTTCCTATGCTGGGTGAATGGGATACAGATGTTAGGATTTATCTTTACCTTTTCTGTGATCTTTGACAGTTCTGTATCAGCATGAAACTTTGATGAATAAAAGGAGTGAGTAGGAAATCAAGCAAGTGTGGTGTTGGGGGATTTTTAGTAACCTCCCTGTAAGAACTGTGTTCACACTTTTTATGAAGAATACAGAAATGCTTTTCAGTAAGTTTAGTTGCAAAAAGGAAATGCTTTCAGGCCTTCCTAATCTCTCAGGCTCTATCCAGTTTACCAAATACTTCAGATTGACAGATGGAAAGGAATAGCAGACCCTAGTGTGGTTTCATTCACTAACTTTAATTTGCACAATAAGACCTGGTCCTTATTCATACCACTTTTATAGGATCATTATATCTGACTAGGGGTCTTCCTTGTGTGGTAGGGAGTACTTTGGCTTGACTTCGAAATCATAGTGGGTCTAGCCTCTGCTCAACATTTCCTAGCTTGCTCAGGACATTGTATTTCAAGCTGTTAGAGGAAGAACATGTTGAAATTGAGATGCCTCTATCACACAAGCCATTGACAACCTCAGACTCAACCTACCATGTGTCTGCAAGATCAAGGGCTGATGTATGATGTGAAAAGGGTACACTGTCTCCCTAGGTCAGAGGCTAGATATGATTGGAAAATGCTGTGTTGTCAAAGTTGAAATTTCCCACAGATGATTTTAACAAGTGAAAGTCTCCTTCTGTTACTCTCAGCCCACGTTAGGCCTGATTAGATTATAACTGCTGATCGTGCTTTACAGTGCAGACCACATGTGTACCTAGGGGCGATATGTCATGCTGCTCACATGTTAATCCCACAAAACACATGTTTTATTTCATCATTGTGTTCAGATTTTGAATTATACTGATTGTGTGAAGAACAAAAAAGATGCTAAGATGGCACCCTTGTGCTTGCCTGCAGAGCTATTCACTGTGTATAAATCGGAACCTGACAAAGAGGAAGATACGGAAAGGGATCTCACAGCCACTTGAAACTATTTGAAAAGGAACTCTGAAGATGACAGAGCGAAAGTCCTCTGTAGTTGCAGACAATATAGGAAGGGGAAATGATGACAAATCATAGCTTGGGAGGTTCAAACTGGACATGGGAAAAACTTTTTCACCAAGAGGGTGCTCAGGAACCAGATTACTTAGAGAGATTGTGGCATTTCCAACCTTGGAGGTTTTCAAGACTTGGACAAAACCACAGCCAGCTTGATCTAGCACTGATGATAGTCCTGCTTTGAGCAGGAGACTGGGTGACATAACCTCCAGAGATCCTTTGAATTTCTATGGTTTAGTTATTTAGAAATATTAAGTAGCTTAACTGTCCATCTGCCTCAGTAAAGAATTTATTCCACTGTTAGTTCAGTGTATTGTTACCACACGTGGAGTCACATAACCAAGCATTCAAGCTCTTTGTGAGAAAATGCCTTTGTAAAATTGAAGAAATTTAGGTTCTAGCTTAGATCATATTGTCTAGGGCTTGTATTGTGCACAGAGAATGACAGTAGTAGCCAGTTCATCCTCAGGGTACAATTGAGAGCTGTGTGAAGACGATAGCCTAAATTACTGGTCAAGCACCAACAGAAAATCCAGCAATACAGTCTGCCACAAAGCACAGCATACACTAATCTGTTAAAGGATGCTGCCTTCCTCTGCTATAGTTGGCTCAAAATCTGAGTCAGTACCAGATTTAGGATTTTGCAATCTTTTTCTGCTGAAAACCAGGATTTTCCAACTTAGTATATTAATACGTCACTTGTAGCTCTCACCCCCACCAAACACTAAGGCATTAACGTAATCTTTATTGCCATGTGGCATTTTTGTGCCTTACATCATTTTTCCTGAAAACAACGAATGATGGTTCAACATACATGATTTAATAACTGACATGGCACATCGCCCGGACTGGGAGATGTCCAGTGTCTATTCAGCTACCGTGATTTTTTGGCTAACATTCTCTGAGGGATACATAACAGCTCGTGTAGTAGTTATTTCCATTCAGCGCTTTAGATCCCTCACGTACTTGCTCAGGCAAGCAGGAAAAAGGCTATTATGTGCTTACATACAACAGTACAAAATCTATACCAGTTACCGAAGCAAACATGTCCTGGTCTTACTGTAAGTGTGTAGGAAGCAGTAACTTTAGAATCTGCACTGAATAAGGAGTGATTACAGATCAAGAATATTATTAAGACAGAAGGCTTGATTAGCCTCAGTGAGGACAGAACAAGGTACAGTGGAATTAAAAATTGAAAAGGAAATAGATAAAGATATTTCTATATTAAAGGAAAATACAGCAGTAAGAATTACAGTCCCAATGTGATCTGTATGATGTCTCTGGCACTACATAAAGGATGACTTGTGTGGTTAGTTAAAATACAGATCCTGTTCTCATTAAAATTGGGCTAGTAACTTCAGAAGTGGGAGGCAGTCACATGTGAATAGATTAAACATGAAGGAGGAAGTGGAGATAGTTAAGAGTTTGATAGTTCCAGATGAAGGATGTGCAAGTAAACTATTCAGGTACTTGCAATCCAAGTAATGAAACAGTAAGTTCTCTTAAATTGAATTAAATAGAATTAAAGCAAAATGAGTTAAAGGAGTGGAGGTAAAACACTAATTTAATTTTGTATGATACTTAACATAAGCTTAAGTATCTTTACCATGAAATTGCTATGAGATGAGTATGAACAAAAGTAAAGATCTTAATAGGGACAGACTGAAAACTAAGGATGACTACTGTAAGAAAGTTGTGGTAGATCTATAGATATCTAATAATGTAGAACGAGTGAAGAAGAAGTGTTTCAGAAATTATATAAGGAATAATGCATAGAGACATCAGGGAGCTTGAACATGTGATCTCGCACAGCAGTTGCCAAACGAGAGCTGAATCATCCCCTCGGCGCCTGCAGCCCGTTTGCAGCCCGCCCTGCTGTGTGTGTGTGCTGGTGTCTGCTGCGCTCAGAGAGGTGACAGAGCACAGCACAACAGGAAGAGTGCCTGTCTCTCTACCTGCTCCGAAGAGCCCAGGGGTCTTTCTTCCAGGACAGTTCTTTGTGCAAGAGCGGTTACTTTTTCACCCCGTTCCCTTCAGTGCTGTGGGAGGTACACTGCTGCTCTCATCTTCCCTTCTCCCCGTTTTCACTCCATGTGATTTTCAGGTCTGACAGTGTTACGCCACTGTCTCACATGGTTGCCTCTACTGGTCAGGTCCCATCCTGGTGGGTCCGGCTGGGCGCTGGCCCTGGGGACACCCAAGTTAGCTGCCCAACACACACACACACACACACACACACTCTTTCCCAGAACACACACATCCACTCGTAGCTGGCTGGAGCTAAGCTGTTACAGAAATAGTGAGAGAGAGATGCAGCCCAGGAAGGTTGCCCCCTACTTACCTTCCACAAAGCTTTTTCCTATCCTTCTGTAATTAATAAATTCTGAGACACATCGTGCTTCTAGCTTTACTCCTACTTCTGTCTTTTATTAGATGATATCAGGGAACCAAATTAATTCTTTAAGTCTGTCACTTGTTTTATACCAGGATCTTAACAAAGCAATAATGCTGCAGTGACCAATAGTAACAGTAGTGTAGTATGTGTCCAGATTTGTACCTTAACTTTATGTCTTGCTAATTCCTGCATTGCATAGTACCCATGGCATATAGCTTCCCGTGGTGAATTCAAAGGACACAAACCAAAGCATTCTGTGTTCTGCAAGCATTTAACAATGAAGCTAGTTCAGTTCTGGAACAACAAAAGCTCTCGGTAAAAAAATTAACCTAGTAAATTGTGATTCTCTGAGTTCATAGCAAGATTTCACTTTAATCAGGGCAGTGCCAAAGAAAATAAATAATCATATGTGGTGTATAAAGTGAAAACAGTTGAAGGATTTTACTATGAAAGATTATTTGTCCAGGTGTTCTCAAGTGTTACACACTGGTTTTCATAACTGCTGACAGATATGTCAACGGGGAAGTTCAGTGATGTGTACATGCCTTTTTATGAATCAGTTAATGAAAGAGAAAATCCCACAGACTGTGGCCCTGATTCAGGAAAGTACCAAAGTGTGTACTTGTCTGCTCAAGACAGAACTACATCATGTGCTTTATTTTAAGAATGCAGCAATATATAATTCACTTCAGTGAGATTTAAGCACATGGTAAACACTTACATGCTATCCTAAACCTTTCAGTTACTGCTAATTGCAAATTATCTTTGTCCATGTTGAAATCTATTCGGATTTTCTTTTCATGAACTTTAGGAAAACAAAATGTGTTTCTTTGAATATTTAGAGCAAGTGAACGTAACAAACTTATTTTATTACAATGTGATTTTTATTTTGTAGTGAAATCATGTTTGTTTCATGTTTGAGTTTTGGGATAAGAAAGTTTTTAGTAGCTAGAGTGATATTCTAGCTGGGGAAAGAAAAAGAAGCAATTCAGTGAAATGAAGTATCTAATAACAGAGGTGGACCATTAGTTCTAAGAGAGCTCTTTCCATATAATGTACTGTCCTTGGATAGGCAAGATATATCCTTTCTTTGTTTTGAATATTTCATATGTGATGACTCTTTTGGCATGGGCATCAGTGATGAAAAACTATCAAATTTCCTTTTCCTCTGAATAACTCTGCTTTGATGCTCTCTGCTGTCAGCATCTCCTTTCAATTTGTTTCTCTTCTTTGCTGGACCAGCACCTCTAAGAATATTGACATAGGCATGGTATCAACTCTCTTTTTATTGCAAACTCTCTTATGCTTCAGCTTACATTTTCGTATGTAAACTGGTGTCACAGTTTTGAGGTTCACCATTATATGCTGCAAATTACTTTAGTGAGCATATTTGATTTCATGCATTTGGAATAGTGTTTTCCTTCTAGCCTATATTCTTTCCCCTAAAACAATTAAATTTAGATTTTACTTCCTATGGGCACTTAAACTGGAATTCCACTTGTAGAATCAAAGCTAGCTTAAATATGCATATTTGCCTGAAATTCATAGGGAAATACTTGTTAACATCAGCTGAAGAACTGGTCTTCAAATGCTTTAATTTTTTGTGTGGCTAGAATGTTAAATTATGGTAGGTCTTTCAACATGGTGCCTTCTGTCACTGAGGAAAAAAAGACAGTCATACCTGAATGCTCCAAGCCATTTTAGTGGAAGTCTCTTGGTCAGCTTCAAGAGCAAGGGAAAAAAGAGCAATGACAGAAGGCTTTTTAAAGCCGGCACAGACCCTCATCCTAGCTTTGACTCCGTTCTGTCAGAAATTTGTTGCAACTTTTTCATGTCTTCTTAGTAACTGAAACCAGCACAAATAATCAACAGTTGCAGAGAGAAGAAATCAAAACTGAAGACTCTGATCACGATACAAACTAATATTTCTTATAAGGAACACTGCTCAGAGTTTGTTCTCCTGCCAGAAAGAGGCAGAGGCCAGAAAAGTCAGGCTCTTCCATCTGCAGAACTCAAACATCACTGAAATGCTAACAAATCCTTAGAGATACTCTAAATTGTGGCAACTTTTTTGAACGTTTTACCAAGTGACCCAGAGTTGCTAGAACAAAAGAAATCAAAAAAAGCCGAGTTGTCTTAGAATACGAATTAAAATACTTCACCTTTTAAATGAAGAAAACTCCACATAATTAGCTAAGACAGAACAGAAATAAAAAGAACTTGTAAACAAGTTCCCCTGCCCACTGTGTGGGCAGTGGCTCCTCTGGTCCCTTCCCATCACCTCTGAGCCCTGGGTGCTTGCTCAATCATCTCTCTCAGTAGTCTCACTATTGAGCCGAAGGCTCAGAGCTCCTTGCTGTGACTGTCTCGCTCCCATTTGTCTGTCGTGTTGTTTCTTCTGGTCTGGAAGCTTCTGTCCCAGACCAGTCTCAATTGCTCCTCAAGGGAAGAAGCAATTTCTCACCCCCTCCACAGGATTTCTTCAGACCCAGTCATTTATTTTTTAGAGGAAAATAACACACAAACTAAGGACAAATCAAACAGATACTGGCTGTCACAGAAGTACATAACAGACTGAATAAAAATTAGATTTAAATGATTTCTCCGAAGTCACACAGTGTGTTTATGGCATAAGCAGGATTAAACCCAATATCCTCTGACTGTTTTATGGATATGCTTCCTCTGTGAATAATGCCTTACTCTTGCCTTAAGTGCTGGGGGGATGAGAAGATTCTTTGTAAATTCTGTTTTCATTCGGAAGTCTGTAGGAATTATTCACGGGCTCTTTGTGACACTCTGCAGCATACACATCATGTCAGCAAGGGGAACACAGCACTTCAGTCCAATACTTTCCCATCTTGCCATTATTCTGTACAAAGTGAAAATATTCATAGTATAAACACCTTGTTTTGGCGAGAGTGGGAAACCTCATGAAGTTTGAGCTTGCTTTATTAGGCAAGAGAAAGTGAAGCTTATGGATGTTGTATTACAAAACGTTGTTTGTTTTGGATAAACTCGACCTGTACGCTGCCTATTGCTGTGGGGAGAGCAGCTGCTACTGCCGGGCTACCAGCAATAAAGAAAAGCAAAACTTCTGTAATATTAAACTTACTAATTTGTCCTCTGATGCCAGTGAGTCCCCAGCTGATTCAGGCAGGACCTGTCCTCAGGACGTTCATCATTGTTCAAAACTGAGTAACAATCATCTGCTTTATTACCAAAATACTAAGAGAGGAAGCAGGGCTAGAGGGGCAAGAGACTCGTTCATTTGTGCTCAGTGGTAGAAGGCATAAACCTACATCTCTCCCAACCTCCCCACTGGCATGCGATCTGCTAGGTTACATCGCTTCTTCCCAAACCAGTATTGTTTATAGAAAAAATATGAATTCTAAGAAGCTTGAAGTTTTAAGAGCTGGGATACTGTAGTTAACTCTAACCTGGCATCTCTCTCTGTGGGCCAGATTTCAAAGTCCTGTTGTAAAAGTACTCAAGCTCCTAAGTAGACTGCCAGGATTATAAAACTGTGTTCCATTCCCTTTGCAGTACAGACATCCCTCCCTGCGATTTCCTGGACAAAGGCAATGTGGGCCGGTCCAATTCCTTTGCAGAGCCCTGATGACATGTTATAAAGCGTAACACCTTTCTTAGATAGTTATAGCAGTGTGTGGTTAGAGCAGCAGTTCTTAAGTAACTCCTTTTTTTGTAACAAACTGTTTTGAGCAGTCAGATTCTGTACTAGATAAGCCAGGCTATTAGACCCTTGCTACAGTAAGTAAATAAATACACAACTGATGCTTTTCCTTTCCTCTTCTAGTTTTCATCATTTAAAAAAAAAAAAAAAGGAAGAAAAAGAATTCCGAGTCCTGTAGTCTCCGATAATGTGTGTAAACTCTTGCCACGAGGCTATGAGCAACATATGAGCTGCCTGCATCTCACCACTTCCTTTTTACTACTTTTACTGGCCCAGTAGGAACAGAAATCCAATCATATCAGTGGGAACAGCTGTATGTTTGCAATTTCACTGCCATTTTTGATCCAGGACACTTTTACTTTGCCTCAGTAAAGTACCCAGTACATTTAAATCTATATTTAGTTTCTTAAAAAGGAGAAGCCTAGTCACACAGATGCCATATGTAGTAGATGTTTTGACATGCACATCACAGACTAGTGATTAGCAAGCTTTTTTGTAGTCACCAGAAGCCAACTTGGTGATCCTACTGTGATTCTCTTGGTGAAACTATTGGACATCAGGGGGTCACATGATGCCACATGGGCAAAAATTACAGGAACTGTAATTCATCAGCAAGGTGAGGACAGCTTTCACGGAGATACCACAACATCCTGTCACTTTGGAAATTCTAGCTACATAGTTGGGAAGCTACAACTTGCTTACCTTCTGGTTTTAATTTTGTCTCCGAGATGTGTGGTTCCAGATGGAGAGGGCTAGCACGCAAATCTGCTGTAGTCCCATAGTAACTCAGGAAATTTTGGTTTTGATGTATGTAATATCAACCTGTGGCTTTGCACCTTCAAAACACCAAACACTCTCCACTTGCAGTGAAGTAACTTTCTGAACATAAAGGAGAAATAGAAGAAATTTATTTTAATAGCACATGCAATGTAATGTTTCCTTTTAGTGTGACACATAGAAAACACAAAGTGAGAAAAAATGCACTGTCATTTTTCAACAAGCTGAAATAAAATACATCACCACAATATGAGAGTGAATGGTTGTCTTATGTGACAGGTTACAGTTATCCAGTGTATTAGTTCTGTAATCAAATCTAATCCCAATGGATTAAGGACAGCCAAGTTTCTAAAATAAGACTCATAATAAAAACCATAGACCAATTGAAACACAGCCTGTACTAGGAGAGTGGTGAATCACGTTCAATGACAGAAGAGAGTTACAAAAAGGTTTGTAACAATGTATCTTAATGGAAAAAAAATTCAAAATGGAACTACTTTCACTGAAATAAATATTACACATAAAATATGACAACTGTGATACAAAGCTGTCTGGATACATTGTGTTTAATAAACAACCTCAGAATAATAATATTTGAGCATAGGAAATACCCTCCTGGGCCAGTCCAATGGTCTGTCTTTAATAACAGAAAAAGGGAAGCCTTCAAGGGAAGCCAGGAGCCTGGCCACTTTCTGAAGTCCATTTCCCTGATTCTCCCATGGCATCCAGGACTGTTATATTAGGGAGAGCAGAGAGTACATCTCTGAGGGTACAGCTACCCTAAAGGCAGTGCTGAGTCAACTGTGTGATGAAGAGCTTGGTAGTGACTGTAGCAACAGAACTTTCTAACTGCCCCAATTATGTTTTCAGTTGTTCTTTGCACAGATATTGACTGTATATAGTGTCACAAACTCTTTTGTAAAATACTGCACTAGAAATTATTTGGAATACTGTGCTTCTGGGTGATGGGTATCATCAAAGTTCATCAGTAACTCCAGTTATCCAGAGTTAAATTATCATTACTGCAACACAGCTGCAGCATACAAAGTGTTAAGACAGTTAAAAACAAAGCCCTTCCATCTTACTAGTGCTCATATTATGAATGTAGAAGCACCTGCCCCTCCTTTTTCCTAGTGAGATATAATTGGACTTTGTTTATGGACGAATAATGGGCTTCATTGTAAGGATTGATAAGCTCTAATTGGGAAAAATCTGGCAAAGATTATTTGTCAGTTTTATTTGCCCTTGCTTATAACACTGCTTGTCATGCTTTTACCTCCAGGAACTGGAGAGGAGCCAAGGGAGATTGTTCTCCTCTAGCTTTTCATGAAGAGCTTCTTTTCATAGCACACCGAAAGAAGTCTGAGAAGGAAAAAGAAGAAAAGAAAAGAAAAGAAAAGAAAAGAAAAGAAAAGAAAAGAAAAGAAAAGAAAAGAAAAGAAAAGAAAAGAAAAGAAAAGAAAAGAAAAGAGAAAAGAAAAGCAACTCCCCAAAACAACATAATTTCAACACACAGGATTAGGAATCAGGAGCGGCTGAAGAGCCAGGCTGTCACCTTAAGTTACACAGTTGTTCATGGCTTACAAAGCCATTAGACCTCCAGAAAAATGAAAATTATTCCATGTTAATAATGCTGTTATTTAAACACAATGTCTTGTTCTGATGTCCACTTACTCAAAGCAGGATGCAAAAATCCCAAAGGGGGACTGAAAGACAAAAACAATACAGTAGCTGGTAAACAAATTTTGGAAGCTAAATTCATCTCAAAGGAAGGATTTTAGAAATTGTTTGACCACCCTGCAGTATTTGCAATGGAAGCCATGCAATAGTTAGGGCATTTCAGTTGTGCAGACAAAGACATGGCAAGATTTCACACTAGAAACAAAAGTAAAAAATAAAAAGTGTCTTTAAAAAGAAGGAATACACAACTTGCTAGCAGTGAAGGTAATTAAACATTGTAGTTGTTTATCAGGGACACCAGTGGCTTCACCAGGTTTTGGACTTTTGCAATAAGATTAGATATCTTTCAAGAATGCATGTGTTAGTTTAGGCTGAAGAAGAATTACAGCCTTGGTATTCAGGTCAGATTAGAGGACCGTAGTATTCCCTTCTGGCCCTTTCAGCCTTTGGACCTGTAAATCTACTTCAGAGAAACTTCTGCTGGGCTGGAGGCTGATGTGCTGGGATGGCTGGGAGTTTCGGTATATCATGTGAACCTGAGCACCTTTTGTAGCTGAAGGAGAATTTGATTTTGTTACACAGACCCTTGATGGGCCGGGAGTTTGTCTAACTCCTGTCTTAGTGGTATTTATGGTGAACTAGTGACTTCATTGTCTGTCTCACTACAAGAATTAAGCAGGGGGAGAATCAGCTTGGCTGATTCTATATTTTGAATGTTATTGTTATTTTCCCCCCTACCTACAGATTTATACCTCATTATGCAAAGAGCTAAATTGCCATACGTAGAGGGCAAGATCTGAGATGTGACAGAGATGTTACAAGATGCAAATGTCAGATAAGAGGGAGGCAAGTCACAAAGACTTACATATAAAATCACTGTTCCATTCCCTTCACTTTGCATATATGTGATGTAAAAACAACATGCTAAGAGAAGGTGACTTTTAGGATTGTATCATCTGTCTTTGTCTGAGCCTATTCACACAATGGCCCCATTTCAAATTATATTTTTTCTTGTTTAAAACATCACAAAACATTACATTGCCTTTGACATGGACTTTCCTGTTGTTACGATATGACCAAACCTGGATGACAAGGTTTCCGTGAGTGAAAAAGAAAAATTTCCATTCGTTGTTCTTTGTCTTAAAGTCCTATTTTGAGTCCAGAAAAGAGAGTATAGGTTGGTGTCCGGCTGCATCACGTAGTATCATCTTGTTATTGTTACATGTGAAAGTATTTTTACCTATTTTGTAGTGTCAAGGACTTAGATCTCAAATTTCCCTGTGCTTTTGTCCCTGTCCTTACTGCTGCTATCCCTGGAGTCGTTATTAACTACGCAGTGATGTATGGCCCCCTTGTACCTGGAGTTGAATACATGATATTACCGGTGCCTGCTACTCCAAATGAAGAATCCAGGGCACCTGATCCCCAGATGGGATCTGGGCACCTGACCAAGCAGAGGTAGTATCCTTCAAGTGCACTGGCTGACTTTTTCTCTGCTACTCCCAGATATTTCTAGCCCATAAGTAACATTGATAGGCATGGAACCAGTATGGTAGGGATGAATACTGTGCCCAGATGTTTGGACTTCATGTCCAGATGTCATCTGTAGTGCTCTAAATCCTGTCCATTCCCAGAAACATAGTTAGGAATTTAGTTGCCTTCTCCTGTCTGCCTGCATTTGAGCTTTGGTGTTAATGTGATCATAAGCGGTCTCTCAACATTTTTTCCTCTTTAGTAACTCCTGCTTATGAAGTTGGCAAGAAACATAAATTGCTTATTGGTCAATTACATTCGTACATTTCATGTGAAATGACTTCTTAAAGCCCGTAATGTTTAGAGTATGTTTTGACCTCCAGTTGGTCCTAGCATGAAGTAACATTTGCATGATTTTGTCCCGCTTTTCAGAGGCAGAAGGAACATATCTTTACATACATTCTTCACATCCGTATCTTTTGTTTTATCAGACAATGTCATAGTAGTGGAATGTGGAATCTGCTATTTCTCAACTATTTTGGAGAAGGCTAGATTAAAGTGCTAAGTCTCTCCTTTTTTTGCAGGATAAAATGAGACTCTGGTCATATTATGTCTGATTAATATTTTCCTAATTATACCAAATAGTCTGTATATCTGTAACAACTCTCTTCAACACAAGTTTTGAGTCTGAGACTTCTATACTTTCACGGTTATCCTTTACCAGAGCAGCCACTGGGCAGGCATAGCACATGCTCTGTGCCTAGTTTTATATGTGATTCTCAGATTTTGTATAGCTAAGGCACTTTGTCCATGCAAGGAATCAGAATTAGCTGTTTGTGGACTTACAATCACTGCCTATATTCTTGCATGCTCATTGACCTCTAATTTCATAGCATATTTAGCCTATAATTTTTCAGATTTTTATGCTATCAGAGTCTATTGTAGATTTCATAACATGTTAAATTTCTCAGCAAAACTAATTGGTATTCAGCACAGACCCAAATCTTCAAGGATCAGTGGGAGAAGGGATGCTACCCAAAACTTGTCTTCCCTCGTAGAATGCTCTTCTTGCTCCATAAAGTACAAAGCCTTGCCTAAAGTTCTTCCACGATCTAGTAAAGAGATTTTCAGAATTAGATATTGGTATAAAATGCCAGAAAAGCAACCTAATGCTGCCAATTTTATATCATTGAACTTATTTTAACAGTAGTGAGAAGTGAGAGTTGGAAAGCTGTGCAGATTGTGCTGTAGCCATAGGAGTGGATGTTACATTATGCTCGAGTCAGTGGCCCTGATACGAGCTCTTGTGCTGCCTGCCATACAAACGCAGAAAAGAGACAATTCATGTCTTAAGGGCTTCTAAATACGACAGAGAAGGTGGCACAAAAAATTTCCTAGGCATTCTTCTGTGTCACATCCATAAGAAGGTTGTAGGTCCAGGGTTAATAAAAAATTGGGAAAAGAAGGAATGAAAACAGAAGGCGAGGAAAGGACAGGAGAGGGCAGTGGTGGCATTTTCCCTAAGAGGAGCTGATCCTGAGATCAAATTGGGAGTCAAATGCTATAACCAAATTGGCAAACTAAAAAAAAAAAATAAATCAGTGATCACAGTGTTGATAAGATGCTGCTCTGAAGAATTAACCATGATAAGAATGATGAGTAGAGATGTTTGCTAAGTATCTACCTCCTACTGTCCCAACCAATTCCGTGTTTTGTACTTGCTAAATAAACCATCTGTGCTTCTGAAATTACAGATGACTAGTAATAGTAATTGCTAACAATGTAGGATATCCTGGCATCCTGATAGAATACAGAAAAAATTAGCCTTTTGTTTGTTCTTCCTTGAACTGAGAGATGATCAGAAGAAAAGGGAATCGTAAAGAAAAAGGAAAGGTAGAAAGTTGCTGCTGTGGAGCTGAAGCCAGAAAGAATTGGGAATAGCAAAGCTGAAACTGGAATCACTGTTACTGGAGTAATGGCAGTGCAGTGGGGTAGGGTCTCTTTCGCTGTTTGTGGTCAGCCTGGCTATATGCCAGAAATTGATGTTTATGTTTTTGAATTCACATTTTAAGAGAGGCCTCAATCAATCAATCCCGTGTCGATTGGTTGCACTATTGTTTGTAAATAACAGGAATGTGAAAAAAAAAGTGACTGTGTGTTATATTGGGAAATGTATCTTTGCATCTTTGTGCACAAGTGAGAATGTAGAGAGAAGGGCACAGTCAGGAGAGCTCCCTCCCACATCTCCTGAGACACCCTGGGTTGTGATGGTGGTCTTTTCTGATCAGATTGTGAGTGCCAGGAGTTGAGTCTGTTTCCAGTGGTGAAGAATCACCACTGTGTAGTGTGGAGTTACTGTTTGTGTGCCAGGAATGGAGGGAGGCTCTCACGAAGACAGTTGTGCTGGTGCTAGACAAATACGGATGAGAAAAAGTCCCTGTCCCAAGAGTTTAAAGTTCAAAGGAGGAAGAATGACCATATGTTAGAACAAACATATTTTAGCTTTCCAACTAAGAGGACACAAGTTAGATTCTAAAAACAGGCAAGAGATTTTTGTTCTTGCCTATAAAGAAGCATCAGGAAAACCAGCTAGCTAATCCCAGCAGAGGGACAATGGAGAGGGGGAACTAAGGAAATGAAGAACATTCCAGCCAATTTGTTGATGACTAACATACTTTAAAACAACAGGCTGCTTTTTACACTTAGAAGGTGACTTGCTGAGTGGTTATTCGCTCTTCACTCCCTGGTCTTGATAAGAGCTCCCACAGGACATTCAGTTCTTTCCAGCTTCTCCCTGCATAGGTTTATCTATGAACATCAGTACAAAGCAAAGGGGAAAGAGGCCAAGCAGGTTGTTTAATCTCTGCTGTGACTAATAATGGTGTGCTGGGCTGGCTGCTCTTTAACGCAGCTTGATACTACTAATCTGACTGGCCTTGTGCAGCATCTTCCTTTGGGGTTCCATGTTGATAATTATCATAGGACAAGCAATGATTTTAAGAGCAAGACTCAAATGAAATTAATTACTACCAAGCTGGGAAACCCAGAGGTCTGTGTGAACATCGCAGTGAATATGACAGAAACTTTGACTCAGGAGTCGCTGAGGCCATGCAGAACTGTACTTTCTTTGTCAACTGTAGAATTGAAAAGGCCTATTCTGGCATGACTGCCTTGTTGGAGATCTGTTCTGTTCGGTTTGATTCAAGCTGGCCTGCTGCGAGCAAGGGGGTTGGACTGGATGACCTCCTGAGATCTCTTCTGGCCTAAATTATTCTATAATTCTACAATTGAGATTTTTATACTGTTAGCATTGTCATAGTTTCTTATTTAATTTTAGTTATTTACTATTAGTGCCATATATACGCATCTTTAGGCCCTGTAGAGATAATTTAACCTGTATCAATGGTGTCACTTTTCTGGGATTCAAAGATCCCAAAGATCTTTTCAAAGCTAATAAGGGAGCTTCATCGCATTGATCAGGATCAACGCATTTTGACTTGTGCTTATGCACAATATTTGCTTATTATATATACATACCTAGTAATAAATATTTGGGAGGATGGGCATTGTATTCCATATGAAATGTACTATTTGACTCTACAGCACTGCTACAGTAGAAATAATAAAGACATGTATCTATTTTTAGCTCTGAATGGGTATAAACTGAGTCAAAATGGGTGGAAACAGAATGATCAAGGATCATGCAAGAAGCTAGTGAGCAAGAGACTGAGGAGGTGGGAACAGAAGCCAAACTGGCCAAGTGTCTCATGTTGTAGCCCCTGGACTGCAACACAGCCTTTCCTCTTCCTCTTTGGTCTCAGAAATGAAAACATAACTGCAAGGGAAATGGCAGTGAAATGCTCGTCTGCTAGGCTAAAGCAGCTAAAAAGAAAAGGGAAACTTTCAGAAATACAGGCCTACAAAGGACTGCTTGGGATGCCAACTCAAGTGCCTTCTCAGAAGTACCATGTTATACAATTGTTTTCATTGCCTTAACAGTTTTATCCTTAAGCTAGGGTTTTGGTCTCCGCTGCCTCCATGTTTGACAGCCCTAGAATCAGATTGTTGAATTGGTTGGGAGCCTTCTAAATTTCAGCCTTAGCTTATTAATAGTCAGTTCATGCCCACTTGCTCTTACACCAGCAATAATATTTAGCTTAAATTGTTCTTTTCCTTCCTTTCCTATTTTCCTCTTGATGTATTTACAGTCAGGAATCATATTCTTTTTCACTCTTCATTTTGCTAAGTTTACTGATTTTCTTTCTTGTCTAACTGTCTTGCTGAAGGAAAATTCACCTTTATTATTTCTGAAGAAGACTTGAGGGAGTGGAATTACACTTCCCTACTACTTGAGCTTGTGGTAAAAAATACATCTATGTAGCAGTGCAGGAAGAATAAAAGGTGCTACAGAATAAGGCCTACTGACTCTTGTCATATGAAATAAGTTAGTGCATAGTGTTTTACAAATTGAAACAGAAAAACGTGGGTCTGTCTAACTATACTGCAGCCTTACCGTGAGCTGGACTGTGGTAGGCTTATGAAAAATGGGGAGTGGTGGCAGAATCGCTCTCTCCAGCATTGCCAGAATGGCTCTCTTTGTGCTTACCTTCCACAAAAGTTGTCCTGTGATACACTGCTGGGGGCTGAAGCCCATTTTGTGAATGGGGATCTGACCACTGGTACTGTGGTTTAACCACCTGACAAGGAAGATGACGTTGCAGGATCAACATTTCCATATTTCATATTTTATTATTTTTCTTAACGTTGAAGTCTTCCAGCTGTATGAGAATTATCAATTTTCATGTTAGTAGAGAAAAATTTAAATGCACAAACCATAAAAAGTCAAAACTTAGAAGGGAAATAAAAAGAACCCAACTTTTGCCCTGTTTAAACTCTGGGCTTGTTGAGCCAATTTGAAACGTGCAGGTGAGGCTGCCCTCCCTGCAGTGCCATGCAGCGGTGACAGCAGAGCCTGTCCTCCACTGCGTCAGCACGAGGTGCGGTGCAAAGCAGGACTCTAGTGCTTATTAATTGGGAATCACTGACCCATATTTCTTGTCAGATAAGGTAATCAGAGTGTAGATGGGCTTAGTGTGACAGCAGCAGCAGTTTGTGTTGATCAGGCTAGAAATGGAATTTGGCTCTTAATGGAGTTACTTTAAATTTTTAGATTTTGGACAAGTATATCCTCTCCCTGTTGAAAAATGTAATAATTGTATTTTAACTTGCTCTGATGTTGTATGTATTTGTCTTTTCACTACTTGAATGCATAGCAATTTTCAAAGTAACTCATACTTTCTGCTCTGAAGATTAGTACTCAGTCGATGAGATTTGTTCTGATGACTCAGTCTGTGATATGTTGTTGGTTGTCTATTCTTTCAGTCAGTACCCAGAGAGAAGAGCAGGGGAACCTGCCCATGCAGCTTAAATACGATTTGACTGATAGTGATTAATAAATCAGATGTTTGATTATTTTGGTCTGGCCTGAGTTCAGACTCTTGCTCACTCCCAGCAGTGGGAGGGCTAGTTCAGCCAAAAAAATTCATGCCTAGATTTTCACTTTCGGGAAGTTCGGGGGTTTGAGATCCCAAATTAGGTTTTCAGTTTGTGCCAGGAGGGAATCAGCCACTAGATTAAGAATTTGGACGCTTTCCCTCACAAAAATTTCTGGGAGTTGTATGTCAGGTCCAAGATTTCAGATCTATTCCCAGTGTAAGTTCAGAGCTAAAGCCATGCCTCATCTTCTCATTCCAGAGATAGGAAGAAAAAAAAAAAAAAAGAGCTTGAAGGAGAAGGGAAAAAAAAGAAGAAAAAAAATGTAGGAAAGGGAAAATGAGATCCTGGAAAAGTGAAAAAAGTCATAAGTCAGCGGTACATGGGAAATGAAACTCAAGGGCACAGGGAAGCAGTTGAGGGATCAGATAAGAAATGTTGCATTGTATAAAGCTTTTCTTTTTCACTGTTCTGATGGCTCTCCCAGACAGTTAGGGTCAAAGGGTTATTTTTAAACTAGCTATTGATTCATACAAGATGCCTGATTATGAAATATTGGAATCTTTCACCAGCAAGGGAAAAACTTCCCCCCCCATCCCCAGTGAGTGACTGCCTGGAAACCCACAACAGGGAAGGGGTTAATGGTTGTTCAGTTTACAGCTGGGAATTGCTGGTATCCAGGAAACAACACATAATGCACAAACCATGAGACCAGCTGGAGCCTGCTGGAATCCCATTCATTTTGGCAGAGGTGTCTGTGGTCTCGTATTCTGACATCACTGCTTTTTGCGTCACAGAGGAATGCCTTAACCACTTCTCCCTTTCTATTTTTTCCTGTCTCTCTTATTTGTGTAACTGATTCAGATTTGCAAAGCAATGAGAAGAGGCAGTTCACAAACTCCCCAGATCTTCTGTCATCAATGTAGCTTCTAAGTGACTCCACCAGAGATGTTAGATGAAAGATTTTTGGTGTGCAGAAGAAGCCATACTCAGGAAGTATAGATCGGATGTCAATTATTTCTGTTTCCAGTCTTATGTAGCACATAAGAGAGTGCTGTAACATAGAGTTGTCCGTCTGACTGGGCCCCAAAGGCAAAATGCTCTTCAGGTACTCTAGAGAATGTCAGAAGAGCTGGAAACCCACTCTGGTCACAGGCTCCTGAGGTATCCACTCTGCGTGCTGTGTCTTTCCTGTCCATGGAATAGAAACTACTGGAAGACACAACAAGCCCATGCTCTGGTTCTGCTCTGTAAGAGGTTCTTCTGAGGCCCAGATCACTTTGAGCACAAATAAAAAATCATAGGCCATTTAAAGATAGACTGTCCTGCTCCTACGTACTTAACTCTTTGTGCTTCATCTTGCCTAGCTATAATCTGTGGATAATAATCCCTCAGCTATCTTACTTTTCTGCTGGCATGTCCTTTTACACCCTAAGCAAAGCTGCCTGAAATTCTTCAGTACTGCCTGTGTCCATGAAATATCATTTTATGGTCCCCAGTCTTTTGCTTATCTGCAGATCGTGCTAGCATAGACATAATACCAAAACCTGGTTTTTCCTTCTTAGTATCTGCATGGACACAAAATTCCACTGTTACTTTTTGAGTTTAGTTTAATAGATTGAACGTGATCAACTGACATGATGTATCTGAAAATGCATACAGCTGCTTATTGGAATGATTTGCACAGAAGTTGCGTTTTTAGTCACACAGTGAAGTTGGCCTGTTACAGTGAGAACTCTGATGCCCAGTGGAAGCCTGTGCCCCATCCCCATTTTCTTCTGGAAAGGCTTAACATAGATGGCGAGTGTGTTGTGTATGGAAGATGTTTTGTTTTAGAAAAGATTGTGACCTCAAAGGACTATGTTAAGGGAAATATATTCTGTTTAAGTATTTCAGGACTCTGCTCTTCTGAAGCCTGTTCCTGTCTGGTATTTGTCCTCAGCAGCTGGTCTGCAACTTCACTGCTCTGTAAGCAACCACTGATTATTCTGTTATTCTTCTTTTATGATTAACATTCTGAGCCTCAATGCTCAGCCTTAATATAAAGTGCAGAATAGAACCATCATCGCAAAGGAATCACTGTGGTAATCCTAAGAAAATGCATATGTGTGACTGGGTCACCAGAGAAATGGAAAAAAATTAAAAATCACTCTTGCAAAATTTGAAAGTAGACAGACTGTGAAAAGACTGATTTAGATCTCTGCTTTAGAAAATATTATCTAGGAAATTAATCCAGAATATTCATATGAAAGGTTTTCACTATTTAATCTCACTTTTTCAGTGTCTTCTAATTAATTTAAAGGTTTGTCTTCCTTCTTTACCTCTACATGTTTATACAAATATTTATCTTACTATAAATAGATCTGCACTCACACCCTTAGCCAGGTTTTCAGACCCTGAAGGAATTTCTATACCTGAAATATTCCTAGTTGTATATATATCTGTAATGATGTACCTGTCTGTAAAATGAGTTCAAACTCGAGGTCTATATGACAGTGGTCTGTGGTCTGTGGATGGATCTGTATGGACGGAACTTGGTTCTTACTGTATCTTGAAGTAAAAGCGGCCATACCTTTTCTTTGCTAGGTGTGAGGAACATCAGTTCGGCCAGCATGGCATGTCTGATCAGGTGGCAGCCTGTCTTGTCATCATCAGGAGCCGGCTAAGCCATCGCCTCTGTGCACAAGGGAGAAAAGAGAAAGGCATCCCTCCTCCTCCTTCTCCTCCTCCATGCGGGCAGCCCTCTGCTGCTCCACACGTTTGGAGGCATTGGAACAACCCAGACTAGGCTGCGTTGTGCTGTCATAGGGTTGTTCCTGATCCTAAAGAGAGATTGTAAGGGTGGAAAAGAGAACAGGACGGGACACGCAAAGGCCGGCCTTGCCACGGTTGTAGTAAGACAGCTAGAGTGAACACCACGGCGCAAAGGTTTCACAGGCATCCTACAGAGCTGGTAGGAAACTGTCTCTGGAAGTCTTCAGAACATTGATTTTTTGAGATTCATTGGCATTATTAAATTTAGGTGTGGCGTGAATCGATTGTTTATGAACTAAACTTCCTAAAATTAGGGGACTAACACAGAAAGGTTCTGATTTTCAGGAATTCTGAGCTTTAACAGTTACCATTAGCTTTCCTGCGATCTGCTGAGTGTTCAGCATGGCCGTGTGACCTCTTACATACCTACACAGCATCTGAAAACTTCAACTTTCGCTGTCAAAGCCAGCAACGCATTTGTATGGACTTCTTTCTTAAGAGGCTATGGTTCTTTTTTTCCTGTTGCTTGGAGGGGTTTTGTGGCCTTGGGATTTGGGCTCAGAAGCTCAGAGTTTGGCTTGTTGCAAGGTTTCAGCTTTGCGGAATGCTTTGATAACGTGGACTGGGTGGCTGCTGCAGATCTTAGGGCTGCTGTACTTCAGGCAGTGGACCTACGCCCGTTTCCATTTCTGGTGCTTTTTTTCACTGGCAGAAGTAAGGCTTTTCATGGCAGACATAACAAAAGCAACGGAGGTAAATAACCCTCCCAGGGAAAGTGCAATGCTTTTGGGTTTTGTCTTTCACACAGGCTCCTGATCTGTAAATGGGGCTTCTAGGCAACACAAATAAACACCACAATTCACAATACTATGCTGGGCTTGTATCCACGTTCACAGATGTTGCCGTCTTCCACTACATAGGAGGCATTATCATAGGGATGAGTCTAATCAGTTTAGTAGCTGGGCTTGGATTAAAACCAGATAGCTGGTGCAATCTCCAGAGCTGAGTTACACGTTGCTGGGAAGTACAGGCTGAGCTTTGACTGTGCTGGACTAGTTAAGGCAACCAGAGCAAACACCTGGCATCGTTTAACAACTTGACTAAAAATATGTTTTTTCACATTAATACTCAGGAGGAATGTGCCTCTGACCTCTCCTGGGTGTGGTATGAGGAAAGCCACAGCCATTGGAAGAATGTCATTAACGTCAATCAGGCAATGATCAAGAAACAGCCCCACCCACCCTGCTATGGTGTGAATGTGTCACACAGGCACTAACTATGAACAGCAACTAGTGCATGGCATTTCTGTATCAGTCTTAATTTGAGCCCTATATGTTTTTTTTTTCCCCTCCATGATCTTTTCCTGTTTACCACCCTTTTCTATAATCAACTCACCCGTCTTGGATTGTTCAGGCTAGGGTCATTCCAGCATGGGAAGTCGCTGGGAGATCCTTTGGGCTTTCCAGTCTCATCCTCCTTATCTTTCCATTTCTGTTTTTACAGATCCTCTCTTCATGATAGGTGACATTTCAGTCTCAATGCTGTATTTTGAAAGGTAGCTTGAATTTTAATCAACAGTATGATCAGGATATCTTACAGATACTATATAGCGTGCCTGGCTGCCGTCGTGCATAGCCCACTGACTAGGAGATTTGGCATTCAAGGAACTGCCTGTGCATGTCCTTAAGTCTAATGATGATAAGCTATATTTAAGTCTTGAATGCAGCATATGAAATTCTGTACCAATTAGGATGTAGTAATGCCATCTTTATATGAACTCGTTACCTACCGAAGTCAATGGTAGGAGTGTTGTGTTATCCTCTGTTTATTTTTAACGATAATGTAACTTAAAGCTGAGGTTTCGTCTTGTACTTTACTACTCGGAATGACAGTGTATTAACTGACTAGCAAACCAATCAAAAGAGCTAAACATTCAAAATGGGGTGCAAAAGAAACTATACATATAAAATCAGTCTGATTTTGTATCGTCTGCATGCAAATGCTGTTTGAAAATTGATTGTTTTGTATTACCTCCTTCAGTCTCCATGTACAGTACTCATATTGCATCTCTTCCTTTTATTGTCATGTCTGTTTATACTTTTATTTATGATGAGAAGAGGAACTAAAGGTCGGAAAGGCTATCAGAAGATAAAAAACAGCACAGAGAAGTAACTTGCCTAAAGTCATGTGGCAGGTCAATGGTTGTCCTTAAATCAAGTAAATAAATGTCCGTTGTATTACACTGGCATCAAAATAATGTAAACTTAAACACAGCAACAGTAGAGTCTAGGTCACAGAGTTTGCGTGCAGGAGCTGCTGATGGTTATTGTGTGACTGTATTTTACAAAGTTAGTCCTAAGGGAATATTTTACAGTCAAGTGATGGCTGAGGGCTCTGGCCCACCACAGCTTCCTGTCTCACTCCCCAAGGGCAAGAATCAATGTCTGTCGCATCTGTAAAGTCGCACTGGATTTGGATTATTGTCTACATTTTTCTTTAATTATTTCCCCTTTTTTTGCTTCTTAAGAGACTCTTAAAATTTTCAAATATAATAAGAAATAATAATAACCAATTAAAAAGCTGTGGGTATTAAGTGGGAAATAACAGTCTCAAACAAAAGTCAAGGATTATCCTGGGAAATGACGTTTATGGATACTGGAGCACTCAGTTCTATGAGGCAATCTGAGGTTTTGGCTGTGCTTAAAAATGAGATGGCATTTGACAGAAATCACCAAAGTAGATTTTCTGCAAGGTTGAATGTGGAGCTAAAGAAGCTGTTGTATCTCCATCCCCCTCATTAACACTCCTTACTGTATGGCTTGTGCTCATTATCACGTTGAACGCCATTCATATCAAGGCCAGAGCATTCTCTGTGTCAACCAAAACACTCCTGTGGCAGCAGCCAGGGTGTAGGCATGGTTATACAAGCAAAAAAAAAAACCCATTTTTCCCCATATACTGTATTTCCCTTGTAAAGTTAATACAAACCATATGAGTAAAAACATTTTTGGTGTTGTAACTCCACCAGGACAATCAAATATTATTTATATACTATGTAGCGTGCACTGAAGAAAAGGGCTAACAGTATTTGTATGAAAAGCTTTGTCAGGCACAAAACAAACATGCTGAGCTATGATTAGTAGCATCCAACAGCTTTTGGTACACACTGTGTTCTCCAGCTGTATGTTTGTAAGCAAGGTGTCACAACAGACAACTGCCCAGTCAAAGAATTACAGTTGGACAGTGTGTTTGTGTACAGAGTGATGTATAGAAGTTTATGAAATCATTTCAGATGGCATTTGCTTTGAAAATACAGCCTGTGTAGAGGAAGTTGCAAAGCCCAAACGTTGCATTGTTTGGTCTTTCTCTTCTTTCGTGGTTGAATACTGGGTTTTAAAGACATCTTATTCAAACAAGGTATATCTTCCGAAGTGGCCAAAAAAGGTTCCTTTTCTACTAAAAAAACCCCTCTGCCCCCGCAAAACAGCACGTGAAAGCATTAGTTACTAAAAGTAAGCCCTACTTATTTTACCTGCATTCCAGTTTGAACACCTTCGCTTTCTGTAATGAAGACGACACTTCTAAGTATAACTGGACCTTTAGGCTTTAATGTGAACTGTGTAGCATATACTGAAGTCTATACTAAATGGTTCGTGAGTTACATTCTGATACCACTCCTAGACAAAAGAAAGTCAAGAGGGAAGAAAAACAGTTTATCAGCTCTGCAAAGATGAACACTTGTGTGGAAATGTAGGACCAAGGATTTATCCTTATAAATCGCTGTGATCATCAAATGGTGTGTGAAGTTCAGGATAGCAGCAGACAATCAGACTAAATAGGCTTCATTGTTTTAATTTGGAATACTTACCTAGGAAAGGATTTGGTACAATCTCAACAAAGATTTCTGGATTTGATCTTTTTTTGTGTAGCTGTTGTCATGTGAATCGGGCTTTCAGGATCAAGGTCCTCATCCAAAGGCTGCTCGAGTCAATGGAAAAACTCTCATTGTCTTTTGGGGCTTTGGATCAGGCCCCACAAGTTGAGTCATGCTTTGAATGGAACATTGTTTGAAGCAAAACAGGCTCAAGGCTTCATTCACATAGAGGTTTTAACTGTTAGGTGAAATTTCCTCAACGTTTCCTGTGCCCTGATGCCTACTTCCTGCTGCCTCTTCTCCTGAGGACACACGTGATCAGAGAGAAGACCATGAGCCCAGTGCCTAACCTGAGTGGTCTTCAGCCTGTACTCTGCTACCTTGTCTCTGTCAAATGATGAGAGATGTCTCTGTCATATGATGGAAATGCAGATGTTCCTCATATCTGATAACGTAACAGTAATGCTCTGGTTAAGTTGTGTGACCAGAATATGTCTCATGTTGTGACAGAACATTCAGGCATTAATGGAACAAGGAAGTGATTTTTGTTTCAGTCACTTGAAAACATGTCTGGCCACCTGGTCATGATGGACCAAAGCTTGCTGTCCTCAAGAGCTTTCAGTAGGAACCACCATCACCAAGAGACTGGGCATTGCTGACTCATTACATCACCATTCATATTCCAAACTCAATACATACCTGACAACTTTTTCCTCCAAGAATGTGGTGAACAGTGTCTTTACTTATTTTCATTTCAGTCTTAATATTACCATTGTTATCTACCAGTTAGTATTTGATCAAGTTTTCTTTTCAATTCCCACATAGATTTGTGTGACTCCAAGTAAACTTTGGGAGCCTGTTGCTTCTGGATGGAGAGGGCCTGGAGCATTTGGACAGAACTCTTCTTTGGTAAGCAGAGATGGCAGACAGACTCTTCTATTCAGTAGGGTCCAGAACAGAGAAATAGTGGTTATACCTCATACTTGCTGTTTAATTGTTTGTTTCACATGATCAGGGTAAGGGCACTGAATGGAAGGATGTGTTTGTACTTATTTTTACATGTGACATTTAAGAGGCAAAATCAAATGTGAAGATTTTATCCAGATGTGTTTTCTGTTTATGATAGATATTTAGTAATATGAGGGATGTTTTGTTGCCCTTATGTACAGGTACTTCATATTTACTAATTTCCATTCATTAGGAAGTGCCAAAAGTGACTTTTTAGCCAACAAGCTGTCACAGTTCACCAGTTAAACTCATGCCAATTAGTTGTATGTTTTTAATTCTTATTTTCAAGTTCTGTGTGCCAAAGTCATGAGAGCCCACAAAAAATAAGGAAGAAGCCTAGTGCATCTAATCAATGCAAAACATGATTAGCTAAATATGACTTTAGTTTATGTCAAGGTGTTATCACAAGTGATATATATCCACTAAAACCATTTACATACAAAGGAACATGAAGCAGATAATCCACACTGCAAGAAATATGCATTACATACAACACAATCCCCAAATGTCTGGCCACGTGTTCCACATACTGGATCCACAGACAAACGTGTGCAGCATATACACAACAAACACAAACCCACACAAAACGAGTTACTGCCTATGAAAGATGTGTGCGTTAAGTGGAGTTTGAACCTCTGCACATCAAGTTGGGGGGGCAGTTTTTCAGTCTAGTTAAAATTTTCAAGCTCTGGAAACATTTTCTTCTCTACACTTTGTTAAAATGTTCACCTTCCCAAATTGTCCTTGAAGAACATGCAAGCATTACCCCCCAAAAATTAATAGCCCAGTAGCTAGGGCAATTAGCTGGGATGTGAGAGATTTTGTAAGAAACCCAGAAGTAGATCTTATGCCCCAAGTGTAATATGAGGGTATTAATCACCAGACCAGTGGTTGCTTTAGGGCTCTCATGTTGTGCTATTCTATTTTGATTAAAAATTCAGAAGATTGCTGGACCTAAATAAAGAGATCATTTTCAGCCACAAGGGTCAGAGTATTTCTGTGGGGTGTGGGAGACCAAGATCAATGCATATTTAATATTTATACAAAATATGACAGTTCCAATGTCATGTTCCCATGAAAAATTTCAGGTTCAACATAATGTAATTTTCCTTTAAAAAAAACAACAGAGGAACTCTTCATCGGAAAATTCCCAAGTAGCTTTTCCTCTTGAACTACCTATGGGGTTTGCCAAAGTAGTTGACGTACAATGAGATTTTTGCCCTCTGTAATTTAAATCCATGGGTTTTTTCTGAGGGTGATTCATTTTACAAAAACACACAACAAATAAACAAACACATAACTGGAGTTAAGAAGAAGCATGTGTTAAGGATTAGGAAAAAGAGCACCCCTCGAAAGCTCAGCTGGTCCTGTTCATTATAAAGATAGTGTTATTATTTTCCATTTCATTGTCTTCCTTTTTGTCTGTGCTTCTTTTCTCACAGTGTCTCCCTTCATTTTTCTCTCTGGTACAGTCGTCACTCCATGTGTCATTCGTTTGCTTTCCTTGCTTCTAGGCTTTGTCTAGCCCAGGATGTGGAATGTGTCAGCTAACACCAGTTAACAGTAGAGCAGATAAGACAGTGAGCCTTTGACTTGTTTTGAATTTACTTAGTTGGATATACTAAAATATTAAATATCTCATTGTCTAGCTGAGCCTTTACTTCTCTGAAATGAATGCTGGGTCCTTTCTAGATTAGTGCCAATGCCAGTCCCATCACCATACTTTCTGAACACCTTCCAGCCCTGCATAAAGCAACAAAAATCAGACCTGCCATATGCAGTTCGTTCTCTCCCCAGAAGGAGAACTGGGTTTGTAGGCAAATGTTTTTCTTTCTGTAGACTCTTTTTTGTTGGAAATTACATACCTGCACTGTGTTTGTGTTTGAGAAGGTGGGTCAAAGCACACCTGATGCTTGGAGTAGAAGGTAATAATGGACCTCAGATGCTGGAGGGTTTATTCCAGGGGCTCAGGGGCCATCTATGTTTCCTTAATAAATGAACTTTAACTTGAACTAAGCATGCAGATCTATGGTGCTTGCAAATATGCACTGTAAATGTTCTATGATAAATACAATAAAAAGCGAGAGGGAGAAGTATGCAGGAGAAGCTTAGGACACAAATCAGGAGAAAAAAACCCCATCATAATTTGTTTTAATGTATTACTTCCCACCTAATTTGAGATTTCAATTTTCTCTCCTCCATCTCCCTCACCACTCAAGCTCCTACAGCGAGTTTTGAGCCACTCCAGTGAGATACAGTGATTGACAGTGCAAGGAACTTGATCAAAATTAAACTCATTTTCCCCATAGGTCTATACAGGTTTTTTCTTTGGTTTATAAGAAATGCATATGGGTAACTAAATCCAAATTTGGCAAAGACATGACTTTTGAATCAATTCACAATGAGTCTCATTCATTTCACTGTGGCTGAAGCGCAGCATCTCACACTAGAACGCGATTAGCTTCTCCATACAGAATATCCCTGCCCTGTTTTTTCTTTTAAGCATATAATTGGTGGGGCAGAATGTACCCAGAATGTATCTTGCTGCAGCAGACACAACAGCTCTGCCCTTTGGAAAATGACACTCAGAATTACTTAGCTACAGTCCAGTTGTCATAAGAAGAGATGATTAATTAGCCATGGCGCTGGGGCGGGACAGGGAGACTTGAGGGGTTGGGAACTGGCAGGGAAATGGCTAAATAGATTCAAGGAACAGTAAAGCAGTCCAAAAGCTGGAGGAAAACTGCTGGAGACATCTCTAGTTTGAAAGCCAAAGATTTCCAGGCAAAAGCCAGAAGGGCTATATAAACGTAAATGAGTGGGTGGACAGAGTAGATCAGCCATGTGTTCAGAGGTCTTTCGATTCACTGACCCTCTTTAGCACCAGACGCTGCTTTTAATGCACAGCTGGCTGGTGGAGGAGGATCTCAGTGTAAACAGAGAGGGAGATGGATCTAACGTCCGGGATGGAGCCTCGAGCCGCTTGCCCAGTACTCTACTTGTCCTGACTGAAGGTTGGGATCTTTTTGATCATGTCCCGCACGTTGTACTGTACTCAGATGAATCACTTCCTGCCTTTGCCCTTTTTGCTTTGCTGCTGCATCGCAGCAGCCCTGCTGTGGGACTGGATCCTGAAGCCTGGGCTGAGCTGTTTGTTCTCTCTGTGCTCTGTCCTGGCGCCTGCTCGAAGGGAGAAGAGGCTGCTGTGCGTCTAAACTGCTGTGTCATACTTAGTTATTAATGACCGAGAACCACATGACACAAAGTTCTGGGAAGCTCAAGCAGATTCCAGGAAGGGGTCAAGGAGTTCAATAAACAGTTTTATTAGAACTTGAATTGCAACCAAAAGGCTACACATTTACTTCTTTTATAAAAACTTTGTGAGTGTACTTGAATTTAGAAAGCCTATGAATGGCAGAAAAGACACAGAGGGTCATCTTTTCTTCCAGCTGATTTTTATGTCACCGCTAGTTCAAAGTTGTCCTCGATAAGTAAACCTGAATACACCCTTCATTTACATTTTTCAGTCACCTTTCCAGTTTGTTGGTATACTGTAGGCTTATCTGAATTTCTGTCCTAGAAGTGCATCATGATCGAAGGGCCAGGTTCCTGCCTTAGTTACACTGCTGAAAATTCAGAAATTAGTGGAGTAATGCTAGATTTACACCAGTATGTCTCACACTACTGTAAAGCCTAGTGTAGGCATGTCACACGTCACGGTTAAAAAGGGAGATACAAATTTGAGATTAGTTTATTACGTTAGTAACGTGCAGGGTTATAATTCGGGATGACAGATGCCGTATCAATGCATAATGCTGAGAATGGGCTGGAAAGGGTATTCATACTGACACAGAGGGATCGTGTGGCACGGTGAAAAGATACGGGGTGAGTCTCAGCAGGCAGATGGCCACATCTCAGTGTCCCTATAGTAAGTGGCACTAATTGGCTCTGTTTCCTGGCAGCAAGCCCACGAACTGAATAAGTTGGTGTTCAGTAAAAAACAATTTTTCAGTAAATTGCCTTTGCTAAAGTAATTGCTTTTACATTATCTCTACCGCACACTCGTTAAAACCAAACTACAGTTCTGTCTCACTGAACATGCTTTTAATTAGTGTTTCTGGCTTCTGTGTTTCCTTTTACTGCCATTAAGCACTATGAGTTGTCTAGCACTGCGTATGTAAAAAATTGATCAATTTGTTCATTCATCAATTTATATGTGTCAGAAGAAATGGGAAATAGAAATACATCTCCCTTTGAAAGTGACCATAAAGCATCCATTATAGTAAATATTAAGGATACATTAATGAGCATTGCTATTCCACTGTTACTAATGAGTACTGAGATACAGAAATTAAGGGTCCAAGCCAACTTATTCTGAAGCAAAATTAAGGTGCTTTTTGGCCTTACTAGAAAGTGAAGGAACATGACCAAGTTGCTACTTGAGATTAATAGAAGAGCTAAAACTAGAGGTCCAGTCTGCTGCATGCTACTGATCTCTCCATGGGACAAAATCTTCTTAGCACTACCTTTTGTTGCCCGTTCGCTGCAAGCCATAGCTCTGTGTGATAATGTTTAGCAGTTCTGCATATCAATAGAACAAAATTTTGCCCACAAATAGTACTGAATGCACCAAAGCTCTGCGCCGGATCATTCACCGGGTGTTGTAGTTCTACCTTTGGGGTAGAACACAGCAAGTATTCAACAAAACGTACCAAACTACTTGGCAGTCTTTAACGGAGGAAGTGAAAAAATATTGCATCTGTTTGAAATAAACGGGGAATTTTAGAGAGGTAGAATGGAATTACCCAAGCTGGAATCTGACTTCAGTGAACTGGCATTAACTCTTGCAAAAGCAGCCACAAATTTTTCAATGATCACACTGGTCAGAAGTTCAGTTTGACCTCTTGTCCTGTGGGTGGCATTCCAAACATCCTGGTACCTCCTACTGTGACGAGGTGGGCTGGCTTATTGCTGGCTTAGAGAAAATCACTATGTTATTAATCTCTAGGACTGCTTCCGCACCACTTGGAGTTTATCAAAGTCTTTGCCTAAAATTCGCCACCACTTGTCATGTCTACTCCAAGGTTCCTCATTAGAAAAGCTTTCTGAAGCATGGTATATCCAATCTCTTGAACAGTGCAGGACAATGGCTAATATCTGTAGCAGTTCCGTGACACCTATATCATTAATTTCTGGTCTAATGCAGATTATTTGCAGAGGCTGTTGAAGTTCTGTGGTACTACAGAATACTTCATAAGCTTTACTTCATGTAAAAGCTGCAAATAGATACACAAAAGATATTTTTTCATGCCAGACAACTTACATCTTAAGGTATGTCTGAAGCTGAGATTGGAAGGCGTAACTGTGGCATATACAGGGATTGCTGAACTACTTTTATCTTAGGTGGCACAGGTAACAGGAGAAATGAAGGCACGCCAACACAGATTGAAGCTTTCTGACTCTTTGTAAGTCTACTGGTTTTCTAGGTACCAATAAGGGGGATGCAGCTTAAGAGCTGCAGATCACCTTAAACAAAAGCACTAAACAATTTCTTTGTACCAAAATAGGAACCAATTCTAATCAAACATGTTGCACGTTTATAAACAGTCAGTCTCATAGCTTCCTAGGATTTCTAGCCTCATAGGAAACAAAGTACAAAAAGTAGCAGAACTAATGAATCTTGGTTTTCTGTGCCTTTTATGTCATGTGGTGTGTGCTCTGAAGGGTGTGAACTCCATTGGGAGATTTTCCCATAGCTGAGCATTCACTATTCTTTCTCATCTGCTTTCTGTGGTATTGCATACAAAGTCACTTCGGCTGAAGCTTTTCCCTTCATAGATGCCTTACTAAAATCTCTTCTCTATCTGACTACTACAATGAAACATAAAATCTTAACATAAATTTCGACCTCTGTCTTTATAGACTTAGTGGCAAGCTGCCAGTCACTTTGAAATTATAAAGAATTGATGGATAGAGAGACACGTGTATGTAACATATGCAAACATAGCACAACCACATAAATCCCATTTCCTTAGGAAACCAGGTTAAAGATAAGAAGTCTAGCAGGAAAGAGCCATTGCAGAAAACTCCGCCAAAGATGAAGTTAGTGAATGAAATTTTAACATGTCACTGGATAACTATTTCTCCCAAATTTTCAACTGAAACACAGTTTTTGGCAAAATTTATTTGCTGCAAAAGAAATTATATAAAATTAAACTTGATTTTCTATCACTAAAATTTCCATGGAAAGTTTTAGATCAAGCATGATTAGAAAACCCAAGAAAGCTTCCAAACAACAACCAAACCAGACAGGCAGACCTTTTTTAGTTGGAAAACAGAAGGATCAACAGAGACATGACATGTGGGAAAATATACATGGACTGAGGTGAAAGTTCTTAGGAAGTGAGGACCATTCAGTAACTTGCTTTGGATTTGGGTGACAGTGAAAAAAATAACTCTCAGAAATTGTCCAAGCAACAGTGTCCTGTTTATATCTTGTGGTCTTATGAGTAACTGACTGGAAAAAAACAAGAATGAAAAGATAACAATTACAATAAAATTAAATTAAATAAGTCAGTGACTCATTACAGAGCAGTAAAAACAAAAACAAGATCATTTAGGACTCAATAACAACAGAAGAATTAAAAGGAAACACAAAAAAGGCTAGATTGTTTTCGTTATATATACAATAAACCACATTGAGATAGGAAAGGAGTAGAACTGACTACACAATTATTCAGTGGAGGGCAGAAAATTCAGAAAGTATGAATTATAATAATACAGTACTTTGACAATCATGTTAATTTTAGTGGGACAAAGCTTTTTTCTTAAGAGGAACCTAACTCAACATACCTCCTACCAAGGTATGCCACTAGAACTGACAGCAGTATTTATCCTACATACTCAGTCTTGCCCCATAAATGCGTTTTATTAAGCAATACTGTTAGGCTTTAGAAAAGTGTTATCGGTGAAGATCCATCCATGATCTCCTCCATAATATCTGATACAGACTCAGGGCTAATCCAAGAGTAAGGGCAATCCAGGAAACTCTTGAAATATTTAAGCAAACTAGAGCTCAATTTCATATGACTCTTTTGGGACAATTTGTAAAGTTACTGTGCTTCCAAAGCACGGTAGTGCTAGGAACTGTACATTCTGAACTCAGTGCTTTTCACAGAAATCTGACATGAAATGCTGAGCCCTGCACAGCTGTAGTGCTTTGATTTACAAAAAACTCTAAAGGATTTATTCTGAAGAAGAAGAAAATGTATTATATAAAGGGATACCTTGACTTTTCAATGCCACTAATTGCCAATGCCAATAAGAAGCTGAAAAATTCAGGGTAGAATACCAAAATCCCCAGTTTGTGGTCATTTGTATTGGCCCACCTCTGAACAAATTTGATCCTTCTGTCTCTTGTCAAGCATTTCTAGTGTTCTCATTGCCATGATTTCTAAAAGATTGCTTCTTTAGTGTACTAAGTTTGATGGAGAGTGGAGCACAGTGACTCTTGGACTCCTTTTGAGTTGTTTGTGATACAGTTTATGGAGCTTTAACTTTGCTGCAGTAGAGAGGTTGACTCTACTAAAGCTATTCCTGAAGCTTTAGAAATTCTGTGGAAATACATATTGTTTAGTTCTGCTTTAGCATTGCAATCCAAAGAACAAAACAGCACTTTATAAACACAAACAATGGGTGTTCATACCACTACTAAGGTAAAGTGGTATCTTGGAGGAAAACAAGACACAAAGCGGTGAAGTGATTTCCCCTTATTTGCTCTGGGAGCCACTAGGAGAGCAATAAATAGAATCCAAATCTCCTGACTGCTTGTCCTGTGCTTCAGCCACGAGACTGGGCTTCATCTGACAGATGCTGATTTCTGGTGTGTGCATTGTTTTTCTGCACAGATGGTAAATCCTCCTGTAGAGTAAACAGCCTGAAAAGGGAACAGCTGCAGATGCGTTTTTGACAAGCACCTCGCCTGATGCTGGCCATGTGGAAGATTTGTACCCGTCAGATATATTATACTGTCCTCGTCTTCAGTTGCGCTGTGTTGTTTACAGCCTGGTTCCCTGGAAGTCACCAGAGCTTTTCACAGCTAGTCCTTCAATTCTTGAAAAGACACGACTCAAGTATTTTTAACTGTTTCGCACCGAGGCTCCTATGACTGCGCTGTTTGTTGCTGTTCTGTGCTCGAGTTGCTTCCATCCTTCGGTGTGCTGTTATTGAGCAGGAATGTTCTTCTCGAGTGTTCCTGGCACTAAAAGCTACAGCCATGAGGTTAACATAGAGCCGGACAGATTTCATGCTCAGTTACATTTACCAGTCCATACATCTCAAAGCTTGTAGAGCTGAACAGACACATTCCTCCTGAGCAGTTCAGCTCCACCACCACCGTGGAAGAGCCTGCCTAACTGACACCACATATGGCAAGGCCACTATCAGTTTCTGGTTTGTACACACAGGCCTTTTTCTAGGGAAGAAATTGTTTCTTCAGTCAAGAAACCTAGTATAGAATGTTTTCTTGCCCCTAGACTCTCCAGCCCTGGGTTACCAAAAGAATGACACAGAATGCTCTCATGTTGTGTGTTTGTAGTCATTGTACAAATGTTTACTGCTGACATAAAATTCCAATTTGCTAGATGCATGCTCTGATTTTGATGAAAGTGTGTTGAATTTACACATCTGCTCTAAAATAGTAACTTACCAAGCGGGTTTAGTATTCTTAAATGTCACTGCCATTGCCGTAACAGATGCTAGCAATAAGCTGACAACCCAAATTTTCCACTCAGGAGTCATTCATGGATGCTGCATTTGTAGCAGAATCCATCAGTTCTATAAATCATAACTCAAAGTTAACTGCCACTTTGCTTTTTGTAAAATGCTGAAGATTGTGTCCTAGGGGATTATAAATACTTAGTTTTATTTAATCCTGGAAATGTACTCAGTTTGGTACTAGACAAATGTAGCAGAATCAGTCCCCTGTTTGAAGAGATAACAAAATGAAAGGTGATAATAGAGAAAAATAGTGAGAAGCTTAGAGCTATGAATACTGCAGAAGAGTTTTCTGAGAGGTTATTGGAAATTCACTGGAAACCACCAGCCTATAAAACTAGAAGCCATTATACTGGATGAGTTCACTTCATTTGCACTGGTGTGTAGTCGGTTTAATAAACTAGGGGGCACGGGCACAGACTGAGTTAACTTCTTTTCCACCTCTTCCAAAAACCCAGCGAAACATGTAGAAAAAGTATCATGCAGAACTGGCATACTGCCAGGCTGCATAGCTAGGAAGCAAAGAGGTGTTCTGGCAAAAATCCTCACCTCTATTTTCTGTGACTCTGGAAAAACCAAGCTATACGACTTTGAGAAGTATATGCTCCTACACTTGGACATGGGCTGCAGCACGAAATGTGCAAAGATTGACCGTGATGTGACAGAATGGCTGAAGAAAGGCAGAAAGGCATGCTTCAATTTTTAGCTTTAGGAAGGTAGATGAGGACTGTAGCCTTGGTGAACTGACAGAGGTTCTCTTCAGCCAGATCAACTAAAGGAAGAGGAAAACAGTAGCAGCTTTGGTGTCTACTGATAATTAGGACTAAGCTTCAAGGTATCACAGAACATTCATTAGTCTCCAGTGTTACACACCGTGAAGCTCAGAGGTCAGCTTTGGAGGGCTGCACAGCTCAGATCTGGAAGAGCTGCTGAGATTCGAGTTACAAAGTTAACCCAGCTTGGTTCCCAGCTTGGCCTAAGCCTATCCTTAACCCTGACATGTTTTGAAACTTAAGTTACAAGGTATAATAAACAGGAACCACTTTAGTTTTAAATATCAGTACAGACCAGGACTAATTTTATGACAAAATGGTCCAGCAGGATGTTCTAGTATGTCTGTCCATATAATACTAGCTCTGCTAAATGAACTGCTGAAAAAATGAGTTTAACTACCAGAAAAGAAGAAGATATCAAACCTGTTGTTTTCTCTATCTCCCTGAAACTCGTAATGGGCTTACACAACAGAAAAATTATTCAGGCAGTAAAATTTGTAGTCGGTTGAGTTTCACTAAGCAAATGAAGTCATACTTGAAAAGTGTTTTTATGACGGTGTATCTGTGTTTGGTAGGACTTTTACCAACACAGAAATGGAATAAAAAAATATATTTATAACTGTATTCCAGCAAATGTTTTAGCATAGAGCTGATCTTAGAGCCAGCGCAAATACTGCCATGTGCTTCCGAGTGCTGGGATGTCACACAGATGCCCAATAAGCTGCGATTTGTTTCTCTGCAGCCCATGGGGAACTAGAGTCATTCGCAACAGAACTAATTTTTGTTTTCTGCAAGGCAAACAAGTGAGGAGAGAGGGGAGGAAGCAGCAGGCATACATCAAGTGGTCTTTAAGCAGCTAGCCCCTGCCAAGGGAAGATAAGGATAAATGAATTAGCTATTCTGGAACCAACTCTACTTCTTTTTCTTAAATAACTTCGGCTTTGTGCCTAGTTAAAGCACATCCTTGCTTTGAATGCCTTGTTTCCGTTCCATGTCAATTTTCTAGTGCAAAACTAATTTGCTGAGGCTCTGCTAATGTCCCTGCCAGAAGAGCTTCCATCGCTCTTATCTTTATTTACTCAGAAACATCGCGACAGTATATTTTAGCCCTCTTTTCCTTTCAAATTATTTTCAGCATCATTCCCCATCTATCCCAAAAGCTGCTTCCTGCACAGTGATACATCTTAGCAAGAGGATAATGAAAATCCAGCAGTAACATCCTTAGACACGTGTTGCACAATGAAGATTAACAGAGGACTGACTAGCTGGTAACCCTAACTGAGTTTCTGAAGGTCTGTCAGTCATCAGGCTGGAATGCCACCAGGACAACAAAGCAGCACAGAAGTGTGTAGATGCCCTGCAACCTGACATATCATGTGTAGCCCAGTGAGGAACGTGCTCTGCTTGAACCAGTGTGGATTGTCCATTTCAGCTGTGAGCCGCAGTGGCGATGGCTGCCTTTCATGCAGAGCTACGCAGCTTACTGAACTTAGGAAGTCACATCAAGGGTTGATCTGGCACTGGACCGCTTAGCATCAGGCTCTTCTTTGCTTCTTCCAAAATTCTTTTGAGGAATTTGGGCTGGTTGTTGTTATTTTTAGCAAGTAACTGCAACAAGAAATAGGGATAGGCCGTCAGTGCTGGACTCGTGTCATAAGGCAGGCCCATACATGGTCCATGGTCCCTCATCTTGCAGGATCTGAACCTAGCAGCTCCATGTAGTTTATTTCAAGCTTTTAAGTCAGGGGAGTATTTAATGATTTTGTAATGAAAATCTGTCCTTAAGTTTGTCTGTTCTGCCTGTGTCTGCTCCTTTCTCCTTGAAGGCTGGCCCATTCTTCCCTCTGGAGGACTGGGACATGGCTGTAGAGAGCATCGGCGCTGGGCTGGAGGAGGTTACTGGAGTGCAGGAGGCTGATCCCTCCCTCTCTCTGAGGGCCAAACGAGGAGCCTCCCTTGAATGACGCAGGATCATCTTGTTACCCAGAGCTAACCCTGATGTTTCCCTGACAGGCAAAATGATCCCTCCCAGGAGCTGAGCAAGGTTCCTTTTGTGGGATCACATTGAAGATGCTCCTTCCCCACAGGCAGAATGCCTCCAGCAGGATAAAGACACGGGACCCTCCTGGGAACTGAGGATACGAGGGAAGCCTGTTCTGTACCTCCAGGGACTCAGCCATTTGCTGCTTCTTACCCTCTTTTCCCCGCCTGCTTCTCTGTGACACCTAGAGAATGTCAGCAACGTTGACAAATTTTGAATGGTTGTGCAGTGCTGCTGATGGTGGCACACAGAGGCACAGGGGTGAGCTGGCTTTCCTGTGAACAACGGTACAAGCTATCAGCAGGAGTCCTCAACTGCAACCTTTCTGCTCTGAGCACTGGTACAGAACCCAAGGATCTAATCACCTGCTCCTCTCCTGAGACACAAAAACTGTAGAAAAACAAAAGCTCTTTTTTCTGGCTGTTTTAAATTAGCAGGGAGTGCATATACTCCAAGGAACAACGATATCAAATTTGAATTACTGTTTATTTCTACTACAGTCGTGCCCCAAATCCCAAACTGAATCTGGGACCCTGTTGCTATGTACTGTTCAAAACATGTCAAGAGAAACTCCAGCATGAATGAATGAAACAGAAAACAGTGAGAAAAGAAACGAAAATAGAAGGAGGGGAAATAATTTTAATAGGATGACAGAGCTGGTGATAGAGCTTGGTCAGAAAAAAACAAGTACTGAACACACATCTCCTGAGTAGTTAATCCTACATTTACTCTACCACATTGCCCACTTCCTTTTTTGTATTAAGAAAGATGTATATATCCAGAAGTTACTGCAAAGTTATTACAAATTTCAGTTAATATTTTTCTTTTGTACAGTGCTGGGGCTTATTCTGTGAAATTATGAGATGAGCTGCTGTGTGCTGCTCCATCATGGAACTCCTAAACTCCTTACTTCTGCACTACTGGGATGAAGTAGCCTGTACCATCTGCCCTTTGGGAGAAACTTAGGATATCTATTAACATGGTCCCCTGCATTCCCATACTCCACCCTGGAAAACGAAGGTGTGCTTGTAGCATGTGCAAAAATATCTCTGCTAGCTTAATCTAATTAGCATGAATAATAACAGCCACAGAGGTGCAGCTGAGAAGTCCTTAATGTGCTAGTAACCAGATTACAAACTCGGCTACATACTCAGGCTGTTTAACCCACATTGCCACATTTTTGCTGCTATTGTTACCAAGCTGTACTAGCCTAGCACAGGTACATCAGCACATGCTGCAATTACTCTTTCCCCCATTTTTGATGCAAAGATACACTCAAAGGCACATTACTTTAAGGAAACCGGCTCCACTTGCACTTTTGTCTAGACCAGATCTATTCAGAGAACCTCAGCGTGCTTTTGTTTAGTATGGCAGATTGTTCCTCCATGTGATAGAATTGAAAATAATGAACTTCAATGTTATTCATTATTCAGTGCCTTGCTACTGACAGGCCTGGCACTTAGATTTTGGCCTTTGCAGTGCTCATACAGACCTCATATCCTTGAAGAGAGGTGGGTTGAGGGAGCAGAGGGGAGGGCTGGTGGCAGGTAAGCAGCAAGTCAGTTAACATCATATCTTATACAAAAGACAGCATAGACTTCCAAACCGTCAGGCTGAGAGGGAACGAATGCTAAGAACATACAAGGCAGTGGCAATAAAGCTCCACTGTTAGGTCCTGTACGGAGCACTGGGGTAGCACGCTGACAGCGGTGGCTGTGTGGGAACACTGCCTGTAGCACAGTCACAACAGCAGCACGCTGCTTGTGCAATCCCCCCCAAGGTGCAGCCGTAAGAGTAGAGAGTTCCTTCCCCAGCAGCTCAGTCATACTTACTTCCTGAAGTGGCTTCTTCTACCGGGAATTTCCAGCCTTGTTAATGTTGACTCTCCCTTATCCAACGTGCTTTTGAGTTCTCCAAGTCTGGCAAGAACCCTTCTCCAAGAAACCTGGGTAGTATGAAGTATTTTTATGTCCTTGTTTTTTTGTAAAATCACCTATTGACGTGTTTTAATGACAACCACAATGCAGATGACCTGGTCTCTCTTCCCTGATATGTGGCCACAGGCAGCTACCTAGAAATAACTTCATGACTCCTTTTTCTTCTTTCCCTTTCCACTGTAAGATAAGGACCTCAGTATTTGCCCGGTGCTTAGCGCAGTGAGCCCCTTTGACAGGGGCTTCTATATGCTACCAGAAAGAGAATGGAACAGAATCCCTATTTTGGCTTACTTTTGATATGAATGCAGCTGTTAATCCAAGAAACTAGGAGCAGTTTCTCTAGTTTTATAAATGGATGTAATCCCACTGAAATTAATATAGTCCCACCTGCAGAGTTCAGCATACACTCTCTGCTCTCTTGAGACCAATACTATTAACTAGTCCTTTTTTTTACTAATAATTGTCTAAGACCCCAATCCTGTAAAATTTCACCTAATTTTGACAGCAGTCTCCTTGGCATAAATACAGATTTAGCTTAAGTGTCAGTGTTGGCCAAATCAGGACCCCAGACTGTGCATGCTCGGGAGCGAGGTCCTACCTCTATTTAACTGTTTCATTCATAATGCCAGCAGCCCAGGGCCCTGACTAGGACTAGAGATGCTGCTGTAATGCAAGTAAGGATGAAAAAGGAAGCTGCTCTGTAGCTCAGTGAAGCATTCTTTTGCCTTTGGCCTGAAAGCCTGCCTCTCAATTCTCCTGCCAAGCCTTGGAGCTCACACCCCATGGACAGACGCACGTGGGTTTTTCCCATCAGTTTCATCAGAATAAAACTGTTTTGTGGTTTCTTGTTATAAACTCTTTACAGAAGCTAATTACTGTTGGCACAGAATTAACCACTAGTTGTATAAGTGAAATTTTGCTCAGCTTTGTATCCTGTGTTGCATTCACAATATGGTAAAAAGAATGTGCTGCCCAGCTGTGTGTGCTGTTCGGCAGATGCTCTGCTAATGCAAGATCAATCCATCTGCCCATCAGGTAGAAGTTGAAAGTCCTCTTTCACTTTTTAAATAAACAAGGAGTAAATCCCAGTGGCCTTGTCAACATTTCCCCTCTAAACAAACTAGATTCTAATATTCAAGGCTGCAAGCAAACTATGGAAGCCTGCAAACGCACTGGCATGTTTACCCCAATGTTTAATGTACTTTGTATCAGTGATATACAGGTGGTAAGGCAGACTATCTAAACCCCACTTTCAGGCTATTTTGCCTGCTAAGTGCTGAGCAGGTGTTTTTATACCATTTTGAATAGCTGCTCTAACTGTGAAAATGAAGGGAAAAAATCTGTCCTGTGGAGACCAAAAAATCTATGAGGTTTGTGTTTTATTTATGGAAAATTAATTCAGCGGGGTCAACGGGGCATCAGTTTACAGGATGCCCTAGCTCCACTGATGAGTAATCTGCTAATTAATAGCTTTGGAAATGCTGCCAAGATCCTGCCAGAATGATTGCAGCACACCAACAGACCTCGCTCAACTCCTGAGCAGACAGTCTCATAAGCAACCATAGCTGTTGGGATGAGCAAGATGACCTCTTACTGTTTCTTTCAGTCTGTTTTCTAGGGTGAAAGATGTTAGATCTTGTATCTGTCCTCAAATATAGATCTTTCTTTTCATATTCGTGGCATGAGTCTCAGTAACTGAAAGTCAAACCCAACTTCTGTTTAAGCAAGATCTCTGTGTTTTCAAAAGCAATAGTAAAAAGGCAAATAATCTGACAACTTCCTCTTTGACCAACAGGAATTTGCACATGGTACCTTAAACTGAGGTTGAGGTAAAAAAGCTACCTGTTTACATAAGTAAATAATGAGTTTATACATTATGGTCTCTTATTTTGTTGTTCTCTTACTGTAAAGTAAAGGCAATACTGATTCAAACTGATTCTGTCCATGAGACGTACATACTTGGAGGATTAGTTTTATCAGATTCCAAGTTACATTGCCAACTGCTGTGTCCCCAGAGTCTTGAATATTGGGAAAATCTGTTCTAAATCTAAAAATTGATTTAAAAACCCACAGACCCTTGCGTAGCATCCTCATTAGCAACTGATCCTGCCTCCTTGTAGACTGTAAACTCTTTCTGTTGAGACTGTGTTATTTTGTGAAGCGTAGTGAAATCTGTTAAGACAAGCCGTATCTTAGATGTGTGAGAGGCTGGTGTAAGAGGTCGGAGTCCAAATCTGTATCAACCGCGACAGCTCTGTTGGTTTCAATGGAGAGAATCTGATTTATGTCAGCAGAGGATTTGGCCCACAATAGGCACAGTGTGTTCTGTTCTTCTGTCTGTTTGGGGTGAGGAAGATAAAGGTGTCTCATATCCAAAAAAATACATGCCAAAGAAAAATAACAAGCAGCTGCTCTGAGATGTGTCTGGCTTGTAGGGGTACTTCATATTTACTCCTGTTGGTAAGACTTACTTTATTCTACTGTGGCTTTGGCTTCTATACAATGCACTATTCCCAAGTTTGCTAATAAAAACCATTATAAGATTCTAAATTCTAAAGCTTGGGAATATGTTCTTGATGAATAAGTGCAAGGAACCAAAAGTGCTTTTCAATGCTTCCCTCTTCTGCTTAGAGCTGCTGGCAACCAAGGGGCTATTCTATATAGCAGAGTTTACTGCTCGTAGCCTTGAGAAGAGATGCCTTCAATGTTGCCCCTTCCATAGTCCTCCTGAGAGTAAAGATGTACTTTCCCCACATCCTCAAAGCTTACTGAGGATGTTGGCCAGAAGAAAGAACCCCGTTCCAATGTTCTATGTCACATCTGTTCAAAATTCAACCCTTCTTTTTTATTTTAAATGGGCTTGTTCCTTGCCAGGCCTAGCTGCTGTAGAAAAAAGAATTTAAAATGGAGAAGAGTTCATGTATGGGGTGCATGTAAATTGGCACAGATTATCTGTTGTCCAGGGCTTTGCAGAAGAGGATTAGCCATTTGATGGCATTTTCCTTTGTGTGTACATATGGAAATGTGCCATTCAATTTCTCATTTACTGTTGCTGTCACACAGGAGCTAACTTGTCCTTCAAACCATTATAATAGGTAGTGTGGCACTTTCTTCATGTGTTTCCAGATGAAGAATTAAATTTTGCTTGTGTTCTTAGTAGATGTGCATCTCATGCACTTAATCCTTCACCGTGCCAATGCGTTTCTGCAAAGTGTTGCACTAGAAAACCTTGCGAAAAACAGTCTTCTAAATGTAAAGTGGAAACTCATATTGCCAGAACAGGCTTTTCTTCTTCTCCGAAGGGACAGAAAATTAACAGTAAAGTCACCACAACAGAGCATACTATGCACCTTCTCTGTGGGAATCAGTCACACTAAGCAAAACATGACATTCCTTATGTGGCGACAACTGAGCCATTAAAGCTGGAGAAGTGCAGTAAATGGCACACAAAACCACAGCAGAACTGCGTGGACTGTATCTCCTTCCATCCTTTTCTCTAACATACTGCTCTTGAGCTTCTCAAAGCTATTTCTGAGGGCTCAGTTTCTTGATATTAAAAAGCTAAGGAAATTTTAAAAAAGGGTCAGATGGTAAACAGAAAATCTAAAAAGAGCAGTCAGCAGCAGAGACTCCCAAGAGATTCCAGCCAGGATTTCAGTTATTTTTGTTGTTCTTCCAAACCTACAAAGGAAAGTGCATGTTACTGCTTTCTAGATATTTAAATGTTTGTCTTCATACTTCCCTGCTCTCCTGATGAAATTCATTTGACAAATCAGAGGTATGACTCTGGTGGAATTAAGATTGGGATTTGGACTATAGGTCCACAAATTAAAGCTTCATCTGGAAAATAGGTTTGGCATTTTGAATATCAAATAGACTAAGGGCAACATCCCCTTCTGCCTTGAATGTCCTTGTCACCTAGGAAAGTCCTGAAGCTTCCTAGTCTACAACCACTGGATAAGGAAGATTTGTACCTGCACGTAGCACTTGATCAATAACATACTGCAAGTCAAAGCACTTTTGGAAAGTTTTAATCTCCATTCAGGAGCACAAAGAATGTAAGCTGTTTACTGGTCCTTAATAACATAATGCTATCATCAGTGATAAGAAACAAGCCACTGAACCTGTTCTCAGTGGAGTTTTTTCAGGACAAAACTACCTCTCTCATGGTTGTCTGATACTCTCCATCTTGAGCTAACTGTCCCAAAATGGAACTGACCAAGAATGGCTCGTCATTTATGGAAAAAAAATGGCATCATTTAATTCTGAAGTTTGCTTGTTTGCGTCTAGTGAGCTCAGGAAGGCAGGCAGATAAGAGGAGGATCAAGCCTGTGAAACGGTTGAGTCTATGCAAAACTCAAGCTAGTTCTGCTGAATCCAGTTCACATTCACTACAACCATCATGACTGCTTCTTTCTTCTTTCATTAGTGGACATGGGTCAAAGTCCCTGTTGATAAACTTTTCATTTTTATCATTGAAGTGCTATCTTTTCCCTGCTTCTGTCACCTTCAGGAAAGCTGTTACCCAATTCTGGGTGCCATTTGAGGAAGCAAAGATTAAGTAATGAGCAGCAACAGGGGATGTATGACGCTGCACCAAGAAACTTCATCTCTGATTAACAGCAGGTTCCGTAAATGTTACCCATAGCAGAGGACCACTGGATGCTTCCCTGCCTGAAGTTCCTTTCCGGACGCTTTCCCCACTCACTGAGTGTTTGTTCTTCTGCAAAAGCAAGGAAATGAAGAAGAGGAAGGAAAAGAGGCAATGAGCACACATCTAATGAGGAAGGGGGCAGATGAAGGTACTAGAAGGTGCCCTTAAAGCTTATGCAACTGGCCTGTGCTCAGCAATCACAGTGTCCAAACAAGGCACAGAAGCAGCTTTCCTGTTAGATAAAAGCTGTGAGGAGGAAAGGAGAAGTGGAGCCCTTTGGGTTACAGGAAATCAGTATGGACCTACCAACGCCCTGTCCAGACTGCACAGGCCCTGCCCTTTCCCCTCACCTACCATATTGTACGTCTTTATCAGTCATAGAGTAGTTTTGGGTGTTGTTCAGCATCAGCTAATGACGGGTATCTGTCCCAAATGAAGCAATCTGAAGACCCATTCCTTCTGTGTGACTTACCCAGACGCCTGGGGGCAATTCCAGAGACCAGTTTTTCAGCCTATTCAGACTGTTATTTTTGCTAAATGAGAGTCTAATAAGGCAGTAACTTCACTTCAAACGAAAAGATAGGAAGGGGCAGACTCCCTTCTACACACAGACTTGAGCCAAGTTTAGCAAAACAAAGAAGTACTGCGTGGCCAGGGAGGCTGAAGGCTGCAGAGCAAGTCTGGTGTCGGGCTGCCCACTGTCAGTGAGCCCCTGCCCCCTGATCAGGAGGAATCTCTCCTATGCAGGAGAAAACCCTTTGCCTGATTGCTTTCCACATTGCATCTGGACCCCGAGGATTTTCAAGCATATTAACCACCTCTTCATGTAGACCTCTGAGCGAGACGAAAAACTTTCCCTCCTCTAGAGGTTCAAGCTATATACAGTTGAGTTGTGGTAACTGCTGCAACCATACTTTCGAATAGCTAATCAGATGTTGCATCTTTTGCCTGAAATGACATGATTTTTATGTACTGTTGTATTTTTGCCCAAGTGTTTGAGCTTTCCAAGTGCCATGAATATCAGGTCCAAAGTAAAGAACCATTTTTTTTCCTGTTGTATATGTTTAAAACGGACCTGGGAACATACCTGGAGAACCACTGTCAAGACAGATGTCAAACATTGTATTCTCGTTGGCTTCTTAGATGTTTTCTTTATTTAATTGTGTTGAACACAGTAATTCTTTGAAAATCTTGCTGTATTTAATTGCCAGTGACAGGGCTGATGGTTTAGTTTCTGGGCCTGAAGAACAACCTGTTTTTTCCAGAGTATGGAGTGTTAGGCTATGCTTGAGCTGCCTGCTCAGTGCGAGAGAATCTGCTGAAGTCGAAGGGCTGTGGTTTGAAATGAACTCATTTCCAGCTTAGAGTTTTGAAAAAAAGAGATTAGTTTTGCATGCTGCTAGAACACAAGCAATCTTTATCTCCCAGTAAAGTCTGTAGGGCTGAGCTTCATATTGGGAGTGGTCAGCATCTTGCTCAGTTAAATTGCCATATATGATTGTACGCTGAGACCGGCGAATACCCTCCAACAGACCTAAGCATGCATTTAAATTATATGTATGTGTTCTAATGGTGTTCTGGAGTCCCAGCTGCTCCACAGAACTCAGTTGTGCTGGGTGCAGTACAAATAGAGTGCGAAAGTTGGTCCCTGACCAACTGGTTCTGTAAGCGTGTGCTTTCTTTTTGCACTAGGGAGATAGATGGGGGTTTTTGAACGTGTCAACCCCAACACTGCCATTCAACTGAGTCAAAGGTACCCGCTGAGTGGGTGGATTTTTACAGAAGGCCTGGCTAATTTTTAGACCATTAGTAACATGTACTTGAGGAAGATAAGATAATGAACAGTATGATCCAGTCTCATGCTGCAGAGTGCAAAGAGTTCAACTGCCAGAGTTAAGAAAGAATTATTTTCCCCGTCTCTGCCATTGCACAACAGTAGAGGTGCTTGAGGGAGGGGATGTCTGAACGGTTGGGTGTGGGGTTACGGCAGGAGGCAGGGTGTCCGACGTGCCGCGTGCGGTTTGTTGTCCATCAGTCTGAAAAATACATTTTTTCATATGTTTCAGAAGTGGGAACTGTATAACTAGCCCTGGAAAGGCAGCCTTGCCCTTCGATTCCTAAATAGCCAACAAAGAGCATTAAGAGAGGAGCTGCAGCCCGAGAACAGTTATTGCAGGAACAGGAGTCTAGTCCTGTCTCTGTGCTGAGAAGGGGCTAACAATATTGTCCATGGTGACTTTGCCAGGGTGCTATGAAACACCTTTAATGTTTGTGAGCACTTCAGATGAGAAGGACAAAAGATTGTAAAGAAAGTGATTGTTTAATATTTGGATGCACAAGTATCAAATGCAGGGCTTAAAATAAGGGATTGTTTCCTCAGTGTGGTTTAGGTGGATCAATGTCATTTCTTGAAAGAAGTGATCTTCTAATTTCAGCCTTACCAGGTATGATATCAGCAGTTATTGGGGTTTTGTATCATCGTGGAGTTGTTACAGACTCACAGAAAAATACAGAAATGTCCTTTGTTTTCTGTGCAAACCTCTGTAATTCTCTTCTTAATATGTGCGTGTATGATTGTAGGTAAGAACTATCATACAGAACTCTAGAGATGTTTTCCCAGCCAAGAAAAATGATGTCCTCTGCGTCAGCTCTGATTTCACCATCCAAAAAAAAAAAAAAGAAAAAGAAAAAGTAGACATATTGAGTGGAGGAGAGCACAAAACTCTCCCTACAATATTTTGTAAAAGCAGGCTCCCTTTGAGTACTAATTTATTTTAATTTTTGTATGCAGCATTCCGCAGACCCTAGACTTCTTTACTTTCTCTGCATACACTGAATACATGAGCTAATACTCATATTTACAAGCAGTATATACACGTGTTTAGACGCCTGTATATACTGTTATAGCACAATTTTTCTTGAAGTTACATTATAGCATAGTGCAGGTAATTAAACAGTGATCTCTATACAAATTAAAAGGGTTGGTACGTACCTTTAATATGGAAGTACAATTACAGTAATTTTATGCGCATACTGGCTGGATAAACGCACGCATGCAGTTCTGGAAATTTGGGCCTGTGTTTTGGACGTGTTAGTGCTGTTTGCACATGCAAATGTGAGGGTTACTCACACGGAGAGGCCTTTGAAGCCCTACCGCTGCGAAATTGCTATGTAAATCTGCCTGTGCTCCAAGACTCAATACATTTTCAAATAGTTTGGGAAACACTACTCAAGAATTAAGACTCTTCTTCCCATTTCCTGTTAAGCATTGCCAGATCTGAGCAATGCACAATACCCAGCTGAACAGATGCATTTCCTTTTTCTTCTTCCCAGATTGTGTTGGAGTTTCACTGGAACGCCGCAGCGCTCCAAGCTATGGCAGTTACAGGCTGTCACCAAACGAGCTACTTGTTCAATTTATTACTAACTTGCTTACTATTCATTATAACTTAACCATTGTGCAGGCTCGGGGTGGACTCGTTATATGAACAGTTTGTTCCACGTACCTCTGAACATCCGGCACTGGTGATGGGCAGAGCGTGGCAGCATTGGAAGGTGCCTTAATCTGCTCATTTTGTGTTTGAGCGTATTTTGGATTTAACTGTTCCTCGCCCTACTTTCCTTGCGATAAGGAGAACGCTCGCAAGCGCACTCACGGTATTTTGTTCATCACGATCAGGCTCCAAGCCAGAACCGATGTCAAGGATCAGCGTAAGGGGAAGAGGAGGTTTCTGTGGAAGGGGTTGCCGGGATGATGGCACACGCGCGGCATCGGCAGGGACATTCGCAGTATTAAGACACGGTTTTGTTTTTGGGAGTCTGGACTCCAAAATCAGCTGGGAAAGCAACGGGATTCCGAGTGAGCGCTGACAATGTAGGTCAGTTGAATGCAAAAGTGAAAGCACGTGTCCCGTCGCATTCCCACGTCTGGCGGGGGAGGGCACGCCAGCCTCCCGCTGCCAAAAAGCCCCGGAACTCCCGCGCCAGCGGTGTTTGCCGCCGGGTGCCGCCCGCCGCCACCTGCGGGGACGGGCCGGGATGGGACAGGGGACGGGCCCGCGCTGCGGGCGCCTCTGCGCGCACGACTGCGCTCCTGCGGCGCGGGGCTGCGCCGCGTTACGGCCGGGGGCAGCCCC